>JACEFZ010001169.1:52500-487621 GCA_014155875.1 Cepaea nemoralis | reverse complement strand
GGGTGCCGAACCTCTGTCCCAGCCAGCTGCTTTTACAAGATCTGAACATTAAAAAAAAAAAAAAAAATACTGGTTCATAAACAACAAGAAGTCATTGAACTGAAATGCATTGGTCATATTTAGTATCATAACAGTTTGGATAGAACAATGATAACAGGCAAATGGAACCAGAAGAAGAGGTCGACCATGTAAAAGATGGACAGGGAATAACAGAATCCATGGGAATCTCTCCCACTGTTTATGCTTCACCTAGACTCTGCAAGGTCAAGAGGAACAAGATGAGATGATGATGATGATGATGATGAAAGGCATGGGTCCTGGAAGAAAAGATGGGTCAACCAGAGTGAAGATGGATGCAGGACACTGCAGAAACCTTGCGCATGAGGGTACATGAGGTTGGACAAATGCCCAGAGATCAAGAAATTTAACAGCAGGTCATGATTGAGTGACATTCTGCAAAGATGAACCATAACAAACTGATTTACCTTCTCTTTCAAAGCAGGGTTTAGTTTGTTGAAGAACACTTCACTGGGCCGTGGGATGTTTGGAATCTGTTGAGCTGTTGAGTTGTTCTGTGACTTCAGAGTCTGGGCAATGACCTCCCGCTGCTGCCACTTCTTGTACAAGCTGAACAAAGCAGTGGCTCCCTCTACCCACTGAATCAAACCTGATCGTGGGCCCAACGGGGTCACAGAGTAGTGTCGTGCGCGGAACTGGTGCCTGTTTTCACTGCTCCTGGAACCAACGTGCAAGAACAGTCAAGTAAGTCACTGAAGGCTTCACAAGTTCTTAAATAATGATACTTCTTAACAGTTACTAGTTACCTTTGTAATTATAACTGTTATTGCATTCATGTTATAAACATTTGTTCTATGGTATTTGGTGGTCAGGCGCCTGTGGGACAAAGAAGAGAAAGTGGTGGAACAGACTGAGAACCTGTATGCCGAGAGAATGATATGGCAGTGGATTGGCAGGAGTTCTAATGAATCTCAAAACTGAGAGGGAAGACAAGGAGAATATTTAAATCAGATGGCAGTGGGAACGATTAGCAGTATGACTCTTTGCTGGCTGTTGAACGAGGGGACGGCAGTGTGTGTGGGAATGTCCTGAGTGCAGTGATGTCGGTTCTTAACTAAACATCAACAAGTTACAACTGTAGCATCAATGTAACACAAGTCAGGCATACATTTCTTGTCATGCTCTTTCACCCTCCTACTCACTCTCTCTGTATATGGATGCATAAATGATTGCATGCATACTTGTATATGTGATATGTGTTTGGTGTGCAAAGGATAACTTCCAATGTATCAGAAGTGCCTCAGAGACCCTCCCAAAGATCACACAAAGAGAGAGTCAAGACAATGCATAATTCCATAGCACCAGTGAGGATACACATGTGTGTATACCAGGTTCAGCTGGTCTTTGAGTGTATCCTCTGGAAGACTGATCTCCAACTCTGAAGTCTGAAGCATGGGTGTAAGAGTTGTTTGAACCCTGACAAGGGTTTGTATCTATCAAAGTGAGGATGCTACAGAGACTTTCCTATCCCAACTGGCATGGCATTGCCATCTCCATGGGAACTGTGTTGCAGACGTCTCCTTCTCCCCTCCAAGCTAAAACCCCAGTGGCGTGTGCACGACCTGTACTGCCGATTAGAGTATAACCTGGTCAGGATTCAGCACAGCATAATACAGACTGAGCCAGATTAGGTCTGGGTGGGTTATGTGTCCTCCACGAGGTTCAGATGTGTCACTGTCAACTGGCTCAACACCAATGCCCAGAGGGGCATGCATATGAGAAAATACCACATCCTATAAATATTTATTTTTTTGTGTGGGTAAGCTTTTTAATTTTAAAATTTAGCCCGGGCAGTAACCTGTTCAGCCTACTTTCTTTTATTTGTAACTGCCGAGAGATATTTGGCAATGTATACACTGTTACATGTCCAAGTTTCTCCTATCTTGGACATGTACTAACAGATGATGGCAGAAGTGAAATAGAAATCAAAAAGAGAATAGGAATAGCTAAAAATGCTTTCAGCAGCATGAAATCAGTATTAACGTCTAGAGAGATTAACAACGCATTAAAAATGAGAATTATCAAATGTTACATATATTCAACTCTATTGACACGGAAACCTGGACATTGAACAAGCAACTAGAAAGTCGCATAGATGCCCTGGAGATGTGGACATACAGAAGCAAATGTCATATTTCATGGAATCAAAAACAATCAAATACAGAGGTTCTAGAAAAACTGGGAATGAAAAGAGAGTTGATGAAAGAAATAAAAAAAAGGCAAATGAAATATTTCGGCCGCGTTAAAAGATAACACTCTTATAAAAACCATACTGAAGGACAAGGTTGAGGGCAAGCGAGCAAGAGGTAGACAACATTACAAGTGGGAAGATAACATCAAGAGATGGACGAGCATTAGTTTGACAGAATATATAACAGTCAAGGCGAGAGACAGTGTTGGAAATCCATTGCAGCCAACCTTCATTGTGGAGATTGATTGATAGACACTGGACATATACATGTACACACGGGTCATGCTAGCTTTCGCCCTCGGCCAAGAAGGCTAAACACCCAATTCAATACTGCAGGATCTGCTGTATGATGATGATGTTAAGCCCACAAGTTGACAAAGAAGTATTTTACCTCTTCTGGTTGGTGAACATGTTGTTGACAATGGACAAGAACTGCATGATGCGCTCGTCCAAATGAAGATCTTCCAGTCCCTTGAAGAGGTATGGGTGTCTGTGGGAATAACATGAAAACAGATCGTTACAGAAATTTCAGTTTTTGACAAAATATAATCTATGTATATCTAATAAAACCACTTATTGCTTGCTTCAGTTTCATTGTTTTACAAACGTCTGTTATAGCAAAATGACTCTTACTGAACAAACATCTGTTATAGCAAAATGACTCTTACTGAGATGATTTTTCTTCTTTCATTCACTTGAAATTTGTCTATATCTGCAATGTGGTCTCTTGAATGAATTTCACTGTCTTTTGTTTAGTTCACTCAGTGGCCCATAGTTTATCTTCCACTGTTCTAGGCATGAAGGTCTGCCAAGATATGTCATATTTTGGGCAGTCTTGGAGTATGTGACCTGCTGTCTGCGATGCAAATCCACATGTGAACATGGGTGAACCATCAATCATTAAGTTTGTATACATATTGTTGCATAATCTATTGTTTCCTGTTCTGAGGCACAAAATAATTATTTGTTCTGATTTGTCTATAAAGTGGTAATCGTCTTGAGCTGGTGACTGATAAGACTATTTAACTGTAACTTTTTTGTTGTTGCGTATCCCTTACGGGACGTTGCAGTCAACACCAGCATTTTCAGCTGCTGTTGATGTACTAGGCAAGTGTTACGTTCAGTAGTATGCCACTGCTTTCTGAACGACCGGCCCCTATACCTTTTTCGAAAAAAAACAGCACCGCAGTGTTTCGAACCTGGGTATACGGGGTCACAAACCACATTCGAAAGCCCTTAGCCACAGAGACCGATAACTGTAACTTATGAATGAAAAATAAACTGTTAGATAATTGCAATCCATAATGAGTTTCAGGTTTTACAAATCCCCACCTTGATGGCTCCCAAAGAAGACACATGGAGAAAAAAAAAGGTGGGAGGTGAGAGTAAGAAAGTGGGAAAACCTTGAAAGAGTGATAGTGAAAGAGAGAGGAAAAAGTGAGTTAAGAGAGTGTGTGAGCAACAGTGAGTAATAGTGTGACAGAGGGAATAACAGAGAATGATACAGCGAGTGAGAGAGTTAGAGTGAAAATGAGAAACTGACAGAGCAATGTATGCATGATGTGTATAGTTAATTCAAAACAACAGAATGATATACTTAAAAGTTTATGTTGATTAAGACATCTACATTTTCCATACAGAAACACTAGAAAAATAAGTTGATTAATGAATTGTCTTCAATGCACATGAAAGTATACCTTCGGCCATCAGATCCAATGAAAATCAGCTTTTTTGGTTTGGTTTTTGTTGGTAGAATCTGGGTGACATTGTGCACTGCCTTGATGGTAATAACCTGACAAGGTAACATACGGAAAGAAGAAAAGATTAAAATATTACAATGCCAAGACTGGATTTAATTTCTATATAAAATATAGTAAATCTGACACCTTACATAGGCAACCTGACAAAAGAAGTTATTTAGTTGCAAATCTTTTATAGGAAGTAGCAGTCAACTGAAGCATTTTTTGGCTATTTGTGATTCCTGGAAAAGTTTACATTCAGTAGTTTACCATTGCTTTCTGAATGACCAGCACTCATACCATTGTATGGTAACCAACGCAAGGCGGTCTGCTTCCAGATCATCCACAGCTGTGTTTCATACATGGTATGCCAGAAGATGAGTTGCATTTTTAACCCCTTCAGCACAGAGCCAGTGAAAATGTAACATGTAAAAACACTAGAACAAAACCGGAACAAGTTTCTATATCATCATTACTGCCCTGTGTCCTGCTAAATGGCATAAATGTTATTGTATCTCCACAGATCTTGGTGTCTGGTGTTGTGGATAAGTTCTACGTAGACATTCCTCCATCTCAGGCCATCCAACATCATTTCTCTCGGTTTGCTTCTGACCTTTCAACCGCTGATATTTCCTGATTACATGTATCGCTACATGACATTGGGCCAAAGGGCTGGATCCCAATAAACAATCAATAACAAAAATGAGTAGTCATGAAGACATTAACATGCTCACAGTTGAGACAGTCCGTAATAGACATGTGCAGCTATTGCAAGCCTATATTCTACAGAGTTGAATCAAGAACCCCGGGAAGGCTAACCCAGTCAACAAACGCCTGCTGAAAATGGATGTGTTGGCCTGACGGCGCAAGAACGCAGCTCTGCTGTAAACAGGCACAACGCAATCACATCCGGGGGAAAACAAAAATCCAGATGAACACAGCAGAAGAAGAAGAATCAAGAACAGGCAGCATTGTACTAGGGACATCCCCATATACACTTCATCCTCATCTTCAACAACCAACGAAAAGTCCAAATACTAAAGGCATCAGTTTGAGACTGATTATGTAACCGTTTGACCTTTCCACGGAGTACTGACTATCAACCAGATCCTCTGCCCTCCCCATGCTGCACCAATCTCCCCAGACAATGATTGTGCATCTATTCTTCATGTCTATCCCAAATGTCTATTATCTAAGTCTATATTCTACAAAAAAACAATAATAATCATGATGATGGTAATGAGCATGGTGTGATGATCCAGAAAACCCCGAAGTGCTCATCTATACAGATGGATCTGTTGTAAAGCAGCAGAGAAGTGCATGGGCATTTACAGCCCGTTCAGCGGGCCTAACCGTTCAGGAATCCAGTGGTGTCCACTCTATGAACACAAGCAGCATGACGATGGAGGTGATGGCAGTTACACGGGCTTTCATATGGCTGGAATCACAGCATTATACCAACGTGTGTGTACTAAGTGATTCAATGAGTATGATTCGGAAGGTCGAAGCTGGATATGTATGTAGACAGTGGACTGAGTCGCTGCGGAAGTCTGATGTCCGTAAAGTCACCTTCATCTTCATCCCGGGACATGCAGGAGTCGAGGGAAATGAACGAGCTGATAAACTGGCTGACTCTGCACCCCCAGTAGATGGCCAGCCCATGGATCGTGCCGATGTTATTAACGTCCTTAAAGATATGTCGAGAACAGAGGACTTTGACATCAGTGAATCCACATCAGTGTCCAGAATGAAAGACTTGGGAGTAAGAATTAGCATGGCCAGACACGAGAGGTACATCGGGAAAACGAGGTGCCTCATCAACCAACACAGAACTGGCACTATTGGCCACCAAACGCTGAGAAATATGCTGGGGGAAGGATCTGAGCACCTATGGACCTATTCGGAGTGCAATGAAGATACCCCAACTGATAACTGATAACCGATGGTGTGATGAGGGAGCCATAGCAGTGCAGTGGTTAGATAACTTGCCTGCCAGCTCAGGGTACATGTGATTGAATCCATACTGGGGTGGATTTCTACAACTGACCAGGGCTACAGATCAACCCAGCCTAAAATGGATACCATGACATGTCTTGGGAAGTAAAGGTAGCTAGAGTGACACTGACCACATGACCCACCAGGTGCTGACTGGACTACACAACTGAGTCTATCCCAGCATGACCCACCAGGTGCTGACTGGACTACACAACTGAGTCTATCCCAGCATAACCCACCAGGTGCTGACTGGACTACACAACATAATAAGGAAATGATACTTATAATGATGTGGCATTGAAAATGATGAGTCTGATGTGGTAATGATGATGATGATGATGTGAGAATGATGACAATAGTGAACATGTGATAAAGATGATGAACATAAGGTAATGATGATAATAATGAACATGGCATTAATAATGAATCTGATGTGATAATGATGATAGTGATGAACATTATGCAATAATAATTATGATGATTACAAAATGTCAGAAACAAACCTTCCCAGGCGAGGTCAGGCCAGGCATTGGGATAACGGAGTCGGTCAGTGCAGCCAGCTTGGGACTGATATCGTCCATCTTTAACTGCAGGCTGTTCCTCTTCTGTGCTCGTTGCTGCAGACTAATATGTATCTGTAGCAGAAGATATGTAGCAAAGTCACTGGTCAGAAAGGCAACGAATTACACACACTGGTTCATACCTGCATGTAGTCGGGGCGTAATAGAACAATAAAGGGAAAAGAGGAAGGGGACATAGGGTACAATATTCAATAATAATACAGAGTCGCAGTAGTGGAGTGGCTAGCATGAGTGTCTGGCAGCTTGGTAGTCATGGATACAGACCACATGACCCCAGAAGTGCCCATTGGTCTATAAACATATGTATCTAGCACCATGTGCCTGATATACTTTATATAAAGCCAAGTGTTTATGTTTGTGGTTGCCGTCTGCTTACGCATTTTCCTCGTGTTGGACTGGTACTGCATGATTCCATGGCCCAGCTATTGAGTTGAGTGAGTGGACCGACACACTGAGCTGTGGATTTCATGTGGAGTGCCTGAACATCTGTCCATGGCTGTTTGTGTCGTGAATGCATGTTCGGAAAATGACGGCCACTAGTTGTTGAACTGGGTTAGCCTTATGCAGAAATGTGTGGCTGCTGGTTTTCTTCCATCGGACAATAAACTGTATTTTTGTGGCGGACTTTTGTGTTGGCATTCTGGCAGTGGCCTTATGCATAGTATACCTGTGTGGGCTGTTGGTTTGTGGACTCCTGTCTGTTCCACTTTTCACATGGGGCAGTGAGGAGCATTTTATGTGATGTTCACTGGTTCAAGAATGGAGCATTATGGGGCAACCCTTTGCCATGAAGTTGGAACTGCGACTAACTCACTAACATACAAAAACAAGACCCACAGAAAGAACCTGAACCTATTGTGGGTATGTGAAGTGTTAGGACCATGATTGATTGATTGATTGATTTAAGAACCGACACAGTGCAAGAGAGGTCCAGGGTATACAAATGGAGATTGGTGGCTTAAGTTGGAACATCATAAATGTATATGCCACAGTGGACTGCTTTGTCAGAAAGGAACAATGGGACTGGCTTAAGGAATTAGAGGACTTACCAGGTGATAGGCTACTCATATGTGGAGACTTCAATGCGAGAAACAGAGATTGGGACAGTAGTGGAGAAAATCGACAAGGAATTGCACTTGCGGATGCCATGGTGGACTCCGATGTGATCTGCATAAATGATGGTAGGCCGACTAGAATGGCAATGAGGCCTGGCGATGCAGATACTGCTATTGATTTGGCACTTGTCTCCCAGTCATCAGTCCTTGATGTAAAGTGGACTGTTTTGAATGACCATGGGAGTGATCACATGCCATGCTCAGTCCTGATCTCTAAGTCCAAGAAAGTCAAGGCTGGGAGAGCGCGCAAGACCTTCTGGTATGAGTGGAGCGACAGCCTTCTTGGACGCCTCAGACATGGGGCATGCAACAGGACTGTTAAAACTCCCTTTTTGCAGCCCCCATGGTGGACCCCAGAAGTGGACAATGCGTGGAAAGCAAAGAGAGCTGCAGTGAAGCAGCTAAGGAAATTGCGACAGACACCCCTAAGTTCATGAGAGGAAGTGGACATAGCGGAAAATGACAAGAAAGACAAGGTGGAGGCTTTCAAGCGATATGCTGCAGAGGCCAAGAAAGTAAAATGGGAATGTTTTATGAAGGAGGTTGGAGGTGATAAAACACTGCATAAATTCTGGAAACTGTACAGACAAATGCAAAGAAAAGATCGGCCTATGACAGTAGGAACAATTTATAAAGAGGATGGGGTACGCGTGACAACAGACAAGGAGAAAGGGGAGGTGTTTCTCCAGAGATTTTTAGAGCAGACCAATCACAGTGATGCGGATACCAGGGATGCAGTTAGAGTGGAATTATCTGGCACAATAGAGAATATGCCTTACGAAGACATCATATTGTTTGAAGATGTTAAACATATTTTGCAAAAGGCAAAAGACACGGCACCAGGGCCTGATGGTGTCAGGTATGGCCACATGAAGGCTTTGAGCGATGTGGACCTGAAAGAGATGGCCGGCTGCTTTAATCAGAGCATTAGGACAGCGTCAGTACCGCAGGATTGGCTGCATAGCTATCTCATCCCTCTCCCAAAACCATACAAGGATCATTCAAAGCTTGGCGGCTTTAGGATCATCACCCTTCAAACTACATTTGGGAAGGTTTTAGAGAAGATAGTCGCTGTTAAGCTGCAGGATTTTTTGGAAAGGGGGAAGCTTCTTCCAAGAGGCCTGGGGAGCTACAGGCCAGGAAAAGATACCTGGTCGAATGCGGCCACCTTTGCCTTTGACGTTTATGAGGGGTTCCAAAGTAGACAGGAAACGATGGCGGCAGCGCTTGATCTCGAGGATGCGCACAATAGAGTTCGCTATGATATTTTTATGACCGCACTAATGGAGAAGGGGGTCAATCCCTGGTTAGTGAACTGGATAGCGGCCGTCCTGCATTCTCGTCAGGTCGCTCTCCGTCTGGGTGCATGGACCTCAGAGCCACATATTTTAACCCCGGGACTGCCACAAGGATCTGCAATCTCACCGGTGCTCTTTAATGTGTATACGAGCAAGATTGCATACCTAGAAGCACCAGGGGTTGGAAGGATTCTAACATTTGCAGATGATATTCTTGCATACAGGCAGGGAAGAAATAGGGATCAAACAGCCCAGGAGCTACAGGTGACAGTAGACAAAGTGATTGACTGGTGCACTGAAATGAGTGCTGTCATCAACCCGGAAAAGACGGCTGTGTTGTGGTGCTCTCTGGACAACAGGATTGTGAGAGATGATGCCCCAAGCCTCACGATAGATGGTAGAAGCGTCAACAGAGAGAACAAACTGAAGTATCTGGGAATCACATTTGACAGGAGTCTGTCCTTCAAGGACCATGTGGAGACGGTTGTGACAAGATCTCAAAAGGGACTCAATGCACTTAAAATTATGGCTGCAATGGACACAGAGCAGAGAATGCTCTTCACACTATACCAGCACTTGATCCTCTCAGTGATTGATTATGGACTAGGACTGCTCACTGTCTCAAAGAGTCAGCTGGTGAAATTAGAGCGCATACAGAATGAAGCTATGCGGGTCATTCTGGGATGCACCAGAGACACTCCAGTAGTGTGTATGCGTTACATCCTTGGTCTGCCTACTGTTGCTGGTAGGCACAAGGTGATGCAAGCGAAGGCATACCTCAGAGTAGCTGCAGACACAGATCACCCGTTGCATGAGGCGCTGGACGTAGTTAAGGGTCAGAGACTGATAAGAGGGAAATCATGGATGGCTCAGGCGGAGGATACGATCAGACAGGTGTGCCCCTTGGAGAACATTAGGCGAGGAGAGGAGTGGGTCAGAGTGCCAGCCGTGCAGTCAGACTTGTGCAGAGTTATAATCACATTGAGCCGGGAGTGCAGGGAGTGGCCAGCAGGGGCCACGGAAGTGGAAATTCAGCAATTAATTCAGGAAAATTCTCGCCCGGGTGATGTGATTATCTACACGGATGGGTCGGTGTTGAGAGGTAGGAGAAGTGCTTGGGGGTTCTTGGCAAAAACTAATGGTCGGCGTTTGGTGCAGGAGAGCCTGGCGTATGATGACACTACATCTAGCTTAAGAATGGAGGTGGAGGCGGTCAGTGCAGCTTTCCGCTGGATAGAAAACACGATACATACACATATTGTGATTGTAACTGACTCAGAAAGCATGCTGAGAAGGGTGAGAACAGGCAAGCTTCGTGCAGAGTGGCTTGCTTCGCTTCGGAGGTCACGGGTAGCAATCATCACCTGGATCTTTTCTCCTGAGCATGCCGGTGTGCTGGGGAATGAACAGGCGGACAGATTGGCTGGCTCGGCAGAACTTGGTGGAGTATTGATGCATGACAAGGCAGATGTGGTTGCGGCCTTGTGGGAGCACGTGTACACCTCGGAGGAGCAAATGGATCACCATAGTCTGGTTAGAATGAGGCAGCGAGGAGTGACGAGGGGATCTGGCCGACGCTCGACGCTCAGAGGAAAGGCTGAGACGGACATATAATCAGATTGCTACTGGAACTATTAGTGTTGGAACTCTTCGCTGGTTGCTGAGGATGGGGACGGAGCGCTTATGGCAATGTCCTGAATGCTGTGATGTCGGTTCCTAAATCAATCAATCAATCAATCAAGAACCAACATCACAGCATTCGGGGCATTCCCATAAGCGCCCCGTCCCCATCCTCAGAAGCCAGCGAAGAGTTTCAACACCAATAGTACCAGTAGCAATCTGATTATATGTGCGTCTCACTTTTCCTCTAAGCGTCGAGCATCGGCCAGATCCCCTCCTCACTCCACGCTGTTGCACTCTTGCCAGACCATGGTGATCCATTTGTGTACACGTGCTCCCACAAGGCCGCAACCACGTCTGCCTTATCATGCATCAATACTCCACCAAGTTTTGCAGAGCCAGCCAATCTGTCTGCCTGTTCATTCCCCAGAACACCAGCATGCCCCGGAGAAAAGATAATTAGGACCATGACATGCTTTAGGCCCAACTGCATAGAGGAATAGTGGTCAGTCTTTTCCTCCCATAGCTAACAATGAACCAAGGAATCAAAGTTCTTATCCGCCCATACCCATGCCATTGTCAGGATAACCTTCTAATTATCTCACTAATATTCCTCAAGACATGAGTAACAGAGTTCTTTACTTACTGATGACATGCTGGTCTTCTTTTAACACAGGACCTACACCCATGTCAGAAATACAAGTCTTATTTGAGTTGTTGAAAACTTTACAGTGAAACACTCACACATTTGAACAAGCTCCACGTATCGTGAGGGTTTGATGGGTCAGGGGGTTCCCTGAGTCTCTGCAGAGCCGCACTGATCTGCTTGCCGTAGGTAGTCTGGAACCACTGCTCCTGGGGGGTCTGTGGTGGCTGTGATGTGATCTCATACAAGCGTTCCATGGTGTACAATGTCTGGAGAAACAAACAAGGTTGGTTTACTTTGAAATTCAGGAGAAAAATAATCATTTTCAACATACCAGTGCAACAACTTTACCAGATTTAAATCAGAAACGAGGTGGAAAGTCATAACTTTTTGGTTTAGCCCTTAGTTTATAAAAATTAAAGTTATTATTAGATACACTATGACAATGTGAGGAAGATCTGGTACACCAGTGGCCAGTTTACTTATCTGGTGATCATGTGTTCAAACCCCATGGAGGCAAGCATTTTGTTTAATGTACTTGGACTCGCAGGTCAACCCAGACTTAAGGTGCCAAAAATGTTCTGGCAAGTAAAGATGACCAGCCTGAAACTGATGACATCACCCATCAAGTGCCAGTTTGATTAGGTATATGGTGCCAGTCCCATATTTATTATTGCTAGTCCCATATTTGTTATTGCTAGTTCCATATTTGTTATTGCTAGCCCCATATTTTTTGTTATTGCTAGCCCCATAATTTTGTTATTGCTAGCCCCATATTTGTTATTGCTAGCCACATATTTGTTATTGCTAGTCCCATATTTGTTATTGCTAGCCCCATATTTGTTATTGCTAGTCCCATATTTGTTATTGCTAGTCCCATATTTGTTATTGCTAGTCCCATATTCATTATTGCTAGTCCCCTATTTGTTATTGCTAGTCCCCTATTTGTTATTGCTAGCCCCATATTTGTTATTGCTAGTTCCATATTTGTTATTGCTAGCCCTATATTTTTTTTTATTGCTAGCCCTATATTTTTTTTTATTGCTAGCCCAATAATTTTGTTATTGCTAGCCCCATATTTGTTATTGCTAGCCCCATATTTGTTATTGCTAGCCCCATATTTGTTATTGCTAGCCCCATATTTGTTATTGCTAGCCCCATATTTGTTATTGCTAGCCCCATATTTTTTTTTATTGCTAGCCCTATATTTGTTATTGCTAGCCCCATATTTGTTATTGCTAGCCCCATATTTGTTATTGCTAGCCCCATATTTGTTATTGCTAGCCCCATAATTTTGTTATTGCTAGCCCCATATTTGTTATTGCTAGCCCCATATTTGTTATTGCTAGTCCCCTATTTGTTATTGCTAGCCCCATATTTGTTATTGCTAGCCCATAATTTTTTTTATTGCTAGCCCCATATTTGTTATTGCTAGCCCCATATTTGTTATTGCTAGCCCCATATTTGTTATTGCTAGCCCCATATTTGTTATTGCTAGCCCCATATTTGTTATTGCTAGCCCCATATTTTTTTTATTGCTAGCCCCATATTTGTTATTGCTAGCCCCATATTTGTTATTGCTAGCCCCATATTTGTTATTGCTAGCCCCATAATTTTGTTATTGCTAGCCCCATAATTTTGTTATTGCTAGCCCCATATTTGTTATTGCTAGCCCCATATTTGTTATTGCTAGCCCCATAATTTTTTTTATTGCTAGCCCCATATTTGTTATTGCTAGCCCCATATTTGTTATTGCTAGCCCCATATTTTTTTTATTGCTAGCCCCATATTTGTTATTGCTAGCCCCATATTTGTTATTGCTAGTTCCATATTTGTTATTGCTAGCCCTATATTTTTTTTTATTGCTAGCCCCATAATTTTGTTATTGCTAGCCCCATATTTGTTATTGCTAGCCCCATATTTGTTATTGCTAGTCCCATATTTGTTATTGCTAGCCCCATATTTGTTATTGCTAGCCCCATATTTGTTATTGCTAGTCCCATATTCATTATTGCTAGTCCCCTATTTGTTATTGCTAGCCCCATATTTGTTATTGCTAGTCCCATATTTGTTATTGCTAGTCCCATATTTGTTATTCCTAGCCCCATATTTGTTATTGCTAGCCCCATATTTGTTATTGCTAGCCCCATTTTTGTTATTGCTAGCCCCATATTTGTTATTGCCAGCCCCATTTTTGTTATTGCCAGCCCCATATTTGTTATTGCTAGTCCCATAATGTTATGTACTACTCTCTACTAAATGGGTGATGGGGCCTATGTTACATAGTTACCTCCCAAGATATTTTTTGGTATCCAATTCTGACTGGATCGACCTAGGAGTCCAGATTATTGAAATAAAATCCCTGCCTATATAGGATTTGAACACATGACCACCAAGCAAGCATGCTAACCACTGCACCAGCACAGCTCCCATGACATTTTTTTGGGTACCCATTTCAGGCTGGGTTGGTGGGTGGGTGGGATGGGATACGTATATACGTATGTAAACAGTCTTATTTGAATCCTATCTGGACTCCTAGTGCTTATCATAGAGGACACCAGTCTTTTACAACAAAATATTCAAATCAAAACCCCATTTAGATGGAAATAAACAGACTGTCTCCTGTACAGTCCTGGCGGGGCACCAAATGATGCTCACTTCTTCTTACCCCTGAAGAAGTTCTTGGCCAGTCAGCATTTTGAGGGTACTGACCTGAAAGATGCAGTGGGGAGGAGGCTGAGGTACAGAGGCTGCATGGTCAATCAAGAGATTGCGTTTGTGCCCATTGCAAAAGATCCCACACCGTGCAATCAACACTAACTACAATTTTCTCGACAGCTGCTTCCTGCAGGTAAGGAATTTTGATTTCACCTTTACCTCATTTGCTATCCCATCTAACTGCCCGTAGATATTTAAAAGCAGCCCCAGGTCAGATTTCTTGATAAATCCGCGCTCACTATAATCTTTTCACTGCCCCATTTGTGACATTGTTAGGTGAATTGCGCTGCACTGTGGTCAGGTACATCTGACTTTGACAAGCATGTTTAGAAAATTGTTTTCCTTAGCCTTTGACTGTCCACAGTCTATATACAAGGTAGCATGTTTTTTCTGTCTCCGGTCATCTCATTCCATTCCCATGTGACAGCCTATTCTTCGATGATGAGTAATGCCCGACCGGACACCCCCACCCCATTTTCGTGAAAAGTAATTATATATACATATCCTATCCCCCAATGTGTTCGACATGCCCTACTAGTAGATGTGCTAACATCGGCACAGCTCTCGGGGTCATTGAAAACCGCAAGCTCCTCTACCTCTACAAGGTGGAGACACATCAGAGGGGACTGCCCTATTTGAAAAGAAAATTGCAGGTCCTTACATTTGTGAACACATCCTCATATTATATCAACTTATAGAAACTTCTAGAACTCACCGGCTTCATGATAGTCTTGTGTTTTTCTCTGATCACTGTAGCTTTCATGGCTTTAGACAAAGACTTGTTGGCTTCCACTCGTTTAATCTCGGTATCCAGCTGAGCCAGTCTTCGCTGGACATCCGTCTGATGCTGGTTCAGTGTGCCCAGCCACAGCTCATCCCACAAGAGAGTGATGCGGCGAAGTTCTTGTACCATCAACTGCAGCTCTCCAATCATTCTGAAGTGTTTCAGACAAGGGTGATTTATTAGGTCAATATTTTTTCATAATTTCAGCAAAAGAGCATGTGATAAATGAATACATAATGTAAGTTAAAAAAAAAACCTGTACGTCCTTGGTGAATGAATGGGCGCAGACAGAAAGACATAGAAGTTGGATACTAAACGAATCTAACATACACAACCAAATAGCATATAGAGACTGGTCTAGGAAGGTAATGTTTCATTCACAGATTTTAGATATTTTGTCAACTACCCAATGTCAAGAGGAAAAATATACAAGTAAAACTATGTTTTATAGATAAATACTTGACTCCTTTACTCCTGTCTTAATGGAATCATTCTTTTAAAAAAAAAAACATACCAAAAACAATGTTCTAAAGCAGGAACCTAGTATTGGTCTGTGATGTAAGAGGACCACCACATCTTTGTAGGCCTAAGTGCACAGAGAAATAGGTGGCCTAAGTGCACAGAGAAATAGGTGGCCTGAGTGCAGAGAAATAGGTGGCCTGAGTGCACATAGAAATAGGCAGCCTGAGTGCAGAGAAATAGATGGCCTGAGTGCACAGAGAAATAAATGGCCTGAGTGCACAGAGAAATAGGTGGCCTGAGTGCAGAGAAATAGGTGGCCTGAGTGCACATAGAAATAGGCAGCCTGAGTGCAGAGAAATAGATGGCCTGAGTGCACAGAGAAATAAATGGCCTGAGTGCACAGAGAAATAGATGGCCTGAGTGCAGAGAAATAGGTGGCATGTAGTGGCTGTATTCCTCTTCTTCTGCACTTTACACCCCACTGGGCATAGTCTGTTAACTGCCGACCAACTCACTCTTAGTCATCCTATCTTTTGCTATCTCCTGCAGCACCGGCCATGTCCTCTCCATCTGTCTCAGCACCAGCCATGACCTCTCCATCTGTCTCAGCAGCGGCCATGTCCTCTAAATCTGTCTCAGCACCAGCCATGACCTCTCCATCTGTCTCAGCACCGGCCATGTCCTCTCCATCTGTCTCAGCACCGGCCATGTCCTCTCCATCTGTCTCAGCACCGGCCATGTCCTCTCCATCTGTCTCAGCACCGGCCATGTCCTTTCTATCTGTCTCAGCACCGGCCATGTCCTCTCCATCTGCCTCAGCACCGGCCATGTCCTCTCCATCTGTCTCAGCACCGGCCATGTCCTTTCTATCTGTCTCAGCACCAGCCATGACCTCTCCATCTGTCTCAGCACCGGCCATGTCCTCTCCATCTGTCTCAGCACCGGCCATGTCCTCTCCATCTGTCTCAGCACTGGCCATGTCCTCTCCATCTGTCTCAGCACTGGCCATGTCCTCTCCATCTGTCTCAGCACTGGCCATGTCCTCTCCATCTGTCTCAGCACCGGCCATGTCCTCTCCAACTGTCTCAGCACCGGCCATGTCCTCTGAATCTGTCTCAGCACCAGCCATGTCCTCTCCATCTGTCTCAGCACCGGCCATGTCCTTTCCAACTGTCTCAGCACCGGCCATGTCCTCTGCATCTGTCTCAGCACCGGCCATGTCCTCTCCATCTGTCTCAAATTCTAACTCTGTGTGTTTTTAGGTGTTTTCCTACTTCTTCTGCACTGTGGGTTCCAGACAAAGGATTTTCTATTGACACTATCCTCAAGTTTGTTCAATGTATGTCGCAGCCAGTGTCAGCATCTTTGTCCCATCTCTTGATCCACTGGTGTTTGTTTAGCACTCTCTATGGACTCCACATTGGTGATCTAATTATTCAATCAAATCAAATATCCACCAATGGCTTCTTTGAAAATTAAAGGTTAAACTGGACTTGAGATATCAAGATCAGTGTTTATAGCAACCTGCACTGAACTGTGACATTTTTTTGGGGGGCGCTCGCTCGCTTTGAACTCAAGCGCAGTCCATACACACTATTTATAGTAGTGATAGACTGAATTTTGCGTGTGGATTAGCTTTCCCTATTAACAGTGTTCCTCGCCATCAGGCAAACCTACTCCGACTTCAGAGGTAACTGTGACATAATTTCATCCGTTCTTTAATCACAAATATTTGCATATCACAGTGCATGCTCTCTCTCTCTCTCCTCACAAAATCACTATCTCACTAAGCATCTGTCATCTACTGCCTATAGTACCTTATAGTGTAGGGCAGGGGTGTCTTGAGAGGAATTATGGCTGTCTGGCTAGTGCAACCGCATTAAACTGTGCAGGTTAGGACTTTCTTTTTGCCCCAGACAGAAAAAAAATCAACACTTTACAGAGTATTCCAACTTGGGTCTCCCGGAGGAGAACCCGGCATTCTTAGCCATGCAGCCAGCCACTCCCCCATCATGCATCTAACCCACATATATTTTGTGTGCAAAGAGGGTGGAGCTTTAATGTATATGTGTGTGCATGTAAGAATACAGAGCTTCATATATTTAACAGGACATAAGATAAGGCCACAATTTACTCATCTATACTTACTGTGGATTGAGTTTTGATAATGTCTCGACAATTGATGACAGGCATGCTTGAAGTTCTGGGCTAGCACTTTCATCTACCTCGTCATCGACACTATCATTATCTTCCTCGCCAGGCACCTCATTTTCATCATTATTTTCATCTTGTGACAGGAAAGGCTTAAGAAATCCTATTATGGAAAGAGACAATATTATTGACAAATGATATTATTGACAATATTACCCATGGTTCAGCCTTTATAGGTATATTAATATACTAAAAACACTTCCTTCCCTCTTCTTCCTGCTATTTTTCAAGGACGAGTAAAACGTGTGTGTGTTCGTGCCAGGGTGAGTGTCTCGGTGTGTTAGGGTCTCTTTTGGGATTTGTCTATTCAGAAGTTCCTCAAAGCATTCAACTCATCTGTTCATTTGATTTTTAACTAGGATGAGAGCTTTCATTACAAATTTTGATCAGCCCATTTGGCTGATTATATTTTCCTTGTAGTTCTGTAAAGGTATTTGATGCTTCCCTTCCATGATGTTATTTCTGCTTCTCCTGCTAGATCATCTAAATACTGTCTTTTATCTGTTCTTACCAGTTTTCTAAATTCTTTATTAGCTTAATAGTATTTTTCATTGGGCTGTCACTGTAGTATTGATAATGTCTAAATGAACCCGAGTTATGTTTTCCTTCTATTTTTAAGAGTTTCTAGCTTTATCCTGCTTTATATTTTTGTTTGCCTTTTCCAAGGACTTACATAAATATAATCAATTTGATGTTTTATAGTGTTGTATGGTGATACACACTTTGCTTTATGTATTCTTTTATGTGGAAAACACTACTGCAACAATGTGTGAATAATTCTCCATTTTGTTTATTATTTCACATTTGAGATTTCCCAGGATCCTACATAACCCATTATGTGATTCTATTCAGTTTACCCATCAAATTTCTCATATTGCCATTTCTTTTATTAGTAGTTTATATAATAGCACAACCGGTCTCCGTGGCTACGGGTTGCGAACAAGGTTTGTGAGCCCATATACCCGGGTTCGAAACACAGCGGTGCTGGTTTTTTCGAAAAAGGTATAGGTGCCGGTCGATCAGAAAGCAATGGCAAACTATTGAACATAAAATTTGCCCAGGAATCACGAATAGCGAAAATGCTGGGATTGAGTGCTACGTCCTGTGAAGGATATGCAACTAATTTTTTTTTTATAATAGTACAAATGTTCTTTGAAGTTTCATATAAAGTTCCTCCATAACTGATTCACCCTTGTCATTAATTCTAGGACATAAGTCGAACAGGATAGTAATAATTGATCAGAGATGTTTACTCACCATTCTGGCCAGGTATTTTCACCTGGATCTTTGATGAGCTGCCGACCACAGCCGGGTAGACAATGAGATGAGGTGTGTCCAGTGCGATACGGCAAAGTAGGTCGGAGATGCTCTGCCTGACATAGTTTTCTGGGTGGCTCAAGCGGGAGAACAGTTGAGGAATGATTCCTGGCAAGGACATGAATGAAAACAATAGCACAAGTGAGCTAACATTTCTTAAATGATAAATGGGGGATCTGTGTAAATCTATTTACTGATTAATAAACAGTAGAGCTTTATGTAAGTATCCATACTAATAAATGGAGAGGAAGTGAGCATGACTACATGGATAAGAGCACTCTCTTAAACTTGCAGTGTGCTGATGCTGAGGTAGTGGGTTCAACCCCCACACAGCTTAATGAGACTAAATCACTGGCTTCTAGTCCCTGACTTGGGGATGTAACTTACAAGTACAAGTATCTCAGAAGCCAGAGTGGGTATGCCTGATTGCGAGAGACACTGGTAATAGGGAAAGCTAATCCACATGTAAAAATCAGCCCAGTGTACTAGGAGTAGCATACGTGCGAACAATGCTTGAGTTCAAAGCAAGCAGATGAACACACAAAAATAATAATAAAATAAATTGAGACTGTACATATACAATGGCTCTAATATGGAGGACAGCGTAAATGTCCTTCCTGGTAAGTGTAGTTATCTAGTATAGCTAATGATGAATGTGAGCTGTGGTTCACATAGTGGCTAGTGCACCTGGTAATATTAAAGTGAGTGTACATGCTAGTGCACATAAGTAGCATTGTAGCTAGTGCACATGGCTGCAATGTAGCCAATGCACATTGTAGTAACTGTAATGGTAGCAATGTAGCTAGTGCACATGGTAATATTGTAGTTAGTGCACATGGTAATATTGTGGCTGGTGTACATGGTAGCAGAGTGGCTGGGGGGAAAAGAGGAGAGAGAAGCAGGGGATTAATGAACAATTTTTAAAGGGTAACACATTTAGCACGCAGGCCATCTCACATTCAGCTCTTCCAATCACTCATCTTTTGTATATATATGCAAGACGGGCCTGTGTGCCCAATTTGTGACCCTTTTAAAATAAAGTTGAATTGAATTGAACTGAATTGAATATATCAATTATCTATTGTGCATGATACACAAAGGAAATAAAGGCATTATGAAATAAGTGTTGTGATCATAAACAATGCACATTGTCTCTCTCTCTCTCATGCCCATATATCCTCATTCATACATACAGCAAGGCACACACTTACACTCCTTCCCATAATCACAAAATCGACACTTACACACTTTGACACATGCAATTACACAAATACACACTCGTGCACCCAGACAATCAAATAGCCACTAACACTTCCTTTCATACACGTACATACACCCACTCACAATCACAAACGCTAAATCATCCACACTCTCCCTCCCTCTCAGAGAGAGAAAGAAAGGGAGGGGGGGGGGGGAGAAAGAAAGAGAGAGAGAGAGAATGGCCATGCATGCTTGTAGTTAAGTAAGAACTATAGAATTATACACTTTTAAAAAGTGCATGCTGATTAACAGATCAGTAGTAGTGTGTATAAAGCTTTCACTTGTAATCTGGGAGTTTGTGTGAATCTCTGAAACAGGGGAAAGCTGGATAAATGTCCTTCCTGGTCAATAACTGAGCATATATAAATCCCTCCACTGATGCACAAGAGTGTAAATCTAACACGTGCATTACAGAAAAACCAAAGTGCCTCATTTCCACACATCATGGCACACAGTGGATATGGACTGCAGCTCAGATTCACTGGACCAAATGCTCACTCGATGGGTAATTAAGTCAGTATCACAATGACCCCCACATCCCCCATTTTATGAGACTGGATCAGTCCTGAAGCCATGCAGTCACAAACTAGGAGATTTCAACCTTGGATTGCCAGCTGGCAGATGAGTACACTAGCCACTACAATACAACATGCCACACGATGGTAGTCATTTATTTACCTTTCCATGGAGCAGTGGGAGTCTGTGACAAGCCTGTTTCTAGCAC
Organism: Cepaea nemoralis; assembly: GCA_014155875.1. Taxonomy (NCBI): domain Eukaryota; kingdom Metazoa; phylum Mollusca; class Gastropoda; order Stylommatophora; family Helicidae; genus Cepaea; species Cepaea nemoralis. Next base: position 466,882 of record JACEFZ010001169.1, on the reverse strand, counting down.
CTCTCTCAGCTCTGATGCATGCTTGACCAGCAGACGTAGCAAACGTAGGGTAGAGATGACTGAGCCGCCTTCATTGTCTCCCTTGTCAGTCTGCTGAGATTAATACACCAACTGTTACTACATTAACTGTTACCCAGGAGAAGAATGTTATTTTGTGCCTCAGAATGGGGCATAATCGATTGCGCAATCACATGTGCACAAAATTCAACATTTGCGAATCAGCCATATGGATTTGTGCCACAGACTGAAGTCCAATTGTTGAGGGATATCTAATGTTCTCAATCTGCACACAGCTTCTCTGAGTTTTCCACCCTTGTTCTAGAAAATGAGATGTCCGATCCACTACCCCAGTGTAGTATCATTCGTCAACCAACACAGAACTGGCACTATTAGCCACCGGACGCTGATGCATATGCTGGGGGGAGGATCTGAGCACCTATGGACATGTTCGGAGTGCAATGAAGATACCCCAACTGATAACTGATAACTGATCATGGGGCAAGAATATCCTTTTTCTTATCCTCAGTATAGGCAAGAGTAGGCAAGAATATCCTTTTTCTTATCCTCAGTATAGGCAAGAGTAGGCAAGAATATCCTTTTTCTTATCCTCAGTATAGTATTATTAGGCAAGAATAACCTTTTTCTTAACCTCAGTATAGTATCATGGGGCAAGAATATCCTTTTTCTTAACCTCAGTATAGTATCATACAGCAAGAATATCCTTTTTTCTTACTTTCTAAAAATCTAGACCAGGCCGTGAATTGAACCTATTCCCTACAAACCAGAGACATATGTCATAACCATTAAGCCATTCCACCTCCTCTCTCTCTCCTTCTTCCACAAAGGTATGATGTTTCTATTACATAATTCCCTTTTGTTCCTCAGAATTGTTTCTCCAGGACAGTGTTACTTAATGTAGTAACTGTCTTGAGTCAGAATGGGTTGTGGCAGTATTTGCCTGACACAGAATAAGTTCAAGTAATAACTTAAGATATAAACAGTTACTGTAACAATATGGGATAAATATCACACAATCAGCTGAGATAAAGGAAGCTCAAATAACACCTGGAATTGTGGAACAAAGGCAACATCTAACACAGAAATATACAGTAATAACTAGGACAGTGTAGGGCAATGTAACTACATTGGGACAAAAGCAGACTGTACTTTAAAGTAAAAAATTCTGGGACAGTTCAGAATGACAGCAAAAGCTACAACAGAATGTGAACAACAGAATGTGAACAACAGAATATGAAGTGCTTGGAGGCAACAGAGATGTGGTTTCTTAGATGTGTGCTGCAAATATCTTGGATTTTCAAAGTAACTCGTGTCTGGTAGCTGCTAACGAAAGCTGATCATATACAAATATAAGGAGGAGACAAACTGCATTCTTTGGTCACATACTGAGAAGATAGGCACTGGAAAACAGAAACATCAGCGGTAGGAGAAGGGCAGATCTAGAGAAATGATGCTAGATGGGCTGTGATGGTGGAATGGAGGAATTTTATCAATGAAACTGATCCAGAACCCTGGGATTGATATCAGTGGAGTTACATGAATGCAGATGCCAGATGACACATGATGATGATGAGCTACAAAAGTGTTGGTTAATGTGACACATGGCTGGGACACAACTTTAAATGTACATCTCTGGGACAGCAGTTGTATAAAATTATCTCTAGGACAGGAGTTTTAACAAGTGCATATCTCTGGGACAGCAGTTTTAACAAATGTATATCTCTGGGACAGCAATTTTAACAAATGTATATCTCTGGGACAGCAGTTTTAACAAATGTATATCTCTGGAACAGGTGTTCTAACAAATGTATAACTCTGGGACAGCAGTTGTAACAAATGTATATCTCTGGGAAAGCAGTTTTAACAAATGTATATTTCTGGAACAGGAGTTCTAACATCAATCTTACCATGGCATTCACATGAAGGTATGTGAAGTAGGCTCTGGCCGACAGCTGGTAGTAATGATAGACCCTCTTGACCACACTCTTCCACACATCAATCAACTTGTCCACACAAGAGTCTGGTGCCATGGACAAGGACAGCGAGCAGGCTATCAACTGCTTTCTGGTCGTATCAGTTCCATCATCATATATGCTCTGAGGACAAATCATTGTCATAAGTAGTAGTCATTTGTTTTTGAAAAGTGGATTTACATTTGATTGAGTGTGGTGAAAGGCAACTTGTCAAATCTTGGCAGGCTGTGACAAAAAACAAACTGCAGTATTTGAATAATGAAACAAACAATAGGTTAACTTGTTGACCGTCATATTTCACTATATCTTGCCAGGAGTATCCTACAGAAATATATCAACGTAGAATAAAGCAACTTTTTGGCTGAAATACACAATTTAACAAATTTTAATTTATTTCAATTTAACAATACATAGTGCGCGCTGTGTTTCTATTAAGTGTTACCACATTTATTTTACATTGACTATCATGTCTTTTTGTTTACATAGTTGGGGTTTACAGGTGTGTATCGCAACAGCCTCTGAAAATTTCAACATGCACCTGTTCTGTGTATAATTCAGCAGAAGTAATGCACTGACTAACAAAGACTGTAGTATGTACCTAACAAGATACCATAAAATATGCCACAAGAAATAATGTAACCTATTGTTTGTGTTTCATTATCTAAATTGACAACAGGAATACACTGCTCTGAATACCACAGTATATATTAACACATCCGAATAATTACCTCCAGACAGCGGCAATGGCGGTAGTGGTATTAGTACAATATTTGTAGTAGTCTGGAAAGGACCCACTTGCTTCTTTAAATACACTAATGAGCTTCACTTCAATTCATTCATACATTTCAAAACCATATGGTCCATGGCTCCCATGAAACAATCTTGCATTGTGAACATTACTCAGACCTTACGCTCACCAGAGGACTTCTGTCACACACTCCAAGACAGTATCACTGCTTGGAGGATTTTGACCAAAATTTGAATAAGAGTCAGTTGCCCAGGCAGTTCTGAGACAGTATACGGTGCTTAGATCTCTATTTCATCTCCATCAGATATAAATCCTTTACTTTTCTAGGGATTACAACCATATTTTGGTATTTTTTAAAAGAACACACATTAAGCTTTGAATTTCTTTAGTCTCTATGGAGTTATCCTAAAGGTAGGACTGTCTCCAAACAATATATTGTAAAGAGTAAAGCATCCTCTCATATGCCATCCCGTTAATTTTATACACCAGCTGGCCCTGGATAGGTGATGTGCTCAATATTACACCAGCCACATGCGTTTTCTTTTCATTCACTTGCTTTGAACTCACTCCATATTCCACACAGGACTGATGTTTGTGCGTGGGCTAGCTTTCCCTATTATCAGTGTCCCTTGCCATCAGGTGAACCCACTCTGACGCCTGAGGTACTTGTAATTTATGTCCCCCAAATCAAGGCCAAGAAGTCAACATTATAGTCCAACAGACTGGTGTAAGGTTTGAACCAGCTACCATACACCAGAAGTTTAAGAGAGACCTCACCATTCACATTTATTTCCCAGGATATCTTCTGGTACCCATTCAGGCTTGATCGACCTGAGAGCTCAGGTCAGTTATTAAAACATGCCTCATTGGGGATTCTTACTTATGATCACTGATCCAGCAGGCAAGTATTGCTGCCTCTGTGTTACCAGAGCTCTGAAATCTGCCGATGTGGCTTGAGTCTATTTTCTAACGCAACACGCTAGATTTATCTGAAATCTGCCGATGTGGCTTGAGTCTATTTTCTAATGCAACACGCTAGATTTAAGAAAACACACTATCACACACTCCTCCTTTGTGTGAGACAGGGCCCCAAACTCTAGCGTACATTCTTCGGATCTATTCCCCCTATAAGGAGACTCAACATTAGTTCTGGCAGAAAGGAGACACAATGGAAACCACACAAGTACAAAGAAAGATTTTATCCAGAAAATAGATGCTTAAATCTGAAGCTATAAACCATGGAATGTGGAAGATGAAGACGAATAAAAATTGAGTTGAGTTAAAAGTAGACATCACAGCACTTGGGACATTCCTATACACACTCCGTCCTCATCTGCAACAGCCAGCGAAGAGTCCCACCACTAAATCAAATCAAATCAAATCAACTTTATTAGGGTCACAAATTGGGCGCGCAGGCCCGTCTTACATTCGGCCCTTCCAATCACTCGTCTTTCGTTCATCAAGAGCATTATACATTTGCATAGGAAGAAAAATAAACATTGTGAAATGAATGTTGTAAACATAAACAAGGCTAATTACCATGGTATGAAGCCCATCTCCCACCTATCCATACATCACCCCACCCACACAACACCCCCACCTACCCACACACATGCGCACCAAGGGACACATACACACCCCCACCTACCGACACACACGCACACCAAGGGACACATACATACCCCACCAACCGACCCATCCCCACCCACACACACTGCCCTCACCTGATCCCCCAACCAAAACACACTCGCCACCCACAAACATTCCCCCACCAACCCACACATCCCACGCCCATCCACATTCTACCCCACACATCCTCTCCCCACCCACACCTCAAACCACCCTTCTGTCAAAGACTGGTACATAAAGGACGGAGGTCTTCTCAAGATAGAATACCAACGGGAAGAGTGGTCAACCTCAAATAGAATAGAGGTGATAAAGTGCCCCGATATAAGGGCAGGGTAGATGATAGAATGGGGGACTATTAACTAGTTCTCTCATGAGACACGGAGACGTTGACCAGATGGTTAGCACTCTGGTCACGACAGAATCACGCCTATGTAATAGCCACGAATGCCACTCAACAGAAGACAGCTAATGTCAGCGTGCCAAGTGGAACGGCACGCAGAAAGCCGAAGGACACATCAAGGTCCTTCCGCGTGGTGTGTGACCACGCGAGCCAACTAGTCAGACTGGGGACTGACTTTGTAGAGAGCACTTGTTTAGTATTGATAGGAGTTTTGTGTAACCAAATAGATAGAGATAGCATTAGAGTTTAGAAAACTAGTGATAGGCAATTCTGTGGCTTTGTGTGTGGTTTTGATAGCGACTGTTACGTACCATTTAATTCCTCTCACACGACTTGCAAGTTTCTTGTATGGTGCGGGAGAAGTAATCTGATGATGCCTTACACATGAGTTGTTGACAGGCAAAGATTAATGTGGTGTCAGAAGTGTGGCTTGGACGAAAGTGCCAAACTAATACACTCATCCACGGCTCTAGACTAAGTTTACAAATAGTGAAGTAGTGAATTTAATTTGTGTCAGTGACGATGACGTGTGCAGACTAGGACAAGTTGCGAGCTAAACTGTGCCTATCGTGACGAAATAATGCTTATTTGTGTTTATTAAGATATTATTTACTTAAATCATGTGTTCTTCAAAGTTGTAAGTATTGATATTATTATTTTCTTTATTTATTCATGTAATTATTCATGTAATTATGTGTATATTTATGAATAACTATCAAAAATGATTCTTGGCGGAGCGATACACAGCCAGCAACATTATCGATATTTGGAAGCTAAAAATAGCGCTGCGCCTCTGACGTGTTGCGATTGACCAGCGGTTGTTCCACGCCATTGGCATTCAGCATCTGAATGTTTACAACTCGATAAGCTGCTGCCCGCCTGAATCGTTGCTTTATATTACCTATTATTTGTTTATTTGAGTTAGTAATTGAATATATTTGTTTATTTAAACAATATTAATATATTTTTATTTATCTCAAAGCAATTATTGAATTTTTTTTCGTACTTTTTCTTGTGTTTACCGTCACGAGGGCACTACTTTCGGCCATGCAAATTAGACTTGGTCTGCACAACACTTGCACAGAATAAATTAGGTTAGTGACGAAAGGCATAAAAAGTTAGAACGAAGACAGGACATTGACAATTTAATATTAAGTTAACTATATTTTTTTTTGTGGGCATGTCATGGTGATGTATCAAATTGTCGAATAATATGTCAGTTACTATTTGTTAATTGTTGCTGCTCTGTAAACCAGGGTGAACAACAGCTGATTAGAAGATTGGTGTGTATGCCGAAGTGCCAAACAGGTGACCTATTTAGAAAACTCGTGTCTATGCCGAAGTGCCAAACAAGGTGACCTGTGTTACCGGAGTGTGTTCCCTGATTCTCGGGAACATTAAGTTGAGTATACTCAATATTTTTGGCATGCAATGTGATTAATAGTGCATCTCTTTTTCAGCTTTTGATGCATTAGCATACGGTTGTGCTCTGTTTTTTCAGGATTAAATATTTCAGGTGATAAACATAGAATACAAGTTGTAGCGTTTAGATATTAAGAAACATAACATATCAAAAGAAAAATAAGTGATTAAAGAGTTCAGTGTAGGTCAAAGCTAGCTGATTACCAAACATCATGGCTACGTTAGCTGATTTCGTAAAAGCAGGCAAAGAAATGCAATACACAGGTAAAGAGCTAGAACAGTATGCTGATCAGAAATTTAAAGAAGCAAAAGATGCGGAGACAGCTGAACGTATACGAAAAGAGAATGCGGAGAGAGATGAACGCGCACGAGAAAGACAACACCAGATAGAACTAGCTGAGATAAATAAGCAAAAAGAATTAGAAATTAAACAGAAGGAATTAGATTTAAAGCAAAAGCAATTAGATCAAGAGAAAGAATTAAAGCAAAAGCAATTAGATCAGGAGAAAGAATTAAAGCAAAAAGAGATAGATGAAATGGCAAGAGTTAAGGAAAAAACAAATACAAGTAGAATCAGAGACACAGTTAAAGATGAAAGGTATGGATGTAGACTCACACGCAGAGATCTCTGCCACTAAACTAAAAAGTCAACAAGAAGAAAATAAGTTCAACAAATACAAAAATATTATCAAACCATATTGTAAAGAAGATTCCATATCAGCCTGGACAGAAAATGTCGAGTATCAGTTTAAATATCACCAAGTGCCAATAGAAATGTGGGCTATGATTTATATGAAGAACCTAAGTGGTGAGCCCCTTAAAGTGATAGAATCAATACCAACAGATCTTAGATCCAACTATCAATACATACATGATAGGATAATGCAACACTTTTTACTTGATGCCCCTGGGTATCAGGTTCAGTTCTCAAATTTAAAACCTAAACCTAGTGAGACTTTCATTGATTACGTCTCAAATGTTCAGAGTGTACTAGATAGGTGGCTTAAAGCAGCTAACATAGGAAAAGACTTTGATAGACTGAAAAATTTAATAGTCATGGATAAAGTCATATCCACTATACCATCTCCTTTTGCTAAATTTTTGCAGCAGTCAGACATTGAGAACATAGAGCAGTTCGAAAAGAAAGGATCTGCATATTTTTCTTCTAACAGAGATATTTTCAAGACCTCAATGACTCTGAAGTGGTTTCTTTTGTGAAAGACCAACCTAAAAATTATCAGAGTAGAGAAAACCGTTTCAGAAAATCGACCCGAAAGATAGGAAAGTGTCAAAATGTATTTACTGTCAACTTTTGCATGACACTTATTCTATGTGTGACAAATCGCCAAATTATCCGGCGCATCTTGAAAATGTTATTAAGAAGCAACAAAACAAAAGATCTGCATACAGGCGTGCAATCAAATGCTTCTTTTGTTCCAGCTATGGCCATTATTCAAATAAGTGCCTGGGCCGTCAACGTATGAAAGCCAACAATGCTATTTTGATTGATACATCTTCTGATAGTGGTAGTGAGACTGAATGTGAGATTGAAAATGTATTACCTTTCAAGCAATCTGAAGATGTCTGTTGTGTGAACGATGTATTAAGTTTTGACAATTGTGTCCAATGCCACCAATTTCATGCAGACGGAAAATTAAAATGTGGGCATATTGTAACATCCTCCATAGAGAATGCAAATGCAGTTATAGCCTCCAGAGGCAATCTATTGTTTCACTCTGCAATGGTCAATGATAAGCCATGCCGATGTTTGCTTGACAGTGGGAGCTCTATTATTGGTGTGAAAAAGGAACTTGTTAATCCAAAGGATTATACTGGTGACTCTGTAAAATGCCGAACTTTTTCTGGTAATATAGAAACCTATCCTCTGGCAAGAGCCCATATAAACACCCCGTTCCTTTCTGGTACCTTTACTTGTGCAATACTAGACAACCCTTGTGCTGAGTTAATTCTTGGGTGTCTACCCCAGCTAAGGCACTGTACAGATGAAGAAATATCTGTCTGGGAGGAGAAGAATGGTTTCACTCCAGTGAACAGTGCAGATATCCTCGGACATCACAGTCCTAACAAAGGTGCTAGACCCATAACACTTGAAACTGATCAATACGTAATGGTGCTACTACCAGACAAACATAATAAAATGTTAACTTCATGGCAAGGGCCTTTCAAGGTGATACAACAACTTTCAGATGTTGACTATGAAATATCAATAAACGGTCACTTAAAGATATTCCATGTCAACATGCTGAAACCTTACTTTTCACGACAAGAGACAGATGAAGAGACAGACGAACACAGTGCACCCACATCTAGTGATCAGACGACAGACGTACACAACACAACTACACTAGTTAGCGAGACTGGCAATTCCGACGATATCCATACACCTAGTGAGCTTACAGAATACGCACTTAGCACCACCACCGTATTGAATCAGGTAGACGACGATGGAATGGAACTACCTGTTCCCATTGTAGACAAGACTGCGACAATGGATAGCATACAGATAGAACAGGGACTAACAGACAGTCAACGACGACAATTAGTACAATTAGTGACAGAGTACAAAGACATATTTTCTGACATTCCAGGTAGGACGGACAGAATCGAGCACTCCATTCTTCTTTCGGACTCTAAGCCTATTAAATGCAGGCCGTACTCTATCCCACTCAGCTATAGAGAAAATCTAAATAAGGAAATTCTTAATTTAGAAGCTAGTGGGATCATCCAGAAATCTACATCTGAGTACTCCTTTCCAATCGTCCAAGTTAAGAAAAAAGACTCCACAATTCGTCTGTGTGTGGACTATCGAAAACTCAACAACGTCACTAAGATCGACGCAGAACCAATTCCTTCCTGCGAAGATCTTATCCTTGACATGTCCACCTCCAAAATCTTTTCTAAATTAGATCTTACTAAGGGATATTGGCAGGTCCCTATGCAGACCTCAATCCATTCATCTTACTGTTTTTTTCAACTCCTTTAGGACTTTAACGAGTGGCGTTTTCTTCCTTTCGGACTTTGAAATGCTCCTGCCACTTTCGTACGCTTAACTAGAGATCTACTGCATGGAGTGACGAATACAGTGACTTATATAGATGATATATGTGTCCATACTGATGACTGGACAACACACTTACTGAAACTAAGACATGTCTTTGATAGGTTGCGACTCTTCGGTCTCACTGTCAAACCGAGCAAAGTTGAATTGGGCCTAAAAGAAATTGACTTTTTGGGTCATGTCATTTCACAAGGTCAACTTAAGACTGATAATAGAATTATTACAAAGATTATGAATCTGACCATGCCTACACAAAGAAGCAGGTCCAGAAGCCTTTTGGGGTTAGTAAATTACTATAGCAAATTCATACCAAATTTAGCGGAAATTACAAGTGTATTTTCCAATGTTTTAAAAGCATCTGTAAAATTAGATGTCAAAGATGCATTATTAATTTCTGCATTGTCAAAATTGAAAATCCTTTTTAGTAATGTACCAATCCTCCGCTTGCCTAATCCTAGGCTCGTTTATTATCTTAGGACAGATGCCAGCAGAATCTCCATCGCTGCAGTACTAGGCCAATTTTATGATGGCATCTTCCACCCGATTTGCTACGTGAGCCGTAAGATCACACCTGCTGAGTCCAGATATTCCATATCAGAGTTGGAAGCCCTAAGCGTCATCTATGCGGTGAGAAAGCTCCATCGATTTCTAGCGGGTGTTCACTTCATTGTCCAGACTGACAACTCCCCAATCACGGTCATACAAAGTGGTGTGCATCGGAATGACCGTATATACAGGTGGTCGCTTATACTCCAAAACTATACTTTTAGTATAAAGCATATCAAGGGTAAGGACAACATTCTGGCTGATACCCTTAGTCGACCATCTGAGGTAGAAATACCAGAAATTCCACATAAGAGTGTAGAGTAATAGAATAGTAGCACATTAGAATATTCTATTTGAAATGTTTATGCGAATACATAGATATTACAGCTGAACTATGTACTAAGAACAGTGATCTACCATGTGTCCGTAGACATCAAAAGAAGAACTGTGATCCGAATAACAAATATATCACCGTGTGAACTGGAACAGCTCGTTATTTACTAAGCTCCATATGTGTTCCGGTGAATCATTTGTGTTAAGCAGAGAAAAACAGTGTCAGAACAGTGCATAAATACAGACACGAAAATACTGGTCTACGACACAAGCGAACTCTACAGGTGCAATACCCATAGGACACAAGTATGACTGTGTAATGTATTTAAAATACCCAGGACAAGTTTGAATATATAATATGCCAATGAAAGCAATTTCTGAACATTGGGGCAACAACTAACCTGGGGTATTTAAATACCATGTATATATATGCTGATTGTGATATGTATTATAACGTTTTAATATAGTGATAAATTATAGGTAAATTAGGTAACTTTAATTTACATTTAGAGTTAGGAAATAAAATAGTTTTCATTTTTTTTAGTAGTTTACATAAATCATTATCTTACCCACTTACTTACCTTAAAAATAGAAGAGATAGTACTTTAGATAGGAATAGTACCATTTAGTTTATTACATTCAACTTTGTTTCATTTCAGTTGATTTCATTCCATCTTAATGAACCATTCCATTTAACAAACATGATCAGTTATTATTATGATTAATTTACACCATAATAGGATAAAAATATTAGACAATTAAATATACGTCATTTACACCATTTAGACTAAGAATATCAATCATATAGTTTCTCATTTAAAAACATCAGTTATAATTTTTTCATATCTCAAATTACCCATGTTAGAAAGGTACATAATTCATTAGATTTACATTACCCATTTCACAAAGGTACATAACTCATCTCACATCAACTTCATTTTAAATAAGTTAGATTACATCCCTTAAATTAGATAAATATTAGGATTAATGGAAGCATATCTTAGCATTAATGTGACAAAATAGATTAAAATAGTTAACACATTAAATACACATTTATAGTAGTAGTATTAGTATGTCAGTAGTTAGAGTATTATTACAGTAAAATATAGTTGGTCATAAGACCAAGGGTATAAACCATCAACCCTTTGCTCTTACATGTAAATATGTTGTATATACATGACTCGTGCAGCGATTTACGCACAGTCATTCAGCTCAACTTTCTCAAACTGAGCCAAACGTGTACAGTGTCACTCCAAGGTTTTTAAATAATTGGGAGGGTGAAAGATGTGTGACAGAAGTGTGAAAGTGAGAGCGAATGTAAATTATACAAGAGAGAGAGAGATCGGTCAGCGGATTTTTCTGGCGCTCAACGCGACTTTTTATATGTTGTCTGCGTCAGGTGTTTGCTTTCAATGTTGGAAGTGTGCTGTGATGGATGTGTTGTGTTTAGTTTAGATCTTAGATAAAGTATTTTAAGTCTCATAAGACGGAAACGTAGTCACGAATTAGTGTTATACACTTGTTTGTGGCCACATTTAACCGAATTATGGCACGTAAAAAACTAACATACATACACATGATAGATAGATATACATGTTAGAAGGGTAGGACTATATTAGTAATTACATCCAAACACGCAAACAACCAGAAAAACAAACATATAAATTGCATACATATTTTATAGATCAAAGGGAGATAACTCCGGATCAGGGGACATAATAGACAACGAAACACTAACTTAACAGTGAAAGATAACTTTACACGCGGAAGCGAAATAGGTAAAGCCTGTCGCACACAGCTTGGGTAATGGTTGTTTAATATTATATGGGGGGCATGAAGCAATTCATGTGTTGACCCTAATAAAGTCAACTTTGTATGGGTAGTAAGTTAATTTACTATTGGAGGGCAGGTCTTATAAGACAACGGTCCGGTTCAGACATACCTCTAATTAATATAATATTGCGATTGAGAATAGGGCTCACGCCAACCAGACAAGTTTGTGGCGATTGCCAGTAGCCAAGTAAAGTGATACTACATTGTGACATTAGTCAGTAGAAGTCTATGCAGTTACCCAAAGCCAGATTATCTACAGTCTTTGACAAAAATTAGAGACACTAATTTTTTTAGAAACCCCTTGCGTCACAACCAATGAGTCAAAGTTGATGACGCAACACAGAGGGGAGGGTGTGTGTCAAAGACTGGTACATAAAGGACGGAGGTCTTCTCAAGATAGAATACCAACGGGAAGAGTGGTCAACCTCAAATAGAATAGAGGTGATAAAGTGCCCCGATATAAGGGCAGGGTAGATAATAGAATGGGGGACTATTAACTAGTTCTCTCATGAGACACGGAGACGTTGACCAGATGGTTAGCACTCTGGTCACGACAGAATCACGCCTATGTAATAGCCACGAATGCCACTCAACAGAAGACAGCTAATGTCAGCGTGCCAAGTGGAACGGCACGCAGAAAGCCGAAGGACACATCAAGGTCCTTCCGCGTGGTGTGTGACCACGCGAGCCAACTAGTCAGACTGGGGACTGACTTTGTAGAGAGCACTTGTTTAGTATTGATAGGAGTTTTGTGTAACCAAATAGATAGAGATAGCATTAGAGTTTAGAAAACTAGTGATAGGCAATTATGTGGCTTTGTGTGTGGTTTTGATAGCGACTGTTACGTACCATTTAATTCCTCTCACACGACTTGCAAGTTTCTTGTATGGTGCGGGAGAAGTAATCTGATGATGCCTTACACATGAGTTGTTGACACCTTCCCCCAGCCACATCTCCATCGACAACATATTCCCCACCCACACACACAATCCCCCACCAACCCACACATCGCACATCCACTCACACATCCCCAAACCATACACACACATCCCCACCAACTGACATGTCTCCCTACCCCCCCCCCCCCCACACACACATCTCCCTAACCACCCATACATCCCCAATCCACTCACACACACACCACCACCCACACATACAACTTTCCACCCACCCACACATGCCTTAACCTAATCCCCCACCCGCACATCACATAACCTCCTACCACGCACTATTCCCAACCCACGCACCACACACACACATATCCCTCACCAACACATCCCCACTTACACACCACACACATATCCCCCACCCAGATACCACAAAATAATCCCACCCACACCCACACAGATACCCTTACCCATCCACCCCACATACCCCCACTCACACACCACAAAAAATCCCCCACCCACACACACATACCTCACCCACACAATATCACCAACCAACACACCACACACCTCTTCCCACCCACACACGCATTCCCTACCCTCCACCAACACACACTCACTCACACATCCTCCACTACGCACCCACACACCCCCACCAACCCACTCCCAACCAAACATCTCTCGATCACAATACCCCTACCCCCACACACATCCTCCACCCACTCACACATCCCACCCCGACACATACAACTCCCTCACCCACCTACACATCCCTAAGCCACTCACACACCCCCACCCACACATTCCCCATCCACATACACACATCTCCCACACACACTCCCCCACATACTTCCCCCAACCACCACAATCCCCTGCTCACCCACACATATACCCCACCCATACGCACATTCCCCACACCCATCACACACATCCCCTACACACACACTATCCTCCACCCATACCACCACAAACATACCCTCCACCCACACATCATTCACACATCCCCCACCAACACACCGCACACATATCTCAAACCCACACACCATACACTTCTCCCCATCCGCCCTTCCATCCCAAATCCACCCAACACAATCCCCTACCCACACAACCCCGCCTCCCACACATACTTCCTCAAACCATCCACACATCTCCACCCACATAAACACACATCCCCTGCATCCGTCCCATACACATATCCTACACCCATACACACATCCCCCACACCCATTCCAACACCCGTACTTTCACCCCCACACATCCATCCACACATCCCACCAACACCCACAAATACCACTACCCACCAAAACCCACACACCCCAACCCATCCAAATGCATACCCCCACCCACACATATCCCCACACTCACACACATCCTCCACATACACTCACACTTCCTCACATCTAGACACATACAAAATGTCTCACGTTAGTATTGAAACTAGTATGAACAAACTCCCACACTTTACTCACACACATACACTGACACTTGTCATGAGCAGTCTCATAAAAATGTTAAACATGGAGAAAAATGTGTACATAAAATGTATGTGACGTAAAAATAGTGATGCTCTCTCTCTCTCACACACACACATTCACTCTCACGCTCACACATTCACTCTTCTGCTCATTCATTCACTCTCACGCATTCACTCTCCCGCTCATTCACTCTCATGCTCACTCATTCACTCTCCCGCTCACTCATTCACTTTCCCGTTCACTCATTCACTCTCCCACTCACTCATTCACTCTCCCGCTCACTCATTCACTCTCACGCTCACTCGTTCTGTCTCTCATTCACACTCACTGACTCACTCACTCAAACTATAGTAATGAACATGAGTTTATATTATGCATGATAAAATCAAATGGTATTTAACTGATAATATGACAGATGAGAATACACAAACATATGGATTCTACTGACTATAAGCCCGTCTGGCCTTTCCTCAGAGTTTTGAGTGTCAGCCTCTGGTTACCCCTTGCAGCACCATTCTCTCCAAGCCATAATGATCTACCTGGTCTTCTACAGAAAATTAATACAGAAAATAAGGGTCACATGTTAGTTAATTCAGTGCACAATCTGGGCTGGGGTAATACAGACTGATCTGTCAATAATTTACCTGGTCTTCATCTATGATGTCCTCCTCACTGGACTCCAAATTGTGAATCTGACTGAGCACAGAAAACACTTTCTCCTTCTCCTCTTCACTCATGCTCTGAAAAGAAGACAATTCTTGGTGATTCGTTACAAATCTTTTTCTTTTTTCAAACAGTGATAACATTTCTTAGTGGAAAGAAAATAAAAGTCGCTTAAAAGTCGACAGGGTCGACTTCATTGCACCGGGTTTTATCCCATATGGCTCGGTCTCTTTCCAAAGCGCGGAAAGTGTCGCACCAAGCACGAACTCCGTAGCTCTAGCGACGACCCACAGGAGTCTCCGAAAAATTTAAATCGTGAACCGAAGGGCGCGGCCCGGAATCGAATCCACAACCATTCGGAGCCGAGTCAAACGGCTTGACCACTTCGCCACAGACTCCCAAGTGGAAAAAAAATCATAGAAAGCAAAATACACGGAAAAAGAACAAGAGGAGGATGTGCCAAGAAACTATGCAAGGAAATCTGTATTTAAACATCTGCACAGCCCCAGGGAACTACTGGGAACAGTGCAGTGACATCATCATCATCATGGGCCATGCTGAGTGGTGCAGGTGATCATGTGCCTCCACAAAACATCTGCCCTCTGTGTTATTCAGGTGACAGGATCAGATGACTTAAACACCAGTCTTAGAACTATCTGATGTTTCCCAATGGTATGCGAGTCAGCTGCTGGTCTGGTTGCACTGATTCAAATCTGGTTCTATATGTGGCTCTTTATTTTAAGGGAAGTTGAGTCGCAACAACAACTTATCACAAACACCAGAAGGAAGCAGTCATCTTTTTTTGGCTACGTTATGAGAAGACAAAAACTGGAACATGTGACAACCAGAAAGATTTGCGGAAGGAGAGATAGAGGAAGACAGAGTAAGAAGATTCTTAACAGTCCTGTGTCATGGCACGGAAGGGAGTCAACACAGGAACTGATCCATGCCAGTCGGAGATCATAATTTGTGGAGAGGTATGATCGCCCACGTCAGCTGGCATGGCACTGGCTGATGGTGTGGCTCTTATGAACCTCTTAGGGTCATCATAGATTATGTCAATATCAGGAGGAGAAAGTAACTGCAAACTACTGAACATAAAATCAAATAGAAGATGACAAAGAGCTAATAGACATGTATACAAAATAATGGCACATATATGAGACACTCAATAAATACTTGCTATTGATAAATATATGGGGTAATGACACACATACTAGGCATTTACTAAACAAGCATCATACCTTTGGCAGGATAGCCAGAACCTGTGTCTCCTCCTCAACAGATAGCTCCACATAGCCGCTGCTGTAAGAGACAACAATTCCAATATGTTTAGTCGCAAGTTTTAAAAAAAACAAAAAACTTTTGATCATTTTATTTTTTGTTAAATATAAAACATACACTTTTATGTTTAAAAACATAATATCATCATCATCATCATTAAGTTTCTTGCCGGCTGGCATGGGTGATCATGCTTCTCCACAAATGACGATCTCCCATGGCACAGGATCAATTCACTGTGTTGACTCCCTTCCATGCCATGATAAAAGACCGTCAGTAATCTTCTCAAAATAACATTATATATTAAATAAAAGCTAACTTGTTCTAAAATTATATCTTCTTGTTCATACACCTTCAGACATCAACCTGAATATATTTAAAGAAAACAGCCATCAACTTGAGCTTGTTGACATCTTGCTAATTTGTCCTCACATGGAGCGGGTGTAAGATAAATAACTGTCTTTGTTCTGCATATGTTGGACACCTCATGGCAAATGTTTAGCCATCATTTTATCAATTCCACAAGGATACTGAATAAATAATATCTCTGTCTGCTATGTCTTGTGCGGAGTGTGAAGATTGTTTTTGTTCATTTCAGTGAAGTTGGCAATATACATCATCTTTCTGGTGGTCTAGATGCTCTGATTCCCATTTGGTTCTATAGATGCCTCTTATGAACCTCTCGGCTTAATCATAGGTTAAGTCAATATCAGTCTGTGGTAGACTTCCACCTTCCTTTGCCAATTTAACAGTGTCATTTCCAGGCATGTTGCAATGAGACAGGATCCATGGCATTACAACGCTTCAGGATTTCTGACAGTCCATGGACTGCTGCTCTTAGGTCTGCTAGTCCTGCGCTTCGTTTACTATTCAGAACTGGCTAAGAATATAAATCGCTGACACGACACTGGTGAAATAAGATGCTTACATGTTTTAAAATAAACATGTGCAATCTGCCAAATTGGAATATAAATTATATGCCATGTATCTTCTTCTTCTTCAGGGACCTGGTCTAGAGCAGACATCAACAATCACGACTCTCCTATCCTATCTGTCATCTGATACATCCATGAAGTTGATGTTGCTTATACTATTATTTGTTGTCCAGCCGTTTAAACTTTCCGCATAGATCCTTCTCTTCCTTTGCCTATCTTGCCGTATATTTTCCTTATGAGGCTAATATGTAAATTTTATATGTCCATAATATTTCATTTGTCTTCTCCTTGTGATTTCAATGAGTGATCATGCAACACCTGCAGCTGTCAGCGACTCAATGTTTTCTTGTCTGTCTATGATATTGCCAATATTCTCAAACACCACATCTTTTCAGCCTCCAATTTAGGCTAAGGCCTGTGCATTCAGGTAATTTGTTTAAATGTGCTTGTCTACGGGCTTGGCGGTCATGACAAATTTTCATTGTGGCAGACTTTAAAAATGACCAGGGCTCGAGGGTCAACCCAGCTTAAAATGGGTACAAGAAAATGTTTTAGGGAGTAAAGATATTCAGCACGAAGCTGACCACAATATCACCCACAAGGTGCCATCTGATCTATAAAAATATGGGTCTAGCACTACATGCCCGACACCTCGTGAGGTGTGAAAAGGTGCTTTACTTTTACTTTATTTGCTAAGGAATACTTTAACTATATATAGCTAAGGATTACTCTAACTATATATGCTAAGATAACTTTAACTATATATGCTAAGGATAATTTTAACTATATAAGCTAAGGAAAACGTTTACTATATAAGCTAAAGAAAATGTTTACTATATGTGCTAAGAATATCTTTCACTATATAAGCTAAGGATGATTATTAATATATAAGCTAAGGATTAACTTTTACAATATATGCTAAGGATAATTTACTGAATGTGCTAAATATACAAAATTTAAACAATATATTAATCAATAAGAATTGCTTCACTGAATTTAATTCAGATACAAGATGACAAACGTCACGTTATCATGCCAAAAAGGCTCCAGACAGTAAACAAATGGCATCCCCACCCAACATGTGGCAAATACCTGGCATTGTCCACTGCCTTCCTGCCCCACTTGTAGCACCAGCCAGCAAGTGTGGACCAGGCCTTGGCTAGACTTGGACTCTGCATGCTGCTCAGGTGCAGCAGCCGGCCAATCACCCCCTCAGTGTCAGGAAGGATGGGACTGTCCGCTATTGATGAGCCTTGGAGATATAATAGTTACTAATAAACACTTGCTAATAAATACTTACTAAAACAGCTACCAATAAATACTTACTAATAAACACTAATAAACAGTTACTAATAAATGGTCACTTCCGGTCGCCAACATGACGGTTAGGCATTGAACCGTTGGGGCCTGTGGCGTGTTTATGCTCGTGGCTACGGTTTGCAATCGCACTTTCCTCATGTTGGACTGGTAGTACATGGTTCTGTCGCCTTGCTACTGAGTGAGTGTGTGGGCAACACCGTGAGCTGTGATATTCGCGTGGAATGCTTTTATATCTGTCCTGTACAGTAACCTGCATGTTCGGAACAATGGCTACCAGCTGTTGCTGAATTGACAGTTTTGCCCTTTCAGTTCACTCGTGCATTTTTTGGGAGACTCCTAGGAGTCGGCGCTGAAGCTGCGGAGTTCATGCTTTGTGCGACACTTTTGGCGGGTCGCCTTGCGGTAAGAGACCGAGCCATGTCAGAAAACCCAGGTCAATTAGGTCTTTCTGGTGACTGCCGAGTCCATCGACGATGAACTGTGGTATTCGTGGATGAATTTTGTGTTAGCATTATGAAGGCGGCATTATGCACAGTGTACCTGTGCGGGCTTGTTGGATTGCCGAGGACTCCTGTCTATTCCACCTTTCACATTGGACAGTGGGGAGCATTTTGTGTGGTATTCGCTGGTACAAGAATGGAGCATAATGGGAACGACCCGTTGCCGTGAAGTTGGAACCTCGACCAGCTAACTAACTAACTAACTACTAATAAATGGTAGCAAGGACCAGGTACACTTTGGAGACTTCCGGTCCCCAACATGGCAGATAGGCTTTTGAACCGTTTAGGCCTCTGGAGTGTATACGCTTCTGGTTATGGGTTGCATTCACATTTTCCTCATGTTTGACTGGTATTGCATGGTTCCTGATACTGAGTGAGTGCGTGGGTGACACTGTGAGCTGTGAATTTTGTGTGGAATGCTTTTACATGTCCGCAGTTGTTTGTAGTGTGAACTGCATGTTCAGAATGATGGCGGCCGGCTGTTGCTGAATTGACTGGTTTGCCTTTTCAGTTCACGAGTGTATTTTTCAGGAGACTCCTGGGAGTCGCCGCTGGAGCTACAGAGTTTGTGCTTTGTGCGGTGCTTTTGGTGGGTCGCCCTGCGGAAAGAGACTGAGCCATATGGGATAAAACCTGGGTCAATTAAGCCTTTCTGGTGACTGCCGATTCCATCAACGATGAACTGTATTTCTCGTGGAGGACTTTTATGTTGACATTCTGGCGGCAGCATTATGCAGTGTACCTGTGTGGGCTGTTGGCTTGCCGAGACTCCTATCTTTTCCACTTTTCACATTGGGCAGTGAGGAACATTTTGTGTGATATTCACTGGCACAGGAACGGAGCATAATGAGGATGACCAGTTGCTGTGAAGTTGGAACCGTGACTAACTAACTGGGTACACTTTGTGACAACGCCTTGGTATGTGGCCTTTAATGTTCAATCTGGCAAACAACTCCTCATACACATCAGTAATGATCATCAGGAAACAGGTCTTGGGCAGAACATCGCTCTCATCACGGCCCAGCAAAAAGACTCAACCCGTGGCCAGATCTCCCGCCTCATACACCCTCAAGTCCAATCTGTACTCCAGTGCCCTGTGTCCATCTTCCTGCTGGTCAACCCCTGCCAATTCTTCGAGGAACCACGCCTGTCACTGTTCCTTCCAAGCCACTGTGATGTTTAATACAGTCAAAGTATTTCCCTTTCTGAGACACGCTGCTGTCTGTGAGACAGTTTTCTTCCACGTTCATATCTCATAGAAAGTCAGTGTTTCTTCCTCTTGGTCCATGATATTCTAAGAAGTTTTCTGTACCATTTCAGTTTAAATGTCCAGATTTTCTTTTTCAGTGATTGTGAAGTGGCCTATGACATGCATCCTCCGTAGCATCAAGAAAGATGCATGTTCTCAAAATTACTACTAAAACTTTTTTGTTTGTGTTGGGCCATGTTTTTAATAACCAGCAATAGAACCAGCTTAAGAATGGAGGTGGAGGCAGTCACTGCGGCTCTCCGCTGGATGGAGAATATGACACACACATCGTGATTGTAACTGACTCAGAAAGCAAGCTGACGAGGGTGAGGACGGGCAGGCTTTGTGCGGAGTGGCTTTCTTCGCTTCGGAGGTCACGGGTGACAAGCATCACCTGGATCTTTTCTCCGGGGCATGCCAGTGTGCTGGGAAATGAACAGGTGGACAGATTGGCTGGCTCTGCAGAACTTGGTGGAGTATTGATACATGACAAGGCAGACGTGGTTGCAGCCTTATGGGAGCACATGTACACCTCGGAGGAGCAAATGGATTACCATGGTCTGGTAAGAATGAGACAGCGAGGAGTGACGAGGGGATCTGGCCGACACTCAACGCTCAGAGGAAAGGCGAGACGGACATATAATCAGATTGCTACTGTACTATTGGTGTTGGAACTCTTCGCTGGCTGCTGAGGATGGGGACGGAGCACTTATGGGAATGCCCTGAATACTGTGATGTCAATTCCTCAATCAATCAATCAATCAATCAATCAATGTTTTGGGTGGAAATTTGTAAAACAACAAATAATAAATGATCATTTAGGAATAGTTGCTAACAGAATGTCGCTATGAATAGTTGCTAATAAAAAGATATTTCCACACATGCTCCATCCCTCTCTTCACAAGCCACCAGATTTCCAATGTGGATTATTCTAGAAGCAATTGAAACTTCAGCCTGGCTTTTCTTCCTTCACTCTGAGTATCGTCCTGACCTCCTGAGCCAGTCATTCCAGATATGGATACTCCATCTGTTCAGCTGCACTCTCCACCTGATTCCAAACATCCTTCATCTTATCATAAAGCAGCTGCATGCCAAATGTGATTCTTTGGCTACACACAAGATCACATGACAGCTGAATTCATGCATATCACTTACAAGGTTCCAGCAAACTAGCTTGTCCTAGAGTGACTGCCTGCTTCTCCATCTCCAGGAGACTGTTGAGATTTGTTGCCAGGGTTGACGCATTGCTCGCCTCATTGCTGTGGCCCAGCTGAGAAATCTGACCAGTCAGTGAACTCAACAGTTTGCATATCACTTACCAGGTTCCAGCAGACTAGCTTGTCCTAGAGTGACTGCCTGCTTCTCCATCTCCAGGAGACTGTTGAGATTTGTTGCCAGGGTTGACGCATTGCTCGCCTCATTGCTGTGGCCCAGCTGAGAAATCTGACCAGTCAGTGAACTCAACAGTTTGGGGTCAGCCTGAAAATAGAAGTCATATCTTTGTCCAAATTGTGCCATTGTGTTGTAACAAAATTAATGAAATAATGTGTCACATGGCTGATCTATGGATAAAGACTTGAGAAAGGAACAACTGCAGCACTGACGACCAGCTAGCACAAGTTCAAGAGATATGAATATCAAATCAAGAATCAGATTCACTGAGCTCTGGACATTCACTCTCATGCTCATCCACTTCTTCAGTAACCGATGGAGGGTTCCCATGCTGATGGTACCAGTCCCTACCTGACTGAACTGACCAGCTGCGTCTTACTCTAGTGTTGGCCGGACATTCTGTTCATCCCAGTGGAATCAGTCTCTGCAGATGTGGATTCTCTGTTTGTTGTGCTCCACTTTCCACTCTACCCCAGAGAGACTTCACACATCAGCCATATCATCATACAGCTGACTGCCCACAAGAGCAGCAGTTTCCAGTGTCTGCTCCTTTCTAAATCCAAGAAATAGATATTACCTTTCAGGAACAGAGAAAAGTACCGGATGGTTTTGAAAGATGGACTTTAGGTCAAGCAGCTCAACCACAAAGTTAAAGGAAGAAATCAAATCAAATCAAATCAACTTTATTTTAAAAGGGTAACAAATTGGGCACGCAGGCCCGTCTTAATTCGGCCCTTCCAATCACTCGTCTTTCGTTCATCAAGAGCATTATACATTTACATAGGAAGAAAGATAAACATTGTGAAATGAATGTTGTAAACATAAGAATGCACAATCAGATAAGGAAAGCAACAGTGCAATGCGATGTGTGATGAGTCATTCAGTCTTCACATTGCTCTCCAAAATGGTGCACCACAAATAAAAGTCACATCTACCACTTCTCAATGTGTATATAAATAAGACAGCACAAGAAAGTAATATCTCCCACTTCTCAATGTATATATATAAATAAGACTGCTGAGAAACTAGTCTAGATTGTAATCTGGACTCTGCATGCTGATGATCTTAATGTCTGGGGTGATGCAGAAAAACGGGTGCTGCACCAAACAGAATACAGATAGAGTACTTCTTCTTGTTCTATTGTTTGCTTGAAATTTGTCTACATCTGCAATGTTGCCTCTTGTATGAACTTCACTGTCTTTTTCAGTTCACTTAGCGGTCCATAGAGTTTAACTTCCACAGTTGTTTCTCTGGGCCAGAAGATTTGCCTAGATATGTCGTATTCTGGGCAGTCTTGGAGTATGTGATCTGTTGTCTGCATGTGCACATGGCTGATTCACCAATACAGCCAGCACTTGACACCGTTAGCAGTTGTGTGCCAGAGTACAGGCCAGCATCTCAAATACTAACAATCTGTTTCTCCTGGTTAAGCCTTAAAGAGACAGTAACTGTAGAAAGCATTAGAAATAATGTCATACTTATTAGACACAAACAATATATTGCACAATCTATGCCTGGCATATTTCACTCTATCTAGTCAGGTACATTACAGGTATTAATCAACACTAGCAGAAATAGAGGCAAGAAGTAGAGATTACAAGACAAAACTAGACAATATAAATGTTTAAAGATAGAGTGACCACACGGGATTCGAAGCCTACCACCTCCAAATAATAACAGTGCCTCGCTGAAGCAACAAGTATACTGCTCATATAAGATAACCAATACATGAACACTAAGAAGACCTGAGAAAAAAAGATGTGGCTCCCACCACCATCTGCTAAGAGAAGCTATTTGGTCAAACAGAATCAGACGGCAGACTTTATCACACATTTAGGAATCCTTGTCTAAAAATAAAGATCACGGAAGGAAAGAAGAGTGTATAATTATATATGCAGGGTTGGTTTTCAGTCATGGACAACTTTTACTGCACATGGGTATCTCCATAAGTGCTCCAGTCTTCTCCCATAGATCACATCAGGAGCATCTCAGAACAGCGCACAAACTCCATAGCTCAAATGTGTGGCATACTATGACACATGTTATGAATATTCAATTATGGATAGTCTTTCTAAAGTTCCCTATGAATTGACGAAACATGATTATGTCAATTGCAATGAGAAAAAGGGTTGAAGTGCTACTTAGGACCTGTACTTTTGTATGGGTGTAAAATGTGGACAATAAGCAGATAAGCTGAAAAACATCTAATGGCTGTGGAAATGTGGTTTCTGAGGAAAATGCACAGAATACCATGGACAGGCAGAAAAACCAATGAGCAAGTTCTACAAGAAACAAATGAAAACCGTAAATATTAGAGAAATTATACAGTCAAGATTTTTGGGTCACGTAATGAGAAGAAATATACTGGAGAACTTGGTGATAACTGGCAAGATTTAGTGGAAAAGAGCAAGGGGAAGGCAGAAAAGTAAATATCTGGATGGCTTGGCCACATGGCATGGTTAAGACAAGAACACAGAGCTGATCTGCAACTCTGGTGATCGTGTGAGATGGCAAAACATGACCGCTCACGTTTATTAGCATGGCACATGATGATGATGATTTCTAATTTTAAAATTTAGCCTGAGCAGTGGTTTTTCAGCCTACTCTGTTTATTTTCAACTGTTGAGAGATATTTTAATATACATGCATTGTGCATGCAGGTACTCCAAAGTTTTTTGCCCTTGCCCGAGAAAGCATGACATACCCCTACCCCACTACCCCAGGAACACAGGTATACCTAATCTTATTTGTAAACATCCTCACCATCCATGACTGAATGAAACCACATCTGCACAAGTCATAGCTGGATGTGCTAACATCTGAACCACTCTACCTGCCAGAAATGAAAGGGACCAAGAAGTGTTTGGTGGTGATAATTATTTCACGTAGGATGAGTTTGTACAGAATGGGTCAATCACCTGTAGCCACTTCACCAAAGTCAGCAATGACTTGGCGTTGATCTGAGAACAGACTATGTCCAGGATACAGCCAGATGATCCATCTCTTGGCCAGTTAGATGCCAGGACGCTACCTGCCAGCACATCAAGGGAACTTCGTTGTTTGCCCAAGGTGCGCAACAGTTTAGCTCCTTCTCTCTGCAAGTAAAACAAAATTAACCTCAGGACAGCATTTCACGCTGATTTGTGTCATCATTTTTTATAATATCCATTAGTACTGTCTTTTATAGATATTTTATACATCGATACACCACATTTCACAAACTTGCCATAACTCCATTGAAGACAAAACAAAGAAAAAACTGCTATAAATATCTAGAAAAAAACCCACAATATAACATTTCAGTATAAAATATACAGAAAATTAAAACATAACCATGCAATATTGCAGATTTTAATGGTGTGAAGAAACTAGCAACAACAAAAAAATATGGAAATTATCTCCTCCTTCACCAACAGCATGAGCAAGTATTGTGGCTCATGCACATGGCAACAGACAGACAGACAGACAGACAGACAGACAGACAGACAGACAGAAAAGAGGACTGGGGCAAGCAAAGAGAAGACTGCCCTTAGTTCAGGAATCGGCAGCCAAGGCAAAACTTGGCTGTGTCAATCTGGAGTCAACTGTTCCCGTAGTTAACTACCCTCGGACTATGTGAACGTTAGGCATAACATACCACTCTAGGCATACCATACCATTCTAGGCATAACATACCATTCTAGGTATAACACACCATTCTTCATGGACAGTAAAACATGTAGAAACTGGGGTTATGTTATTTAGCATATATGAAAACCATGCATCTGTACATTGTTACTGGTTGTTGCTGGAAGGTGTTATCCTATGAAAGGTGTCCGTCTAGACATAATAAACATATATTTATATAAACAAATCAGTGACTTTGCCTGTTGATCAGTAGTCCTGCATGTCTAATAATAGTAATACAGATACACAGTGCACTTATTTTCAACCCATCAAAACACACAGACACTAGACACAAACATATCCAATCCTATATTGTGACATTAATTTATACACAAACATATCCACTCCTGTATTGTGACACTAATTTATACACAATCATATCCACTTCTATAATGTGACACTAATTTATACACAAACACACATGTATTGTGACACTGTAATTTATACACAAACATAACTCCTATACTGTGACACTATAATTTATGCACAAACATATCCACTCCTGTATTGTGACACTGTAATTTATACACAAACATAACCACTTTTATATTGTGACAGTGTAATTTATACACAATTATATCCACTCCTGTACTGTGACACTGTAATTTATACACAAACATATCCACTCCTGTACTGTGACACTGTAATTTATACACAAACATATCTACTTCTATACTGTGACACCAATTTATACACAAACATATCCACTCCTGTACTGTGACACTAATTTATACACAATCATATCCACTCCTGTACTGTGACACTAATTTATACACAAACATATCCACTCCTGTACTGTGACACTGTAATTTATACACAATCATATCCACTTCTATACTGTGACACTAATTTATACACAAACATATCCACTCCTGTACTGTGACACTAATTTATACACAAACATATCCACTCCTGTACTGTGACACTAATTTATACACAAACATATCCACTAATGTATTGTGACACTGTAATTTATACACAAACATATTCACTAATGTATTGTGACACTGTAATTTATACACAAACATATTCACTCCTGTACTGTGACACTAATTTATACACAAACATTCACTCCTGTATTTGACACTGCAATTTATACTTTGTCTTTCGGTTACGGTGTTACATTGAAAATGACATGAGCCCGGTTAGATAAACATTCAACGCTAGCTCTTGTTCACTACAGAAGGAAGAGATCCACTACCTTTAACCCTGAGTACTCCGGCATACGGTCTCCCTGGCTAAGGAGTTAACGTCTTTCTCCGTAATCCCGTATATCTTTGTAGTGTAACACAGTTGCAAGAGATTCGGTACCGGATTGCGTCGTGTTGGTTACTTAATGGGGGTATGTGAGCCGGTCGCTCAGAAAGCAATGGCAAACTACTCAGCGCAATCTTGCCAAGAAATCAACAACAGCGGTAAAATGCTGGTATTGACAGCGATGTCCTGTAAATAGGATATGCGAGGGGGGAAAAAAATAAACACTCTGGCATACAAAAATAATTAGAGAAATTAGACGTAGACAGTCAAGATTCTTTGGGCATGTTATGAGAAGAAATGGATTGGAGAATTTGGTGACAACTGGTAAGATCGAGGGGAACAGACCAAGGGGAAGACCTAGAAGCAAGTACCTGGATGGCTTGGCCTTGTGGCATGGTCGAGACAGAAACACGGAGCTGATCCATGACTCTGGTGATTGAGTGAGATGGCAGAACATGACCGCCCACGCTTACCGGCATGGCACATGATGGATGGATGGATACAAAAATATGGTCCTAACACTTTACTACCCCACAACATGTTCCTGCCAATGGACTTGTTTTTGTCACGTTAGTGTCATGGTTAGGACATTATGTTGAGTATTATTTATAAAGAACTAACCTGAAGCTTGAGTAAATCTTTCAGCATGCCACTCCTGGCCGAGGTCATAGTTCTGATGTTCATGAGTGCTGACAGGACACTCTCTGGTGGAGTAGAGCTTCCAATAACAGTGGCAGCTTGCTTCAGGAGAATGTCTTCTGCTGTGGCAGTGTTCATTTGCTTTCTGGCCACAGTAGCAGCTGCCAGCTGAAGACTGGATAACCGGTACGACAGTTCTGTTTGGAAAAATGTAGAACAGATCACTGATTAATTAGCTCGAGTCATCTCTGGCATAAACAAACACCTGCAAAAACATAAAAATTAGTGATCTACTGTCTGTAACACATGCAGCATAAAGATGAACAAGTCCAAGACTGGAAACCATGAAGATATGGGAATCATTAACCTCACTTAAATTACACATACAATGAAAGTAAAATAGGTCCTAGAATTCGAATGACCCAGGTAGCATTTTCACAGAAGATGGAAAGATTTGACAGCAAAATAGAAATAAGATGTGAAAGGGCAAACAAACATTGTCAACTGTCCCTATCACTCTAGCATTTACACATGCAGAGGAGACGAAGGAAGGGGGGGAGAGAGTTTCATAATTAATTATTATGTCATGCACATAATCTCCAAATTCCTCTACATTCTTAAGGTTTTTGAATCTTACTGTCACTGTTGGCACTCTCACATGCTATAATGGGGTGCGTTGGAAAACTTAAGAACTATTCACCTGGAAGAATTCTCTCTCAATCATTCACATTTTGCCAATCTGTAACAATTATATTTAGTCATTAACTTTTATATTTAATCAGTCTTATGGAATGGAGGGATACAACAATAATTAAGATCCTCACCTGCTGGCTTGTCACATATTAGCAATCGCTTGCTGCAGACGGATGGTCCGTATAAGCTGGTTGTACACCTTGAGGTCATCCTCTACACCAGGCTCCAGTGTGCTGGACAATGGAATTAGGCTTATCTGAAGAAGGCAAAGGATATTTTTACTATAGTAAATCACAAACACTGCAATATTGCAGGTGTGAGCTGCAATCTTCTGTGTCAGGTTATGACTGGGCTACCGTATGACAGTAGTCACTACTACCTGCTTTCTGTTAGCACTGAATGTTGGGTCTTAGTCAGATATGACTGAGCTACCGTATGACAATAAATGGCACAACCTGCTTTCTGTTAGCACTGAATGTTGGGCAGCGCTTACCAAACCTGACACCCCACATTATGCCAACAACTTTGGACGGAGGAGCATAATTGGGAGGATACAAGTCTTATCCTGATGCGAGGAAATGCAACCTAAAGACTAAATCTCATGGCAGGGCAGACAAGGCCCTAAGCCTTGGTTGACAACTGGTCTAGGATCGAAGCTTCGATAGGTGGAAAGTTAGAGCTTTGCTTTGCTGATCCGACAGCTTCTGCAGAGTGTCTTGTTCCAGATGTATTAGTGTTACCTTTCCTCTGGGGTGAACTAGGCAGGCTGAAAGAGGGATCATGCTGTATGGGCAACACATAGTCTCTGCAATTCAACCTAGACTTTGTGCTACGGAGAGGATTTTCTTTATTGACGACGCCAAACTGGAGATAGTAGACCACTAGACATATCTATGATCAGAGGTAAATAGCAAATTATCCGTAGATCAGGAAATCAACATCAAGATTGGTAAGGCAGCAATAATGAACAGGTTAAGAAAAAGATGTATGGGAGAACAGGAAGCTTACCGCCAAAACAAAAGTCCTTGTCTATCAAGCCTGTGTCCTTAGTACTCTTCCTTATGGCAGTGAAGACTGGTCAACGTAACACCAAGAGAAATGTTTAAAAAGATTTCATATGCGGTGTCTGTGAAGAATACTTGGTATTAAGTGGCAAGACAAAATCACAAATACTGAAGTATTGGAAAGATCAGGTTGTGCAACAGTTTGTTCCATGCTCAGTCTTCATAGACTTAGATGGATAGGACAAATTAGGAAGATGGATAATGGATAATACAAAAGGATATCTTTTTTGGTGAATTACAGATGGGTAAGAGATCTCAGGGTCGGCCTCTACTACAATACAAAGATGTGTGTAAGCGGGACATGATTGATACAGGCATTGATATTGCACATTGGGAGCAAGTTGCCACTGAACACATTGCATGGAGAAGCAAACATCAGAAATGGAATAAAGACAAAAGAGAAAATGACTGCACATAGGTCACACATTGTGCATGTGATACATAAGATGGTGCGTGATGGTGGAAATGACCATGGATGCACATGCATCCATTGTAGATGAACATTTACAGCTCAAACTGGTCTGATCAGTCACATTCGCTACCGCCATGGGTTGTAGTTATGCCTTTTTGAAGCACAATGTAACAAACTATCATCTGTCAAGACGGCAAGGTGCCAATGAGCTGCAATCTAAAGAATAGGCTGCAGGATTATGGTCATGCAGTGTGTTAGGACCAATGGAGAGGTGAGGAAAAGACACTGGCGATGAGAAAACCTGAAGATAGCATAACTAGACCCTCTTGTCCGGAACTCACAGATTCTTCTCAGATTCTCCTGACAATAATAATTTCTCATGTCCTTAAGAATATGAATCTTTGCTCAATTGAGAGCCAGAGATTTCATGTTTTCTATATTCTACATTCCTTCTACACACGATAAATTGGATAAATATGACATCCAACGGCCCATGACACTGATAAAATCTTAGAAACTACAGGTATAATTATAGACACCACTGGTTAAGAAATAAACACACATAATTCTTCTACAGTATATTTTTAAAAATCCAGCCGACCAAACTAATGTAATGGAATTGAAAATAATAGGTTCTACCCTGTTCTGACGGTCCTCTAACTGTTTTCTCAAGGCTACCAGAGATGCAAGCTCAGTGAGGCCATCCTGAGGCAAGGAAGGTGGCCAGTCCATGGCGCACACTCTCAGCAGCCCGTCACCGAGTCTCTCCGTCTGCTGGATGCACCTGACTGTGTCTGCTCTGTTGAAGCAAATACCAGAGCAAGATTCAATCAACTAATTACACCCAGGATGAAGTACTCAACATCAAACACAAGAAATGGTACATACATATATATCATGAATACAGTAAAGTTTAACAAGTTGAGTTGAGTTGAGTCAGAACCGACCAGAGCACTTGGGTCATTCCCATATGTGCTCTATCCTCATCTTCAACAGACAGCGAAGAGTTCCAATACTTTAAAAAAATTGTGAAATAAATGCTATAAACAATTTATACTTCAATGTTATGAGACAGGCAGACACGTATATCTATATATATATATATTAGATATATATATATATATATATTATATATATATATATATATAGATACACACACACACACAAACCAACCAACCAACCCCACCCACCCATCCACACACACATATACTTTTATATATACATATGAACCTGTACCACCACTGCCTTGGCAGACAAGTGCACTAACCACAATTCTTTTATTTTTTGGTTTGTTCGCATACAGGACATCCTTTACAGGATCATCGCTGTCAACATCAACATCTTTCCAGCTGATTGTTGATTTCTTGGCAAGATTATGCTCAGTAGTTTGCCATTGCTTTCTGAGCAACCGGATCACATACCCAATAAGTTACAGACGCTGAGAGAACCGCAACCAATTCTCGCGCACGTCATGTTACTCACGGGAGTATACGGGATTACGGAGAAAGTCGTGTAACCCCATGACCAGGGAAACCGACACTAACCACAATGCCACCATAAAATAACAAATCTGCACAAGGAGGAGTATTTTATTACAGATAACAGATGGAAAAAAACCCGGGGGGTCAAATAAACCAAATCTGCACAAGGATGAGTATTTTATTACAGATAACAGATGGAAGTAACCTGGGGACAAATGACCAAATCTGCACAAGGATGAGTATTTTATTACAGATAACAGATGGAAGTAACCCCGGGGGGTCCAAATGACCAAATCTGCACAAGGATGAGTATTTTATTACAGATAACAGACGGGAGATAACAGATGGAAGTAAACAGTTTACCAGGGTCAAATGACCAAATGGATGAGCGCTCGCTCTTAAACTTCAGGTGTGCCGACGATGAGGTAGTGGTTTCAACTCCTAAATCTGTCAGTTGGAATAAAATGTTGACTTCTTGTCAATGACTTAGGTACATAAATTACAAGTACACCAGAAGTCAGAGTGGGTTCGCCTGATCGCGAGGAGCACTGGTAATAGGAAAAGCCAATCCTTACACAAAAAAATAGTCTAGTGCTACTAGAAGTACCTCGGGACTACGCTTGAGCTCAAAGTGAGTGAAAACACCCCCCCCCCCCCCCCCCAAAAAAAAATAGACACTGAATTTCTACCTGTGTAATGTTTCCGATTGTTCCAGAAGCTGTGTTGCAACCTTTATGAACATTCTGTGCAGTTGCTCTTCTTCCCGCTTCATATCCCAGCTGGAGAAGCCTCCACAGCCTTCTGGCCGCTGGGAACAGGTGTCTGACAGGCCCAGGCCAGGGACCAGTTCCAAGTGTTGTTTGACGCCTTCAACATTCTCCATTTCAAATTCAGACAGGGTCCTAGGATAATTAAAATGTCACATTGTTAATGTTACTACTTCTACGTGATACCTATGTTCTAAGTAAATCATTCTAAATGATATTAGTAATACTGTTTCTACTTAATAATTATGTTCTCAGTACTGCTACTGTTAGTACACAATAATTATATTCTCAGTAAACTATTCTCAGATGATATTAATGTTACCTGATTCTACCCAGTAATACGTTCTAAGGAAACAATTCACAAAAACACATCACACTGATGTTTTCAAATAGTAATATGCTCTAAGTAAGTAATTCTTTTGAACACAGCACAGTAGTATTAATGTTACTATTTCAACACTATGTATTCTAGGGAAACAATTCACAAGAAAACAAAACAGTGACTTTAGTGCTACAGTTTCTAATATGTTCTAAGTAAACAATTCATAAGAATACAGCATAGTGACTTTAGGGCTACAGTTTCTGAACAGTAATATGTTCTCAGTAATCAAATCACAACAACACAGCACAGTTAAATACATGAGCGACAACACCATTCAGCAAGGTACAGGGTGATTATGATAACTTCTTTATGGCAGTGAAACCTGGTCAACCAAGAGAAACAATTAAAAGCTTTCAAATATGGTGTCTGCGAAGAATATTTGGAATTAAGTGGCAAGATAAGATCACAAATATCACAGTATTAGAAAGATCTAGTGGTGTGACAGTTTGTTCCAATCTCAGTCTCCGTTGACTTGGATAGGACACATTAGGAAGATGGACGATGGTAGAATACCATAGAACACCTTTTTTTAGTGAATTACAGATAGGTAAAAGATCTTGGGGTGAGCCTTTACTAATGATACAAAGATGTGTGTAAGCGGGACAATTCTGATACAGGCATTGCTTTTGCACCTTGGGAGCAAGTTGCCACTGATTGTGTTGCATGGAGTGAAAAGATCAGGAATAGAATAAATACGGAGAAAATTATTACAGATAGGTCACACACTGAGCATGTGAGACATCAGATGGTTTGATGGTGGAAATGACCAGGTGTTGACATGCATCCATGTAGACAAACATTGGTCTGATAAACACATTTGCTACTGCCATAGGGTTGCAGTTATTATGCCTTTTTTAAAGCACAATATAACAAACTATCATTTGTCAAGACTGCAAGGTGCCAGTATATGGTGATGATGAAAGTGACCTTATTCAAAGCAAACCAAATGAGACACTGAAACATATTTCTCCACGGACTTACTTAATGTAGTTAATATCCACATTGCTGCGGATGGAGGCTGGGGTACTCCCATGATTTCCTTCTCGCTGGAGATGGAAGAGCTGCTGTTGCTGCTGGATCAGCGACTCCTGCCATTCAATCACTGATGTCCAATCATTCAGCCGCAGGTAACAGTCAGTGACCTAGACATTGAAACATTATCAGTGGAAGTCAATTTCTTTGCACTGAATATAAAAATAAGTACAAGAGAAATACTAATAAGTTGCTGACAATGAAGATTTCATAAATACAAATGAAATACTTAAGTTTCTTGACAACACAGTTCACTTTATAAATACAAATGAAATACTTAAGTTTCTTGACAACACAGTTCACTTTATAAATACAAATGAAATACTTAAGTTTCTTGACAACACAGTTCACTTTATAAATACAAATGAAATACTTAAGTTTCTTGACAACTCAGTTCGCTTTATAAATACAAATGAAATACTTAAGTTTCTTGACAACACAGTTCGCTTTATAAATACAAATGAAATACTTAAGTTTCTTAACACAGTTCACTTCATAAATACAAATGAAATACTTAAGTTTCTTGACAACACAGTTCACTTTATAAATACAAATGAAATACTTAAGTTTCTTGACAACACAGTTCGCTTTATAAATACAAATGAAATACTTAAGTTTCTTGACAACACAGTTCGCTTTATAAATACAAATGAAATACTTAAGTTTCTTGACAACACAGTTCACTTCATAAATACAAAATGAAATATTTCATTTCTTGACATAACAGTTCACTTTATAAATACAAATGAAACACTTGTGTTTTGTGACAACACAGTTCACTTTATAAATACAATTGATAATACTTAAATTTCTTAACACAGAGAGAAAGAGAGAGAGAGAGAGACAGAGAGGTGGGTGGGGAGTCCAAATCAGGGGACGATACTTTTAAGTATTCACAATAAGACTTCTGCTGAACTCTCTATTGCCAGTTATGATGTCATTATAGTTTTTTTTAATAAGACTTCTGCTGAACTCTCTCTATTGCCAGTTATGATGTCATTATAGTTTTTTTTAAACATACAGATGAATTAATCTTTAATAATTAAGTTTGTTTTTAAAAAAAAAAAAAAAGAGAAAACTCTGACCCAAATCAACTCTGCCTTTATGAGTTAACACAGAATGTTGAGAACAAAACTGCTAGAGAAGCAAAACTCTGGAATGACACTGCCAGATACTTTTCAGGACTGAACAACAAAAAACACAGACAGTAAGAAACATCAAGTTTACAGCATCCGCTGATGCAGTGATGGTGGTCGAGATGCGAAGGATGAAGATACATGTACAAACAATCACCTGGTTAGCTACAAAGCTGAGAGCTGCTGATGTGTAGGGCTTCCCTGAGTTGTGGCTAGATAGTCTGGACACATCCTTCTTACGAGGGCTTCCTTTAGGTGAGTGTCTGTCATCGGGTAGGTCCAAACTGCTTCCATCATCTGTCAGCATGGATCTCAGAGAAGTCTGAAACTCCGTTGCTGCCTTTTCGTATCTGTTACAACAGACAATGCCATAAGTAGAATAAACAATCCAACTATATGGACCACTGAGTAAACTAACAAAGACAGTTAAATTCATACAAGAGGTAACATTGCAGTTACAGACAAATTTCAAGTGAACGAAAGAAGAGAAAGAAGTAGAGTAAAAGTACATTCAAAACAATGTATTCCATTAGTGGATTTAAACACAGATGACATAAGCAAAATATTGCAGGATTTCTTGCAGGCATATTTCACTGCATCTTGTCAGGTGCATACTCCAAGAGGTATATTTCATATTAAGTCATTCATTCATTCAGTAGCATGTCCTTTGCAGAACCACTCTTCCATAAAGTTGATTTGATTTTCCATAACAACCTTCCAGAAAACTTCTCGATTGTAAGCAAGATGTCCCGCGTCCAATACACCCATCTGGCGATCATTTGCCACATCCTGCACCCATCTTTTCTTTGGCCTTCCTCTTCCTCTCTTCCCAGGCATATACCCCTCCATTATTGTTCTCTCCAAACTTTTGTGACGTTTCAAGTGACAAAATACTTCAATTTTCTTTGTTTTATCGTCTTTTATAGCCAACCTTCTTCAATATTCAACTCTTGAAGTATGGATGCATTTGTTCTTTTCTTTATCCAAAATATTCTTAGAACTCGACTACAACATTTATATTAAAATGTCCTTTGAAGCGGACAAACAAATAATATGTCGGCTGAAATACTAAATACATAGTCAATATTGTTTGAGGGTCGAGAACATTATCCCCATGGAAGTCTTAACACTTAACACTGAATAGAAACGGCTGGAATCACCTAATACTGTTAATGCCACACATTTGAGCAATCAATTATTGTTCATCGAATACAGTATACAAAATGCACCTTGTTTGTTAACTCTATGATTTCTAATGAGCAAATGTTCCCTGATTGTTGAATTCAACATTTTATGACCTGTCGACTGCACAAGGATTCTTGAAGAATGATTTAACTCGTTTTCCACCCACACTGGTATATGTTCAGCTCCTCGATTTGCTAATTGTCTTTCCATTCTACCTATGTAAGTGGCTGGTGTGTAAAAGTTAAGGACATCTGTTCACACCATGAGGCACATTGGGTTTATGGTGCTAGCCCTATTGTTAGAACCATTGACATTCCATGGATGATGTGCTCAATATCACACCCGCCACTGACAACCCTGGACATTCCTGGTACCAAACTGAGGCTGGGTTGACATGTGAGCCCGGGCCAATGAAAAACATCCCCGCCTTGAAGAGAATTCAAACACACGACCATCGGGTTGGTAGGCCAGCTAGCTAGACACTACAATACCATGACTCCCACCATAATGCCATGAGGAACAGAAAACTGAGGAACATTTCACCATTCCCATATATTACAACAGGAGTCATGGTGGTAGAGTGGTTAGTGCACTGGCCTGTCAAAATAGTGATCCGGGTTCAATGCCCAGTATTAAACACCCCCCACCCCTTTTTTTTTACATACCTTATGGTGTACTGGGCATATGGTGCTAGACACACATTTGTATAGACCAATGGGCTCTCCAGGAGTGATGCGGTCAGTATCTCACGGGCCACCGCCACTACATGTGTATAGACCAATGGGCTCTCCAGGAGTGATGCGGTCAGTATCTCACTGGCCACCGCCACTACATGTGTATAGACCAATGGGCTCTCCAGGAGTGATGCGGTCAGTATCTCACTGGCCACCACCACTACATGTGTATAGACCAATGGGCTCTCTAGGAGTGATGCGGTCAGTATCTCACTGGCCACCTTCACTTCCCAAGACATTTCCTAGTACCCATTTCAGGCTCAGTCGACCTGGGAGCCCCAGACTGCTTTAAATTCCACGTTTATGTGGGTTTGAACCCATTACCACCGGGCTGGCAGGTCAGCATGTAGCCACTACACTACCACAGCTCCTTCTCAGGTATATGGTAGACTTGTTTTGCAGTCAAGCAATTCAACAAGTAGGATTTCTTTGCCTAAGCCACATCTCAAATTTTTCTGCCAGCAAACCATGATGTTAAATTAATCTGGCAAAGACAATCTTCAGCCCACACTCACCTTTTGTGTGCTTTCTCTGCGGCAGCCTGTATCCAGGTCATATACCTGCCTGTGGTTTCTCGACACCAATGGTAGACACCCATGATGCTCTCTGGGGCACCAAGCTCACAAAGGGCTTGCACGAGGAACACAACAGCTTGCTCAAACAGAGGGCTCTATATGTAAATAAAGAATCATTTACTATTTATTACTAGCAGTTGAAAATAAATTTATATCCTCCAACGACAAACTTGGACATTATCCCAATCACACTTATGCAAAATTAACACATGCAAGATGAGATGCTTGAGAAGAGCTGCCAACTTAACTATCTGTGACGAAGTAAGAAATGATGTTATCAGACAGACAGTGGGATGAACACCGTGTGCCACATATATCATTCATTGGCACCTTTCTGTCTTGACAGACGATAGTTTGGTACATTGTGCTTCAAAAAGGCTTAATAACTACGATCCATGGCGGTGATGAGTGTGGCTGGTAAAGCCAATTCTTCCTGCAAATGTTTGCCCACAGTAGGTGCATGTGAAAACATGGTCATTTCCACCATTTTGCACCATCTTACGTCTCTCACGCTCTGCGTGTGCTTTATCTGCAATCATTTTCTCCTTTGTCTTTATTCCATTTCTGATAGTTGCCCTCCATGCAACACGTTCAGTGGCGACATGCTCCCAATGGGCATTATCAATGCCTGTATCAATCATATCCCGCTTACACACATCTTTGTATCGTAGTAGAGGCTGACCCTGAGATCTCCTACCCGTCTGTAATTCACCAAAAAAGATGTCCTTTGGTATTCTACCATCATCCATCCTCCTAACGTGTCCTATCCATCTAAGTCTACGAAGACTGAGCATGGAATACACCGTCACACAACCTGATCTTTCCAATACTTCAGTATACCAATACTTCACATATATTGAAAGGCAGAAAATCAAATGGTTCAGTCATCTCATTAGAATGCAACACCATCAACTAACAGCACTGGCACTACATTAAAGAAGTTCTGATACCAGAGCAAGAGGATGCCTGAGAAGAAAATGGATTGAAGACATCAAAGACATTGTGCAATCACACATAACAACACTATTCAATGACACTCATCGAGCCCTAGAATGTCAACTATTTCTCCCCACGACGCTGGACAGCAAAAGTGGAAGATGATAATGCGGTGAGATTTTTTCTTTTAAAGTAAAGATCCCTTGAACACATCTAAGGCACATTTGGCATATGGAGCTGGACTTGTATAGACCAAACAGCACTCAATGTGTGATGTGGTCGGTTTCATGTCAGCCGCCTTTACCTCAGACATTTCATGGTACATATTGAGGCCTAGTCGACATGCAAGTCCACGAACTGTTACTATATATATGCCTATATTCAACAACAAAATATGGCTGAGAAACTCGATGTATGAACAAAACACACACACAGATACATGTGAATGTTTCTAAAAGTCTTGTCAGAGCCTAACATGGGATAGCTATGCAGCAACATCGTTACGACACCCGGCGGACAAGAATTGTCGGCTGGCAAGATTGTTACCTGACACGCGACCAGCGGTCAGGCTGACGACAGACGCACGCAGGCCACGTGACGCCACTCGAGGCAGTGGGCAGTTTGCGTGCTAGCCTCAGACCAAGCTGGGACCGGAGACTGGAAGGACATGTGTGATGAAAGCAAGGCGTTTGTGTGGATCTCTGTGGTTGAAAGCCGAACGACTGATATCTTGAGCGTCAGACCTGTGAGCTGTATTGTGGTTGTGAGCGTCGTGAGTTATATATTGTAGATTGTTGTAATTATCGTTCTGTATTTAATATGGCAATAAATCCATAGAACGTTGTGTCATTGTGTCTTACGTCCAATCACGTTATACTTGTACTGTCTCACACGTGTTAGCTAACGAGCCAATTATAAGATCCTGACAGTCTTTATTAAGGGAACAACACAAACAAAACATTATATTGTTTTGTGTTTGCTGTTCTGCTGATAAGACTTGTTGAAACTTTCATCTATATATGTGTCTTTTTTCACCAATCGAAGTTCTCAGTCATATTATGTATTTTTATTTGGTCTCCAGTAACAGCTCGGCAGTAGTAAATTTGTTTTTTCAAAATATAAACAACTTATGTTATCTTGATGCTACTGTCTTGATTGCAAAGAGTTAGAAGAAAATCATCATCATCATGTGCCATGCCAATAAGTATGAGCGGTCAAGTTTCGCCATCTCTCATGATCACCAAGTCATGTATCACCTTCGTGTTGTCTTGACCATGCTGTGATATTTAGTTCTCTGCCTTCCAATTGTTCTTTTCCCGTCAGTCATGCCAGTTGTCACCAAGTACTCTAGTTTAATATTGAACACTACAGAAAATAATTGATACAGTGATTGTAGAAAGTGAAAATAAAAAAAAAACAGAATGAAAACAAAGGTAATATTATGACAGAAATGGAACCCACTCAAATGTAAGAGTATTAGTGATTTGAGGCAAGAAAAGAAATTCAAATATCTGAGGATATGGATGACATCAGATGGAAGGCATACCACTGAAATAAAGAACTGAATTGGACAAGCAAAGCAGCATTTCACAAAATGAAAAACATATAATAGGTTATTGTTAATAGAAGTTAGACAAAAACAAAATTTTGCATGGTAACGTAAAACAAATATATACCATAAGGTTGTGCACCATGAATAAATAGTAAACATGTAAACATAGTAAACACACCCGCTTCACACGCGTGATCCGGGACTGTTTCCGGATCCGGTCAGGGATATGCACTACTGACGAGCTCAAATGAGGGCAAAACTCGAGTCTAGTGCTTCCATATTGACGTGGATAAGCCTTAGGTTCATACCAGAATGCGATCGGCGTTGCCAGTAGTGGGTTGTGCTCAATATTTAAATTTCAAATCCCGAAACAACCACATAATCAATTTGATTGTTGCTCACTGGATTTTAGGAGGCCTGGTGTTCCTTGCCAGTGAGAAGTCCTGATCGTTCGGGTCCCATCGATTGACGGACGTCGGTCGCGGCGATTGGGCAATCTTGAGCATAGCCTACGATGGGTAGCGTTGTAGTATTCTGTTGTGATAATTTGGTGTGTCCAGTGTGTGCCGCGTGGTTACACACCCGCTTCACACGCGTGATCCGGGACTGTTTCCGGATCCGGTCAGGGATATGCACTACTGACGAGCTCAAATGAGGGCGAAACTCGAGTCTAGTGCTTCCATATTGACGTGGATAGGCCTTAGGTTCATACCAGAATGCGATCGGCGTTGCCAGTAGTGGGTTGTGCTCAATATTTAAATAGTAAACAAGCAAGTACTACTTGAAAGCAAAATGTAATTTTAGAAAAGAATGTTAAAAAGTAATGTAAACAATTTATTAATCATACTATTATTAAATAGGCACAATTTTCTAATTTTTTTAAAATGTTGCATATCCCTTGCAGGATGTTGCAGTCAACACCAGCATTTTTCATGCTGCTGTTGATGTACTAGGTAAATTTTACATTCAGTAGTTTGCCATTGCTTTCTGAACGACTGGCTCCCATACCAATACGTTATAACACAACGCAACACGGTCTGCTGCACAAATCGGTCGCAGCTG
The DNA here is from genome assembly GCA_014155875.1 of Cepaea nemoralis. NCBI lineage: Eukaryota > Metazoa > Mollusca > Gastropoda > Stylommatophora > Helicidae > Cepaea > Cepaea nemoralis. The sequence continues at coordinate 426,626 of JACEFZ010001169.1, read as the reverse complement.
CGTTTCGAACGTCTGGTAAGCGGCTGACGAACCACATTCGCAAGCCTTTGGCCACAGAGACCGGCAATTTTCTAATACATAGATTAAAATATGATCATGTATCAATCTGACACTTTGATATTTCAAGACAGCTGTAACGAACCTGGACATTTCCTGCATCATCTAAATCCCTCAGCAGCTCGAAGGCCTGGCGAACAGCCATAGCCCACATGCCACAGTGGACAGCTATGGTCAGAAGAGACATGCGAATCCTTGACAGCCATTCCTGGCAGGTGTTTCGATTGGTGCGGAAGAATGTTTTCACAACCTAGAATGAATCCATGTATATAACATACATAAAATAATAATGGAAGATGAAATATACAGTAAATACACAACGGGTGATAAAAATATTGAAAACTACCCACGAATGATGAGACTGGTACCTTGCTGTCTTGACAGAAGAGTTTTTAAAATGGAGTTATACCTCTCCATAATACAAAGCCTTTAGAGACCATGTGTTGCCCATGCAGCAGGATCCCTTTCTCGGCCTGCCAGAGGAAAGGTAACACCAATACGTCTGGAACTAGTCAAGCTGCAGAAGCTGCCAGACCAGCAAATACTCTAACTGTCCACCTGTCTGAGCTTCCATCCAAGATCAGTTGCCGATCAAGGCTTAGGGCCTGGTCTGCCCTGCCATGACATTTAGTCTATAGGTTGCATTTCCTTGCACCAGGGTAAGGCCTGTACCCTCTCAATTGCACTCCGCCAGAAGCCGTTGGCATGATGTGGGGTGTCAGGTTTGAATGATGACATGTACAGAAAATAAGTGATGGGTAAATAAAACACAGCAGATCTTAGTGCAGATGATAGAGAACTGTGTTGATATTGTCATGAGCGTGGTCACACGTTGAGGGGTGGGGGGGGGGGGGGGGGGGGGGGGGGGGGGGTGGGGGGGGGGGGTTGTGTGTGTGTCAACATCTAGACTCATCACCAGTTAAGTGAGGGAAAGATTGGCAACCTATTCCTTTGTGCATTCAGACCTACAAAATGTGATGGCTGTATCACACCAAAGACCCATAGCAGAAACTGCTTGGGGACACATTTTAAATTAAAAACAATATATATAAAAAACATCGAAATTAAACAAATAAGGATGAATACACAGAAATAAACAGTGGGTGATGAATGCATGAATGCAGAGAGCTTAAACAATAGGAGATTATTTGACATAAAATAAACAGTGGGTGATGAATACACATAATATAAACAATGGGTGATAGGGAATTCCACTCTGGTTGAGAACCACTGCAATAGACTAATACTAGAAAATAACCAACAGACAAATACATAGAAAATAAACAATAGACAAATACACAGAAAGTAAACAATGGGTGATGATTACACTGAAAATAAAAATAGTTGACTACACAGAAAATAAACAATATACGAATACACAGAAAATAAACAATAGGTGATTCATACAAAGAAAATAAAGAATGGGAGATTAAATTTAATGTTCATGGTGGAAGATGATAATGTGGCCAAACAGTTAGGATCCTGGTCTTTCACACTTGAAGATACTGGTTTTCAAGCCCAATAAGGCAATGGCTTCTATCTATTGGAGATAACAATTTAAACTGGCTTTTATCTATGACAGGGCAAGTGACCTTCACACTTTAGGTATATAAATTCTCCCACGCAAACACAAGTAATGAAAAATGATATTAGTAATCACACAACCAGATCTTTTCTCCCTGTATAGCGAAGTAATAATGAGAGAGATCAAAGAGATGCCAGGAATACTAGTTGGAGGTTATAATATAAATAATATACGCTATGCAGATGACACAGTATTGGTGGCGGATAATTCAACAGACCTACAACAATTATTAGACGTTGCAGTAACAGAGAGTGCAAGGAAAGGACTCAACTTGAATATCAAGAAAACAGTAACAATGGTAATATCAAAGAAAATGGTGACACCAAAATGTGACATAGAAATAGAAGGGAAAATCCTTAACAAGTTGATAATTTTAGATACCTAGGGGCATTTATAACATCAGATGGAAGATGTACAACAGAGATTAGGAGCAGAATAGGGCAGGCAAAAGCTGCATTTCAGAAAATGAAGAGTATCTTATGCAATAAGTCACTGTCGCTGAATGTAAGAAAGAGAGTGCTGAAATGCTATGTAGAACCAGTTTTGCTGTATGGCAGTGAATCTTGGAATGTAAATGAACAAATTAAGAAGAAATTAGAAGCAACAGAGATGTGGTTCCTGAGACGAATGTTGCGAATTCCTTGGACTGCCAGAGTAACTAACGACGACTGCCTGAAACAGGCTAATGAAACTAGAACATTATATACAACAATAAGACAGAGACAAACAGCTTTCCTCGGTCATGTGATGAGAAGAGAGGCATTGGAGAACATCGTAACAACTGGAAAGATCGAGGGGAAGAGAGGCAGAGGTAGACCAAGAGAAGTGATGCTGGATGGATTGAGACGGTGGCATGGAGGAATATCAGCAGCAGAGTTGATCCAGAAAACCAAAGACCGAGATCTATGGAGAGCCATGAACGCCTACGCCAGCCGGCACGGCACTTGATGATGATGAATCACACAACTTATAAATAATAGTAGTAATCAATGGGCACTTTAAAACAAAAGTATAGATATTATATTCAAGCACAGATGACATGAACACAATTTTGACATTAAGGGAGTCCCAGGTTTGTTGAGTCAGAGCAGACATCATAACTCAAAGACACTTCATGACTACTAAAAAGGTGAATGACAATATCAGATTAAAAACTGCAGTATCTTAAAAAGATTAGAACAATATTTAGTGACTGACTTTATGAACCGCTGGCATGGCAACAGCACATCCTTCATAGGCATTGTACAGGAGCTTGTCAAGATGTTCCATGAAGTTCATCAGCAAATGTACACGTTGTAGGCACACGTATTCACCAACTTTCTCTCCTGTTGAAATGCATACAATTTTCATAGTGTTTATGTTTTCAATTGAGTTTGTGTCAGCGTGTTGGGGAATAGAGACAGGACATATACAGGACAAGGGAGATAGTAGAGACAGGACACAGGCAGGGATGCAGAGATATCAACGACAGGACATAGGCAAGGACACGGAGTTGTCATAGACAGGACTTAGACAGGACAAGACCCAGCTATGAAAGGGGACACAAGTCTACTGGACTCCGTCCTGGATTGACAGGACAGACTCGTACTGAAAGACCTGACACAACACAACCGGACAGCAGTACACCGTGACTGCTGAGACAGCCCGACTATCCCGAGGCACACAAGGCCCAGTACCACGTGACCAACCGGCCAACGTGAGGAGACTCAGACTGGGACTGGACGTTTTAGGGGAAGGACGCATGTGTTTGAGAAGCGAGTGTATAGGATTTTGCGGGAGTGCGAGCTAGCGTTGCCATGTTAAAGATAGCGAATATTGAGTGCAGGGTTTTGTGACTGCCTGATTGCTATGACTGTTTATTAACTAGCATTTGTATATGTAGAGATGATTTATTGAATTAACCGCCCTATGTGCGCAACTTGATGATAATGAGGTCATGTTAAATAAATGTTTGATTCCACATGCAAGGTTGATATTCTTGAGTGCATGTGAAGGAACTAAGAATGCCTGTGTTTGTATGAGACGTTGACAGGCCATGCAAGTTGGAAGTTGTGATATTATGGTGTCCACCATTCACCAACTTTCACTCTTGTTGAACTGCATAAGGTTTTCAGTTTTAATGTTTTCTAAAGTGTATGGAATCAAATGGAATGACACTATCCAGTGCCACCCATTGGGTACTCGAGCACAAATTATTCCTCCCCACGACGTTTGACGGCAGAAGTGGAAGATGATGATAATGATGGAATTGATTTTGCAAGTTGGAGATATTATGGTGTCTTCCTCAGACTCGATAATTGCGTGAAATTACTGAGCCGAAGTTGTGGTTTAGAGGCAACGAACACAGCTTCATAATTCCTCAACATACCGAGTTCAGGGTTCTAAACCAGCCGCAGATGATTTGGTAGTGGATCGCCTTGCATTTATTTCGACAGAATGAGTGTCAGTTGTTCAGAAAGCAATAGCAAACTACTGAATATACAAATTGCCCAGTAAATCACAAACCGCCATAAAATGTTGAGGTAGATTGCAACACCATCCTATAAAGGTCATGCAACCAACTTGCAGGGTGGTGATGTCAACCCTCGTCAAGAATCACAATTGTTGTGAAATGTTAATAAACAGAGAAAGGCATTTATATTAAGTATTAATTTAATGGCAATGGATCAGACACTTAGCTGTTCAGTCACGGACGAAAAACTAGGAGAAGGGCCTGTATATATTTTCATCATCTCATATTGTTCCTCCTGTAGCTTGCAGAGTTGAGGTAAAGTATAAATAATGGAAGAGTGTCTGGGCTTCATGTATCGAGATTCCCATGGACTCTGCTATTCCCTCTATCCATCGTTTACGTGGCTGGCCTCTTCTGTTTCCATTTACACATGTATACATGTTAAAAATCCCTTGGCTGCTGGAAACTGAAATGATAATGCCAAAATGTCTGCTGTACAGGTAATAATTTTAAAATTATAAAAACCGGTCCACAAAATAACATTGCATGTGTGATTCAAAGAGCCATGGCTAGATCTTTTGTTGTTCTTTAGTCACTTTATGAGAAGAGAGACTGGAAAACATTGTGATGACTAGAAAGATCAGCAGTACAAGAGACAGAGGCAGACAGAGAAATGATGTTGGATGGACTGGGACAGTAGCATGAAGGAATATCATCAATAGAAGAGACCCAGAACACCAAAGACAGATCTGTAGAGATACATCAAGGCTTAAGCCAGTTAGCCGGTCACATGATGATTATCTGTGGAAGGAGACTGAGGCGCTTATGGTTGTACAATGAAAGTGACCCTTTACAAAGACAATCAAACAACAGAAAGTAGGTTTTCTAGCACATTCTAATAGAAAATGAGATAAGTTCATTTAGGACTCACCCCTGACACCATCTCTCCGCTCCAAGGAATCGTCCAAGTTGTTGAAGCTCTGAGACTCTGTAGCAAATGCCTTGATGACACCTTCAATGGCCATAAATGTCTCCGGAGCTTTGCCAAGCGGGGTGCGGAGGCGAGATACGATGGCAAACTGAGCACATTCCCAAGCTGCCCAAAAGCACAGTAAAGACTCATTGTTGCTGATCTGTATGATGGACAGGGAAGACAACAAAACTCAGGTATTGAGATACAATCATCAAGTAAAGGATTTTACACATCTTGGGGTATACTGAGTACACATCTTGGGGTATACTGGGTACACATCTTGGGGCATACTGGGTACACATCTTGGGGTATACTGGGTACACATCTTGGGGTATACTGGGTACACATCTTGTGGCATACTGGGTACACATCTTGGGGTATACTGGGTAAACATCTTGTGGTGTACTGGGTACACATCTTGGGGTATACTGGTTACACATCTTGGGGTATACTGGGTACACATTTTGGGGCATGCTGAGTTTATGGTGCTATCCAATATTTCTACAGATCAATCGGTACTCAATGAGGAATGTCAATATATCACAGACTGCCTTGAATTCCCAGGGAATATCCTGGTACCAATTGTAGGCTGTCAACCTGAGGGCCCCGAGTCCATGGAATAAAATCCCCGCCTAGACGGGACTCAAATACATGACCACAGGTCACATGACTGCAGGCAAGTGTTCATGGAATTGTGTAACTACGGCTCCCCTATTTGATCTATCATCATCCTGTGCCTTGTTAGCTGGCATAGGCATTCATGTCTTTCCACAGATCTCTCTTCTCATCACGTGATCAAAGAATGCTGTTTGTCTCTTTCTTATAGTTGCATATAATGTTATAGCCCATTAGCTTCTTCCAGGCAGTCAATGTTAGTGTCTCTGGCGGTCAAAGGTATTCGCACAATTTGTTTCAGAAACCACATCTTTGTTGCTTCCAAGGTTTTCCTAATTTGTTCATTAACAATCCATGATTCGCTGCCATATAGAAAAACTTATTCTATTTAACGTTTCAGCACTCTCTTACATTCAGTGATAGTGACATAGCATAAGATACTTTTTATTTTCTGAATTGCAGCTTTGGCTTGCCCTATTCTGCTCTTAACCTCTATTGTGCATCTTCCATCTAATGTTATAACTGCCCCTAGGTATTTACATTTAACAGCTAGGTTAAGCATGATCCCTTCTATTGTTATCTCACATTTAGCTATTATCTTATTCTTTGATATAACCAGTTTTTTTTTTTAATATTCAAGGTTTATCAGACCTCTACCTGGTTAATATAAAGTTCAAACACCTATTTTTAACCTAAGAGTTAAAAAGGTGTTTATTAAAAAATATGTTGTGTACATTCTTCTTCCTTCATTTGTGTGTGAAAAAGATTTTGTTGTGCCTATTTATAACAAAGCCGCAACAGTAGCACATTTTCTCGTGACTGATGCATGAAACTTCAGCATTATTTTCATTTGCCTTTCATTTCAGTAATTTAAAACAATGTATTCCCTCTGTGAGTTTCAACACAGAAACCACAAACAATATGCTGCACAATTTATTGCCAGGAATATATTCACTTCATATGATATATAACTCTGCAGTATGCACCTAACAAGACGCAACCAAATATGCCAGGCAATAAATTGTGCAGCATACTGTGTGTGGCTTCTGTGTTTACAATTCTGGTGATGCACAGCCTGTCTGCAAGACCACCACTTGGAGATGCTCACTGATCAACCAAGTCTCTCTGACACTGAGGCAAGCAGTCAAACTATCAACATCATCATCCAGTGGCTTATCTTTCACAGAACCGTTCCCCCCAAGTCTTCCAAAATTCCTCTGCCTCATAAACCTGACATATAGACTGTTGCTGTCACGTGTAAATTATGTATTGTGACTTTTTTCTTGAGTTTGCTCGCTTTGAACTCAAGCGTAGTATATACACGTGCTACGACTACTAGTGTACTGGACCAATTTTTTGCGTGTGGATTAGCTTTCCCTATTACCAATGCCCCTCGCCATCTGAGGTACTTGTAATTTACATCCTCAAGCCAAATACGAGAAGTCAACATTTTAGTCCAACTGACCGTAATAGGAGTTGAACCCGCTACCTCGGCATCAGCACACGGAAATTTAAGAGCGAGCGCTCTTCTATATTTAACTATGCTGACATCCACTGAGATGTAATCGTTCTCTTCTCCCCTCCCCCACTAGACCTACTTCCATGGTGATCTTTTCTGGACATTCATGTTTCTTGACATGCCCCAAATATTCCTCTTTCCTCAACTGTATGTGCCTTAGTAACCAACCTTCTATATTACTGAGTTATTGTTGGAGACATCTGTTTGTTCTCTCTACAGTTAAATGGATGTGAACACATTCTTTCTTTAACACATACATTCAAAGGAGCGTATGTGCATTTCAACTGATTTGTTAAATGTCCACGTTTCACACCCATTCGTTGTTTTACTGTCATCAATTGCCATCTCCTGTCAACAGAGATAAAATATAGAAAACTGCTCATCTTCAGCATTTCTCCTTAACTGGTGATTGTATTCATTTCTTTTACTGACGGAGTTGGTCTATTGTGCTTAAATCATACCACTGATTTAACCTGCTGTGACTGGCAGTAATAGTGACATGGTGGTTAGTGCGCTTGCTTACCAAGACAGTGATCCAGGTATAATTCCCAACAATGGCAGGATCCTTTCTTTTCCACCAGTACAGCTGTGGGGCAGACCCAGTCCCATGACATGGGTGCCAGATACTATCCAACATTACTGGGGATTGGAGTAGGTCAGCATGACTAAATGGATAAGAATCAATCAATCAATCATGTGCCATGCCAGAAAGCGTGGGCGGTCATGATTCGCCATTTCACTCGATCACCAGCGTCGTGGATCAGCTCAGTGTTCCTGTCTCGTCCATGCCATGTGGCCAAGCCATCCAGGTATTTTCCTCTCGGTCTTCCTCTTGTCTGTTCCGTTCGATCTTGCCAGCTGTCACTAAGTTCTCCAGTCCATTTCTTCTCATAACATGTCCAAAAAATTTTGACTGTCTACGTCTAATTACTCTAATCAATCTACGATTTTCATTTGTCTCTTGTAGTACTTGGTCATTGGTTTTTCTATCTGTCCATGGTATTCTTTGCATTTTCTTCAGAAACCACATTTCTGCAGCCATCAGATGTTTTTCAGCTTGACTGCACATTGTCCAAGTTTCACATCCATACAAAAGAACAGGCTCTATGTATCCCCTCAACACTCTTTTTCTCGTTTCAATTGACATCATTTTATTGGTCAGAATGTTTTTCATCTTGCTAAAGGCTACTTTCGCAATGGCGATTCTTGTTCTAATCTCTTCAAGGCATCTGCCATCAGATGTTATGACTGTTCCGAGATAATTGAACCGATTCACTTGTTGAAGAATATTCCCATTTACTTGTATATTACATTGTGGTACTTCGTTCTTCCTAGTGACGACCATAACCTGTGTCTTCCTACAATTTAATTCTAACCCCAGCTGCTCACTGTGTACAACAACAGCGTCTACTAATTGTTGCAGATCCTGTGCATTGTCTGCAATCAATACTGTATCATCTGCATATCTAATGTTATTTATGTTTCGTCCTCCAATGCTGATTCCATTTAGGTCTTCTACATTTCTGAAAATATTTTCACTGTATAGGGAAAAAAGATCTGGAGACATTACACATCCCTGCCTAACACCTCTCTTAATAGGTTGATATTGTCCTACTTCATTATCAATCCTTATGGCAGCTTGTTGTTTCCAATATATGTTTTTTATAAGTCTAATGTCTTTCCCATCAATTTGTAGATCTGCAAGCATATCCACAATGTTGACATGTCTAACTCTATCAAAAGCCTTTGTGTAGTCAATAAAGCAAAGATGTATATCCTTGTTTACTTCTAAAGCATGTTCAATAACTGTTTGCAGCATATACACAGCATTTACTGTACCCTTTCCTTCTACAAACCCACATTGTTCTTCCCCTATTTCAGGTTGTATTTTCTTCCTCACTCTTTGCATAATTCGTAACAAAATCTTTGTGATGTGACTCATTATACTAATTGTTCTATGTGGATCACATTCTAAGGTTCCTGATTTCTTTGGGATTGCAATAAATACAGAATTACATAATTCAGAAGGTATATCTCCAGTATCATATAATGTGTTCAGCAGTCTAGTGACTTGCTCTAGTCCAAATTCTTCTAAAGCTTTAATCATTTCTGTTGTGATGTTATCAGCACCGGGGGCCTTGCCAGCTTTCATATGCTTAAGAACATTTTGAACCTCCATCTTTAAAATTTCTGGTCCTTCATTATTACATCTAATAGCATACTGTTCCTCTCTGTTATCATTATACAGGTCTTTCACATAATCTGTCCATACATGTAGAATCTGATCTTTTTCTATTATGATTTTGCCATCTTTAGTTTTTAGACAGCCAGTTGATGTACTTGTTCTTTTATTAGTAAGTTCCTGAATTCTTTTGTGCACTAATTTGGTATTTTGACTGTTGTGTTGTTTTTCAATTTCTAAGCACTTTTCCTCCAGCCATGATTCTTTTGCCTTCCTACATAATATTCTGACTTCTCTGTGAATTTCTTCATATTTGGCAGGATTATTTTTGTTGAGTCTTCTTGTTTCCATTAAGTGTAAAATTTCCTCAGTCATCCATTTCTTACGACCCACCTTCTTTAATTTTAGAATAGTTGTTTCTGCAGCCATATTGATTGAATTCTTTAACATTTCCCATTGATCATCCACATCCTGGAATAGGATCTCTAGATCAGACAATATTTCAAATCTGTTCTGTACTTCTATGTTGAATTTGTTTTGTATTTCCTTGTCATTACTCAATGTACACAAGTCATATTTAGTGTTTCCTGTTATATACTTGACTTTCTTCAACTTTATCCTCAATGTTCCTGTGAGTAATCTTTGGTCACTATAACAATCAGCACTGGGAACTGTTTTTGCTACTGTTAGCGCGTTTCTAAATCTTCTGCTAATGAGAATGTAGTCAATCTAGTTTCTAATCCTGCTATCAGGACTCCTCCAGGTACATAATCTTCTAGGGTGTTGCTTGAACCAGGTGTTTCCTACAATCATTTCCTGTTCTTTTGCCCACTCTACTAGTCTGTATCCTCTTTCATTTCTCTCTCCTAAACCATAGTTTCCTACTGTGTATCTATCCCCTTGATTTCCTACTTTTGCATTGAAGTCCCCTATTATGATGTTTATTTCTGAATTTTTACATTTCTTTAAGGCAGACTCATAAATAATCATTATAAAATTCCTCTACACTATCTTCACTGGACTCTCCTGTTGGGGCATATACCTGAATACCATTTATGTTAAAAGGTCTGCCACTCAATTTAACTAGTAGAACTCTGTCCGACACGGCCCAATAAGAATGCCAGTTCTTAAACAACCGGTGTGCTAATGGTGATGTTAAGGGGTTCAACCCCAACACCGCACAGTTGGACTAAAATGTTGACCTATCGTCCTTGACTTGGGGACGTATATTACAAGTGCCTCTGAAGTTGAAGTGGGTTCGCCTGTTGGAGACACTGATAATAGGGAAAGATAATCCAAACGCAAAATTCAGTCCAGCTACTACCAGAAGTAGTGTGTATGGACTATGCTTACATGTCACATCTACTCTAGAAGAACCTGCAGCCCTTTCCATGTCCTGCCCATATTCCTAAATCCCGGTGGCTTTCTCTGTAATGTCACATCTATACTAGAATAGCCTTATTTCCTCTTGGTTGGTGGGTTATTCTTGTTTCCTCAGCTTTAGACTAGATAAAGGTTGGTTGGATTGTGCAGCAAGTTTTCTACGTGGAAACGTAAATTACAAGTACCTCAGAAGTTGAAGTGGGTTTGTAAGATGGCGAGGGACACTGTAATAATGCAGGCTAGTTCACACGCTATTTAGTCACTTCTTAAGGTATGGTAGGTTAGTGATGCTATTCTTTGCTTCACATAGGGTCATGGTACCACATGGGCACACAATATGATTACCTTTACATTTTGTTTTAAAGCTGTGACTGAACAAACCTAGCCAAACTATAAGGTAGTCACAAAATTCCCACAATAAATCAGAAACCTGTTGCACATTTCTTAATATGAACACTGACATGGAAAAATAAGTACTCACTGCATCAGTAAGGTTAACAGTCAAGTCATTCTGGCTTTTAAGCTTGCCATTTCGTTGTCTGGCATGATACATAGCTTCTAGCCAATGAAAGCTGCCGTTCTGGCTACACAATTCCAAGAAACAAAAAATGACACTATAAGAGTGAAATAACTGAAATATTGTGGCTGAAGTTGCAGAACTATCAATAAACATAAGCTAGCAACAGGGTATATTCCAGACTATTACAGACTTTTTTTTTTAGTATTAAGCCACAATATACCACACAGAGTATAAATACTAACAAACAATACACATCGCAGAATACAAATACCAATGAACAATATATACCCCACTATGCACAAATTATCACCAAACAATATACCCAATAGAATATAAATCCCACAGATCCCACAGAGAATAAATATAAATGCCCCACAGAATAAATATAAATGCCACTGAATATAAATACCACTAAACAACAGACCTTGCAGAGTATAAATACTATAGAATATAAATGCCAGAGAACAATATACCACTGCAGAGTAACAATAACACTGAACAAAATACTATGATATGACTGATACAGTATGACTACAACAATGAAACATCTTGTGCCTACCTGGGAGGTGTCCCACTCAGGATAAAGGCCATGACATGCCTAAAGTTGTGTGAGTGGAAGTTCCCTGAAGCCGGACTGGCCATGTGTGACCTTCGGACATGCCAAGCCGCTGCCAGCCCAACTTCTTTGTTTCTTTTCTCACTTGACATCCATTCTTCTTCACCTTCAAACAGATCCATGCTGAAAGGGTTGTGTGAAAACAAGAGAGAATGTAACGTGCCAACTGAGGTCTGTTTCACTCTTTCAGTCCTAGATGGTTACACATTATATTACACTTTGTTGGAATTATACAAACGGATCCGATGAAACACGTGCCCAGCCCACAACAAGGATACAGATAAGTAACTTTTATATTTATATTTTTATGTATTTTCATGTAGTTGTCAGTTTGTGTTTGTTATTTTTTCTGTACTGGCGAGGGCTTTGGCAATGTCCATTTTGTTACATGTGGTCGTCTTCTAGAAAAGCTTACTGTCTACATCTTGTTTTTTGGTGATTCATTCATTGTAGATGGTTACACAGCAGATGCAAGAGAAGGAATAACTACAATTATCTAATAATGAGTACATGATTTTCAAAGAGATTGAGATTGCAGTAAAGTGGCCAATGGAGAACTCAAAATTTATTTACAATGCCCTGACCAAATGTAAATAAAATCAGTCGATAAATCTTCCTCACTGGACACTGAACCGTCCAGTTTATAAGTGTTCAGATGTCCACCACAGTATCTCCCTCAGCGTGTAGTGACTGACGAGACTAGTTCTATGTTGGTTAACTATTTCAATCTGGTTCCTCGCATATCTCTTACATCTAGCTTTGCCCGGACATTCTTGAGACTGCCCATCGTTTCAGAGTCAAATCTATCTCCTGAATTGTCTGCTCATCCTTCCTAAGGGTATTCAGGATGTCAGCCTGGTCCACAGTACCCAAACTATTGAGCCTACTGCATGTTCACTACCCACATGTTCTGGCACAAACATCAAATTGATATTAGACAGTCTTGACCTTCTTAAAGATTCCAGCCAATGCCTTTGAGCACAGCCCATCTCAATCTTACTGAACATAAAGAATCACTGAGAAAGCAACAGGGGTTAAAGTTTCTCTCCAATCAAACCACTGCTCTCTTAAGAGCTACAACCTTCATGGTTAGACTTGTTGTCCTGCTTGCCGGTTCTTCCTTCAACCTGAGCTGTGAAAGACCATAAACTGTGTGGGTCGCACAACACACCCCTCTGTGCAAACTACCACCTCTGATTGGGATTGAACCTGGATCAAGACAGTCTTGGCAGGTAAGCACACTAATTACTGTCACTGTCTGTACCTGTAGTACCTTGCGGTGTAGGACAGGAGAGAGGGAGAGGAGTTGGTCTTGAGCCTGAGGAATTAAGACCATCTGGCTAGTGCAGTCGCCACGAACTGTGCAGGTTAGAGTTTTCTTATTGCCTCCGACAGAAAAAAAAAAAAAAAAAAACATCCACACCTTACCGAGGATTCGAACCTAGGTCTCCCAAAGGAGAACCCAATAATTCTAGTCACTCAGACTATACCATCCCGGGAAGGTTAACCCGGTCAACAAATGCCCGCAGAAGTCGGATGTGTCGGCCTAACAGCGCAAGAACGCAGCTCTGCTGTAAACAGGCACAACGCAATCACATCCGGAAAAAAAACTCCGGATGAACGAAGAAGAAGAAGAAGAAGAAGAAGACTATACCATCAATTATCATAATTTTCTGGGAAGGAAAGAAAATGAGGAAGGATAGCTTGGTACAAGATGGTTGGGGTTCTATTCACTGTGAGACAGACAGAAGCATACAGTTAATCATAAATACTAGTTCAAATTATGACAATGTGAGATTTGTAATAACTGTTTAACTGTTTAAATATGACTACACAATATAAAATGAAGATTACCCTAGAATCACAGGTAATGTTTTAAACAGGAGCATATATTATTTCTGCACAACTGCAAAGTGACTTACTTGAGTATCTTGTCAACTGGCAGAATCTTTAGCAGTGACAGAAAGCACTCCCGGACTGGCTTTCTGATGTCACTCAGTCTGTACACACACAACTCCATACACCTGTACAGATAGCAATGGAAAATGGCCACATTTAAAGATAATTTGTAACTGTATGGGTTATATCTTGACATCTCTTACCCCATCTAATAATATTATACAGATTACAAGGCCAGTAGAAACAGTATCTAGATCAATGAAGAAACAGTATCTAGACAGATTAAAATAGAAACAGTGTCTAGAGAAAAATCGAATTAAAAACAGTATCTAGACAGTTCAGAATACAAACAGTATCTAGAAAAATCAGATTAAAAACTGTATCTAGACAGATCAGAATACAAACTGTGTCTAGAGAAAGATCAGAATACAAACAGTGTCTAGATAAAGATCAGAATATACAAACTGTGTCTAGACAGATCAGAATGCAAAGTGTCTAGACAAAACCGAATAGAAACAGTATGTAGACAGATCAGAACAGAAACAGCATTTAGACACAGATTAGAGACAGTATTTAGGCAGATCAGAATAGAAACAGCATTCAGGCAGATCAGAATAGAGACAGTAAGTATTTAGGCAGATCAGAATAGCGACAGCATTTAGGCAGATGAGAACAGAAACAGTATCTAGACAGATCAGAATAGTGACAGTATATAGACAGATCAGAACAGAGACAGTATTTAGGCAGATCAGAATAGAAACAGTATCTAGACAGAACAAAGGCAGTATTTAGGCAGATCAGAATAGAAACAGTATCTAGACAGATCAGAATGGAGCCAGTATATAGACAGATCAGAACAGAGACAGTATCTAGAAGATCAGAACAGAGACAGTATCTAGACAGCAAAGAGCATCATACAAGAACTCACTTTTTCACAATCACATCTGGGAAACTGGTCTTCTTGAACACCGACTTCAGACACTGAGCCGCACACTGGAAGATCTGCTGCTCCCTGTGGTACCCTGTGGGGACAACATCCAACATTCAGTCAGATGGTTGTTGTAGTTACACAAACAACATGAAAAATCTTATCCTTATTACTAGTATCAATTATATTGAAGTTGTAAACAAAGGACTGCTTGACATGCCTTAAGACGCACTGGGCATCTGGTGCCTATGTTTGTATAGACCAACTGGCACCCAGTGGGTGATGTGGGCAGTATCACCAAGGCCACCTTTACTTCCCAAAATATCTCCTGTCACCCATTTTAGGTTGGGTTGACTATAGAGATCAAGTCAAGTTTATAAGTGGATCTGACCCAGTGTGCATTAAACCCATGATCAACGGCCAGGAGATTATATAGTCCATACAAATGCTAACACACTGGAGTTGTCCAACTTAAAAGGAAAACATATCTATATGTTAACAGCACCAAAATAAAACCTGGAGTTTTGAGTGTCTAACCTGCAGGATGGTAGTTCTATGTCTGATAGCTAATATTTAATGTTATAAGCAGGCTCATATTATGAGTTGCTGATGTTTATCATAAAATACCCCAATTGATGGTTCATAAATAAACATGTATTGTTTGGCACTCATAGAAGTAGGGCAAAGAATTAGAGACTAGAGGACACACTAGACAACATGAAAATTAAAAGCTATACGACACATTCAGCTTCTTCAGACATTTGTTGACCAGGTTAACCTTCCTAGGTATTGGGGGAACCAAACCGTAGATTTCACAACAGGTACCACTGTTTGCACAATCATGTCATATAGCAAAGTACTCTGAGCTGTTCTGTCAGTTTTGTGGCCCAGTGTATCTAATTTTGAAAAGTGTTTCTAGCGATTTTATTTCCCCTGGCCCATGATTTTTGTTAGTCTGCCTGCAAGCATTCATGTTTTGTTTGCCTCTTGGCCTGGTTCATCAAACTGTCCAACTTGGAATACCTTACCAAAGGTCACATTATTGCCAGTATAGCTCTCGTGGATCAGTGGAACAAATAAACCTCTCCTCCATTGCAGATGGAGATGCTGAAAAGTGGTTGCTTACAATATTCTTCCTCTTCAGGTGTCTGGAGCCGACATCAGCAATCGGGAATCTCCATTCCCCTTTGTCACTTACGATGTGCATACAAATAAACTACAATGGCTTAGAGATGCTTACCCTGTAGGATGATACTGCTCACCAAACTGCTGAGTGCAGACGAGGTGTAAATGTGGGGTGTGGTTGCCAGAGATGCAATGATGTCAGATGTCCATTTCATGAGAAGGCACCTGTAGGAAATATCACTTGTTTAAAAACTTAGGCAACTACAGACTACCAAATCATTTATACAACAATTTCTGAAGTAAAAATCTGCACATTTTCAAGGTAAAGGGAATGTCCTGAGTGCTGTGATGTCAATTCTTGTCTCAACTCAACTCACCGACTGATGTCACTTCTGGACTCAACAAATAACCACTGTAACAAATCTATCACTATCTGTTTCAGACCTGTTATCAAAAGAAGAGCTATCACTGAGCTATCATATAACCACTGTCATGTGGCAGCCATGGCTGAGAGGTTGTAGTGTCCACGTCAGGCTCAGAAGGTGTCAGGTTTGATCCCAGCATTTTTTCAAGAACCCAAGATAATTATCAATGGACAACTAGCCTTCTCGGATAAGGGCCAAAAAAAAACAGGAAGTGCCATGTGCCATTTTAGCATGTTAAAAATTCCACAACTGTTGGAAATTTTTTTTTTTTTAAATAGGCCATAACACCACTGCCTTGGCAACATTTTAAGAAAAGAAAAAAAAACAATCACGGATAGATGGAGTCTGTTACCTTGGATGGAATCTATCAATTAGAGCAAGAACACTTTAAACAAATGCATGCTGAAGTCAGACATGCCGACCTTTGAGTTGCATAACTAGATGTGACGCACTCATTTCAAGAGAGGGAAAAAGATCACCACTGTAACAAAACCATCTCTATCTGTTTCTGACCTGCTATGAAAAGGAGTGCTGTCACTGAATAAAAATGTGACCACTGCAACACAACTACTACTGTCTGACTCATGCCTGCTATCAAAAGAAATACTGTCACTGAAGAAAAATGTAACCACTGCAACAAAACAATCACTATATGATTCAGAACTGCTATCAAAGGAAGTGCTGTCACTTGACCAACATATAAGCATATAAAACAATGAAACTATATGAATCACACCTATTAAAAGATGTGCTGCACTGGAAACATATAAAACAATGAAACTATGTGAATCACACCTATCAAAAGATGTGCTCCACTGGACCAACATATAATCACTTAAAAGAATGAAACTATGTTAACCATACCTGCTATCAAAAGAAGTGCTGTCACTGTCCAACAGAGTGGCTATAATTCGCAGGATCTCTGTAAAATTTTGGTTGTTTGCTTGACTCATAGTTGCAAGCCGTGAGGCATCCATCTGACGTGCTACCAGCAACACACTGCTGGACATGAAGTTGGAGTGCCTGTGTGAGATATAAAGTAGTGACTTAAGTCAGCTCAGTCATATGTGTTTAAACCATATTGGGGGACTAGGCTTGCTTATTCAATGACAAAAGTGCAACGAGGATTAGTGCAGTCAGCATAATGCCAGCCACATTAACTTTGACATATAAATACCTGATACACATTTTACGAGGTTGAATCAATCCTATATGTTATATTTAAAAAATGTGTCAAATAAATACCTGATACACATTTTACGAGGCTGAATCAATCCTTTATCAGTTATATTTAAAAATGTCAAATAAATACCTGATACACATTTTACGAGGCTGAATCAATCCTATATATGTTATATAAAAAAAATTCAATCGGGTATTGTACTGAGTCGGCAGAGTCATTAGTGCTCTTGCCTGTCAAGAAACTCATCCAGGTTCAATCCCCAGAAGAGCAAGGATTATGTTTTCTGACAAATATGGCTCTGGGTTCAACCCAGCTTAATAAAAATGGGCATCAGACAATGTACAGGGTATCTTTTAGGAAGGAAAAGGCCTCCCCACGTCTTCCGTTGTAGCCTAGAATATGTGAAGACCAACACTTTGTTCTCTGACAACAGTATCTGCTAAGGGACAACCTTTACCTAATGTCCACTGTGTTTGTAGACAAGTACACTGTCCATTACACCATCACAGTTCCAGTGTGAGATATAACAAATCAGGTAGAGCTGGTGTCATATCAAGCCTGTGTCCTTAGTACTCTTCTTTATGGCAGTGAAACCTGGACAACTTACTCTCGCCAAGAGAAACGTTTAAACAGCTTTCATATGCGGTGTCTGCGAAGAATACTTGGTATTAAGTGGCAAGACAAAATCACAAATACTGAAGTATTGGAAAGATCAGGTTGTGTGACGGTGTGTTCCATGCTCAGTCTTCATAGACTTAGATGGATAGGACACGTTAGGAGGATGGATGATGGTAGAATACCAAAGGACATCTTTTTTGGTGAATTACAGACGGGTAGGAGATCTCAGGGTCGGCCTCTACTATGATACAAAGATGTGTATAAGTGGGACATGATTGATACAGACAATGATAATGCACATTGGGAGCAAGTCGCCGCTGAATGTGTTGCATGGAGGGCAACTTTCAGAAATGGAATAAAGACAAAGGAGAAGATAACTGCAGATAAAGCACACGCAGAACGTGAGAGACGTAAGATGGTGCATGATAGTGTAAATGACCATGTTTTCACGTGCATCCACTGTGGACAAACATTTACAGCACGAATTGGCCTTACCAGCCACACTCGCCACCGCCATGGGTCGCAGTTATTAAGCTTTGTTAAGCAAAATGTACCAAACTATCGTCTGTCAAGACAGAAAGGTGCCAACGGTGTCACAGCAGATATTGCTGTTGGAGTATGAAATGTTACGCTGTCATATATTCTAAGCAATAGCATAATGAGATCTGGTGGCCAGTTCCTTCTTCTTCTTTCATTTACTTGAAATTAGTCTATGTCTGCAATGTGGTCTCTTGTATGAAATTCCCTGTCTTGTTTAGTTCACTCAGTGGTCCATCGAGTTTATCTTCGACTCTAAGCCAGAAAAAAAAAGTGGATTGTTGAAATATGTTGTATTTTGGGCAGTCTTGAAGTATGTGATCTGTTGTCTGTGGTACCATCACAAGTGTGCACAAGGCTGATTCACCAATTTTGAATTTTTTATTGTTTCTTTCTTTTCCATGGTTCCATCACCCTGCTACTGAGTTGAGTGCATGGAGCGACACTGTGAGCTGTGAATTTTGTGTGGAGTACTTTTACATCTGTCTGCAGTTGTTTGTAGCGTGACCTGCGTGTTCAGAAAAATGGCGGCTGGCAAGCCAGTCGCTGAACTGGGCTGCCTTATGCAGTAATCTGTAGTTGCTAGTTTTCTAGTGACCACCGCTTCCATCGATCATGAACTGTATTTTTCATGGCAGACTTTTGTGTTGGCATTCTGGCAGTGACATTATGCACAGTATACCTATGCAGGCTGTTGGTTTGTTGAGACTCTTGTCTGTTCCATTTTTCACATGGGGCAGTGAGGAGCATTTTGTGTGATATTCAGTAGCACAGGAATGGAGCATAATGGGTGACCCTTTGTCATGAAATTGAAACTGCAACTAACACTCTCTTTCTTTCTTTTCCAGACAATTACCAGAAATTTTAAATAATTATTTGATACCCATTTTATGAAGCTGAATCAAATCCAAAGCCATACTGAGTCAACTCCAGAGCCATACTGGGCCAACTCCAGAGCCATACTGGGTCAACTCCAGAGCCATACTGGGTCAACTCCAGAGTCATACTGGGTCAACTCCAGAGCCATACTGGGTCAACTTCAGAGCCATACTGGGTCAGCTCCAGAGCCATACTGGTACAGCTCCAGGGCCATACTGGGTCAACTTCAGTCATACTGGGTCAACTCCAGAGCCATACTGGGTCAACTCCAGAGTCATACTGGGTCAACTCCAGAGCCATACTGGGTCAACTTCAGAGCCATACTGGGTAAACTCCAGAGCCATACTGGTACAGCTCCAGGGCCATACTGGGTCAACTTCAGAGCCATACTGGGTCAACTTCAGTCATACTGGGTCAACTCCAGAGCCATACTGGGCCAACTCCAGAGCCATACTGGGTCAACTCCAGAGCCATACTGGGTCAACTCCAGAGCCATACTGGGTCAACTCCAGAGCCATACTGGGTCAGCTCCAGAGCCATACTGGGTCAGCTCCAGGGCCATACTGGGTCAACTTCAGTCATACTGGGTCAACTCCAGAGCCATACTGGGTCAACTCCAGAGTCATACTGGGTCAACTCCAGAGTCATACTGGGTCAACTCCAGAGTCATACTGGGTCAACTCCAGAGCCATACTGGGTCAACTTCAGAGCCATACTGGGTCAGCTCCACAGCCATACTGGTACAGCTCCAGGGCCATACTGGGTCAACTTCAGTCATACTGGGTCAACTTCAGAATCATACTGGGTCAACTCCAGAGCCATACTGGGTCAACTTCAGAGCCATACTGGGTCAGCTCCAGAGCCATACTGGTACAGCTCCAGGGCCATACTGGGTCAACTTCAGTCATACTGGGTCAACTCCAGAGCCATACTGGGTCAACTCCAGAGTCATACTGGGTCAACTCCAGAGTCTTACTGGGTCAACTCCAGAGTCATACTGGGTCAACTTCAGAGTCATACTGGTAGGAAAAAAAACAATCCCTTAGTGAATTTAAACACAGAAGCCACAAACTAAATTTTGCATGATTTACTGCCTGGCATATTTCCTTGCATTTCATCAGGTGCTTACTGCAGAGTTATATATCATATGAAGTGAATAAATGAATAATACTTCAGCTGAAATACTCAAAATAACAAATTACAAAGAATGTTCCATAAACTGCACGAAATGTTACATAAGTTACAAAGAATGTTACATCAGATGCCTAGAATTGAAGTCATGATCCAAGCTATATATAATACCAACCATAAACCATGTGACTTTTTAAACAAATTGGAACAGCATATTTTAAAACACACAAATAAATTCAGCGGTACCTGTTGCAGTGTGAGTAGAAAGCATGAAGGACCGAGTAAGCCACCTGGGACTGGTGCTTGTTCATCCATGGGTCAGTCACCTGGAGGTTCTGTGACAGCAGGGTGAATATACTAGGGGAGAGTGCCCACATCTGCAACAGATTGAAAAATACATGTTATGGACATGAAAGGTGACAATGTTTCTGTAAAAGATAATTCCATCATGTCTGTCCAAAGGTGACAGTGTTTCTGTAAAAGATATTTCCATCATCATCATCAGGTTGGTGAGTTCAATGAATGGTGCTGAAGTCACCTAATCATGTCTGTCCAAAGATGATAGTGTTTCTGTAAAAAAATATTTCCATCATTGTCATGTCTGTCCAAAGGTGATAAGGTGTTTCTGTAAAAGATATTTCCATCATCGTCATGTCTGATCATGTCTGTCCAAAGATGATAGTGCTTCTGTAAAAGATATTTCCATCATTGTCATGTCTGATCATGTCTGTCCAAAGATGATAGTGCTTCTGTAAAAGATATTTCCATCATCATCATGTCTGATGTCTGTCCAAAGGTGATAAGGTGTTTCTGTAAAAGATATTTCCATCATCGTCATGTCTGATCATGTCTGTCCAAAGGTGATAGTGTCCCTGTAAAAGATATTTCCATCATTGTCATGTCTGATCATGTCTGTCCAAAGGTGATAGTGTCCCTGTAAAAGATATTTCCATCATCATCATGTCTGATCATGTCTGTCCAAAGGTGATAGTGCTTCTGTAAAAGATATTTCCATCATCGTCATCAGGTTTGTGAGTCCAAAGACTGGTGCTGAAGTCACCTGACCATGCCTGTCCACTATAGCTTGTTCTCAGCAACTATCTTCAGCTCAGCATAAGTCGGGAGTCCCAAAGTCCTTGCATGTTGGTGCCGTGCCAGAGGCTCTTAATGCTGAACCTTCCGTAAGTTAGTTGCATGTCCTTTACAGGATGTTACAATCAACCCCAGATTTTATTGGCTGTTTGTGATTTACTAGGCAATGTTAGTTCACTACTTTGCTATTGTTTCCTGAACAGGGGCCATTGCTTCCTGAACAGAGGTTATTGCTTCCTGATAAGGGCTATTGCTTCCTGAATAGGGGCTACTGCTTCTTGAATAGTGGCTATTGCTTCTTGAATAGTGGCTATTGCTTTCTGAATAGAGGTTATTGCTTCCTGAATAGGGGCTATTGCTTCCTGAATAGGGGCTATTGCTTCCTGAAATAGGGGCTATTGCTTCCTGAATAAGGGGCTATTGCTACCTGAGTACATCAATGCCTCATACTATCAAAATCAATGCAATGCAGTCTGCTTCCAAATCGCTCCTAAATAACAGACTAGGTACTATTTATTCTTTTATAGTACTGTTTCTTTTAAAATAAGAGACTTGATAGTATTCTCTCTTATATAGAAATCTTTTTCTTAGTAATATAGACTGACTACCTTCATATTTCCTGATAAATTTAACTTTACACAGTTAAACAATGTCAGATTGTTCACTTGGTTAAAAAAATGACCATCTTGTTCACCCAGCTTCCTCAGCCGTAAGGTGTCATTGAGGTGGTTCATAGTGTGTTTGAAATATTTTTCATGCTCTTTTGTAGCTGTGCTCTTTCCTATGTTGTAGGCCTAGCAAGAATCCTCTTTTGCAGTTGTGCTTTTTCCTATGTTGCCAGACCCTTTTTTTTGGTCTTCTTTGTTGCTGTTTCTGTAGTTATTACTATCGCTACTAAAATTATTGTTGGTCCTATTCTTCTTCTTCCTTAGTTCATTATGTTGTTGGTCAGATCATTGTATTTTGGTCACATTGATCCATCATATCAGTGACACAAGCCTTTACTCACCCCTATCAGATTACTCTTAGTGTTGGCGATTTCAATGAGAGCTCCGATGTTGAACATGATCGCTTGTTGAGCCTGCCTGCTGCTAGTACTGGACCACCTTGAATGGGTTGTCTCCAGTCACCAAGCTGCAGCTGATTGTGGTTGCTGTCTGCCAGCAGGACGTTGTAACACACGGCTATGTCAGCTGAGCACCAGCCTGCAAAACAATCAAGTATTATCTGACCTGCAGAAGGCTACATCTTCAATGACTACTTAATCTTTTATATTATCTTCGCCAGCAGGACGTTGTAACACAGCAGCTATAGTCACTGAGCACAAGCCTGCAAAACAACCAAGTATATCTGACCCAGCAGAAGGCTACATCTTCAATTACTACTTAATCTTTTATATTATCTTCGTCAACTAAGGTGAGAAAAAGAGTTCTTAAAATCTACATTGAGCCAATCCTGATGTATGGAAGTGAATCATGAACAATCAGCAGACAAGTTAGGAATTATGTTGAAGCTGCAGAGATGTGGTTTTATATTAGAATGATGAAAACACCATGGGTGGACAGAAAAAGCAATGAAGATATCTTGAAAGATGTTGATCTACAAAGAGAACTGGATATTCGCAGCAGAAGACAGTCCACATTATTTTGGCATGTCATGAAAAGGGGAAAGCTGGAGTATGTTGTCACAACAGGAAGGTTGGAATGGGAAGAGAGGCAGATGGGAGAAGATGGACATCATTGCCTGGAGGACCGTCAGTATCAGAAATGATTGGCAGCACAAGAGACAGAAAAGCTGTGGATAGACATGATCACCAAAGCCACATGGCATGGACTATAAGTTTGATATTTATAAGGCAACAAATAAAGTGGTTAGGACATCTTATGGGAATGAAACCCAATCAACTACAAATAAGGGCATACAACCAAAACAGATCTAGGTACAGCATAAGACCAAGGAAACAATGGATAGACAACTTCAAGCACACACACTAAGAAAACAGAATAATGCAACCAAGGCAACAAATATGGTCTTGGAGGGCAAGCTCAAGGCTTTGGTCCCCCTCACAACCCTTCAGCTAATGACTACTGTGGATTATAAAATGAGACATGCACCTGTGTATCAAAAGCAGATATATTTTTAATTTCTACAATTTATCATTTAATAACATTTATTAAAATCGTTTGACCAGGTCACAAGATGTTTTCCCCATTTCTACCAACAAACAAATATGACTAACTTCAGATGCAGGGTCAAAGAAAAATTGGTTTTCTTCATTCAAGAAATGTACTTAACTTTGTGGAAGTCAAATGGAAGCCAGATTTCTTTTCAAAAGATAACTTTACAGGTAGTCACAAAGATAGATTTATGGTGCAGTGACAGGTCCAAAGCACATCATACAGGTATAATCTGATCTGGCATGACTTCAGCACTCTAACTCAGTGATGCAGAGATCATTTAGACATTTCTGCAAGCAACATTTTGTACAGCATGTTTCGGGTCTAAACCTCATTCCAGCACACTTGACATCCAGGTCTTGATTGTTGGCCTCGGATCCCATACATGTCTCGACTGTCAGCAGCATCTCATTCCGCAGATTTGATAAAATTCAAGCGTGACTGCTCCATTGAAGGGTTGAAGGCGTCTATGTACTTTCAAATGTTCTGTACCTTTGAAATGCTGTCTCTGTACTTCAGAATATTGTTTCTGTACTTTGGAATGCTTTTCATGCACTTTACAATATTGTTCCATACTTTGGAATATTGTTTCTGTACTTTGGCATGCTGTCTCTGTACTTTGGAATACAGTCTGCTTATGGTGAACCTTGGAGACATGGTAGTCTAGTGGCTAACACATTTGCCTTCAGTCTAAGGGCCGTGGGTTCAAATTTGCACCTGAGGCAGATTTTAAAAAATTAACCAAAGATCCAGCCTAGACAGGTGGAAGGAAATGTCTTGGAAAGTAAAGGATACCAAGCTCTTCAAACTCCAGTGGCAATCTCATCTATGGGACTACCTTTTGTATACATCTCTAGAGCTCATACGCCCTAGTAAAATGAATATATTTTCTGGGAAGGTAATTAGCAAGGCTTCTTATCATTCCACTTCATTCTATCATAACCTAGTATTGTAAAGGCCTGCCACAGTATCTTCGTGAGATTACTTTTATACTTAAACCAGCACCCTTATTTTATGTGGTCTTGCTTTGTCTTGTCACTAGTCCATATCTTATTGATGTTTCAGAACCTTTCTTAATAACTACAACAAATCAATTTCAACCTAATCAATCGATCAGGTGCCATCTCCACAATGAAGGTTGGCTGCAATGGATCTCCAACATCATCTCTCGACTGAATTGTACATTCTGTCAGAGTGCTGTTCGTCTGTCTCTTGATGTTATGTTCCCACTTGTATCGTTGTCTACCTCTTGCTCAGTATGGTTTTTGTAAGAATGTTGTCTTTTAACCTGGCTGAAGGACTTAGGTCTACAATCAATTTAGGTTGTTACATTGACTATACTGAATCTTTGTTTCCGAACCTCTCATAGCATGAAGTACATTGAGAAGCTAGTCATCAATTTAGTTGCTACGCTGGCTATTGTGAGTCTTTATATTCATAAGTCAGCTAGTTGACAGATTAGTCTCACTACACATTGAACCATAAGAGCACGTAGCGGCTGACAAAGCTAGTTCTGTGTTAGCTGACTATTTTTAAGTGGCCCACTTGAGTTTACTTTTGTAAAATTTGCTCTAATCGTCTTCCATTTAGAACCCTAAAACCAGAATTCACTTGCTCCGGAGAAGATGCCTGGCCTAATTGGATCACAGTACTTCCTGATCCTTTCTACTACTGTGCCAGATAGCCATGAGTAGATACTAGAGTAGGTACTAAAGGATAACTGCTCCTGTGGCAATACATGAAACCATAAACTGACCTGTATGCTTCCTCGAGTAAGGGCACACTCTTCAGAGCCAGAAGAGAATGGTATACAGCCATTAATTCTGTAAGAACCTACAATCAAGAAGAACACCAGTGATTGGAATAGTTATTAACACCTATCAAACATTAACTCTTACTATATAAGAAACAATTCTCTGGGATTTCTGTCTAGAACTATAGGGATTTCTGTCTAGAACTATAGGGATTTCTGGGGCTGGAGGACTTTATGTAGTAACTGCCTGGAACTAAAGGGATTTATATAGCAGATCTGGATATGGAGGGATTTATGTAGCAATTATCAGAGGTTGAAGGGATTTGTGTAGTAACTGTCTGGGTCTGAAGGGACTTATGTAGCAACTGTCTGAGGCTGAAGAGATTTGTGTAGGAACTGTCTGAGACTAAAGGAATTTGTGTGGGAACTGTCTGGATATGAAGGGATTTATGTAGTAACAGTCTGAAACAAATGGAATTAATATAATTGTTCATTTTGTCATTCTCCTTTTATTTAACGGAAAATGAAACCTGAGAGATAGAGAAGAGAGAGTGAGTGTGTGGGAGAGAAAAGAAAGAGATTGCAAATAATGGAGCGAAAGAGAGCAGTGATATACACACATAACCATGCATACACACACACAGCCTTGACTAGACAGACTGTCACCCTCACCCTACCTAATGTGCAGAAGCAAATCATATTGTCGTGTATATATTTGTCATAAACACACATACTGTTAATTGTATTGATGCCTAGGTGAGGCTTCTTCGGGAAAATACATAAAAAGTCGCTTAAAGGTCGACAGGGCCAACTTCATTGCACCGGGTTTTATCCCATATGGCTTAGTCTCTTTCCGCATTGAACCTAAGGGCGCGGCCCGGAATCGAACCCACAACCTTCAGAGCCTGAGTCAGGTGGCTTAACCACTTCGCCATGAAGACTCCTAGACAATACATTCAACAGTAGACAATACATTATAATAGTTGGCTGTAACAGTGTACTACCGTGTAAATGTCAATGTTTTATAATTTTCATACAGCTGGTAGTTGAGATTTTGCACAAGCACCTATGCCTGAATGCTTGCCTGGTCGTCATGTTTTCAAATCCCCTCTCAGACTGACACGGCCTAAAATGGCCACTAGGAAATGTTTTGGGAAGCAAAGGTGCACAGTGTAATATTGACCACATCACCAATTAAATGTGGACATTATTTTTTTTTTGCATATCCTTTACAGGACATCGCTGTCAACACCAGCATCTTTCAGCTGTATGTTGATTTCTTGGCAAGATTACGCTCAGTAGTTTGCTTTCTGAGCGGCCGGCTCACATACCCCGTAAGTTACCAATGCGATTCGAACCACTGCTGATTCTCACCGTCATCACGTTACCTACGAGAGTATACGAGATTACTAAAGTCGCTAACCTCTAAGCCACGAAGCCGGCAAATGTGGACTGCTCTATACAAATATGGAGCTGCTTCCCGCACATGGTAGAGGATAGGAAACATCTCGGTGCAGAGTTCAAATTGCTGTTATAGCCGGGGGTACAGAGTTGAGGGTGAGCACCCGACCTTGCAAAATACCCCTATGGCTTGTGCATTCATCACTTCTGGCAGCAATAGTGCAACTCCTGACCTTCATGTGGCAGAACTGTTTTAACTAACAGGAGAAGGGGATATAGTGAGTCTATGGCGCTGTAAAACCAGATGGCTCTAGATATGTATGTACGTACTTACATGTGCAGACAATTGTGTGCATACATAAATATCTAAACTCAAGTAAGACCACAGTAATATTTTGGCCACGTTAAAAGATGTAACACTCTTATAAGAACCATACTGGAGAGTAAGGCTGAAGGCAAGCAAGCAAGAGGTTGACAATGATACAAGTGGGAAGATAACATCAAGAGATGGATGAACAGCAGTCTGGCAGAATGTACAATCAAGGCAAGAGACAGACAGTGTTGGAGATCCATTCCAGCCAACCTTCAGTGTGGGGATGGCACCTGATTGACAGACTGAAGACCACAGTCTAACCTAGCAAAAGAAAGGTGCTAAAGATGAAGTAACCAGCCAGGAGTCGCACCACAGCAATCAGGATGCCACACAAACATGTAAAGTGACCGAAACAAGAACACCATTGTGTAACAAATACAGCTCCCAGGACCAAATATTCACTGGGGAAAAGTGGACACCTCTAAGGTGCCCCTTCGCTTGTAGCTAGAGTACCACAAATTAAAGTACTCAGTTACTGTTGTAACTTCAAAAGCTGGTAATGGCTGAGGATGTTGTCAAGGGTTATGTGGATGTGGAAAATTGTCATATTATTTATCCTGTAATGCTAGGGCGCTAAACTGATATCATGAGAGCGGCCAGACAAGGGTTCAACATGCATTCGTCACCAGTTAAAAGAGGGATAGACTGGCGACCTATTCCTCCGTGCAATGAGGCCTACGTGCAATGAGGCCTACAAAATGTAATGGTCCTAAAGTTTCATAAACACACAGCACGTTCTTAATTCTGGACTTTTTATTTATTATTGAGACATTCATCATGCCAGCCACAGAAGATACATAAAGATTCGATGCTGAAGTCCCCAGACCAGGAAAATTATTTTTATGAACCAGGGACATTGCTTTCATGTGATCTAAATAAGACCATTCGTAATACATATATATTTCCTGATATTTTTCTTGTACTGCTGTGAAGATGCAAATATAAGTTCCAAATACACAAATGATAAATCTATGAACAAGTTAAAAATAAATGATTTTCAATAATGAAGACAAACATTATGTTGCACATTTATTGCCTAGCATATTTTACTGTATCTCATCAGATTCATATTACAGAAAAAAGTTCTCTTCATAACCAAAAGTTACTGAAATGTGCAGGTGTCTGCTATGTACATGGGTACACCACAATTAGGTAAGCAAAAAGATGTGGTAACCTCTTTAAAATTACAGAGACATTGAAACATATGATAATGTGTCTGTATACATTGGCTGCAAGGACTCATTATGCTATTTCATTATATGTTAAATTATGTGGGTTTGTAGAAGGAAAGGGTACAGTAAATGCTGTGTATATGCTGCGAACAGTTACTGAACGTGCTATAGAAGTAAACAAGGATATACATCTTTGCTTTATTGACTTTACAAAGGCTTTTGATAGAGTTAGACATGTCAACATGGTGGATATGCTTGCAGATCTACAAATTGATGGGAAAGACATTAGACTTATAAAAAACATATATTGGAAACAACAAGCTGCAATAAGGATTGATAATGAAGTGGGACAGTATCAGCCAATTAAGAGAGGTGTTAGGCAGGGATGTGTGATGTCTCCAGATCTTTTTTCCCTATACAGTGAAAATATTTTCAGAAATGTAGAGGATATAAATGGAATCAGCATTGGAGGACGAAACATCAATAACATTAGATATGCAGATGATATAGTATTAATTGCAGACAATGCGCAGGACCTGCAACAATTAGTAGATGCAGTTGTTGTACACAGTGAGCAACTGGGGTTAGAATTAAATTCTAAAAAGACTCAGGTTATGGTCATCACTAGGAAGGAAGAAGTGCCACAATGTAATATACAAGTAAATGGAAATATTCTTCAACAAGTGAATCAGTACAATTATCTTGGAACAGTCATAACATCTGATGGGAGATGCCTTGAAGAGACTAGAACAAGAATCGCCATGGCGAAACTAGCCTTTAGCAAGATGAAAAACATTCTGACGAAAAAAAAAGATGTCAATTGAAACGAGAAAAAGAGTGTTGAGGGGATACATAGAGCCTGTTCTTTTGTATGGATGTGAAACTTGGACAATGAGCAGTCAAGCTGAAAAACATCTGATCGCTGCAGAAATGTGGTTTCTGAGGAAAATGCAAAAAATACCATGGACAGACAGAAAAATCAATGACCAAGTACTACAGGAGACAAATGAACATCGTAAACTGATTAGAGAAATTAGACGTAGACAGTCAAAATTTTTTGGACATGTTATGAGAAGAAATGGATTGGAGAACTTGTTGACAACTGGCAAGATTTAAGGGAACAGACCAAGAGGAAGACCGAGAGGAAAATACCTGGATGGCTTGGCCACATGGCATGGACGAGACAGGAACACTGAGCTGATCCACGACACTGGTGATCGAGTGAAATGGCGAGTCATGACCGCCCACGCTTTCCGGCATGGCACATGATTGATTGATTGATTGATCTTCACTTGAATAGTGAAGGTACAAATTCAGCATGGGAAAACAATGTTCTGAATAAATGATTTGCTGTAAACTCACCTGTGGACAATGTGAGAAGCGATACAAGGGAAGCAATGACTCAGGTCCCAGCAGCTGCTGCAGCACATAGACTGGCAGTTGTGTGCTAAACACTTCCACAATCTACGGGAGTAAAGACAAAGTTGTGATAGTCCAGAACATAGATGCATGCTTCACTGGCTTAGTTTCAAACAGAAAAAAAATGGAATGCAAGCCCTTATCAGATCATCATATAGCAGGGACCTTGGCAAAATGTTGCTCACATCACAAATTGATGACTAGTTAGTTGCGGTTCCAACTTCATGGCAAAGCGTCGCTCCCATAATGCTCCATTTCTGTGCCTGTGAATATTAGCAGCTGGGCGACAGAACCATGTACTACCAGTCCAAGATGAGGAAAATGCATAAGCAAGCAGTAACTAGAGGCAAAAACAATCCCGAGGTCTTAACAGCTCAACTGCCTATCCGCCGCATTTGACCGGAAGACAAATGACTGGAATGACTATCTTTCACCAGCTCTTCTGCATTTTCACAGCGAGAGCATTTTTAATACCCTGTCCACCTTCAGGTTGGTCAGCCCATGCCTCCTCCAGGAACCATGCTTTCCATTACCACTCTTTCTAAGCCACTGAGACATTCAATATGGCCAAATTGTTTCAGTTTCCGAGAGCTGGTGTTATTTATCAGCCTTCTTCTGTGATGTTCAAATCTTTGTAGAATGCCAGTATTTCTCTTCTACAAATCAGATACTGTTACAAAACACCTAATGAAATGACCAGTGTAATCTCCTTTCAAGATGTTATTGCTAATACATCTGCTATTGATGTTAATTCCATATACTGTGATAGGCAAATAATTTATGTCTGGACTAAAGCTTTCTACCATCAATACATAGACATTGAAAGAACTTCAACACAGCCATTCTGACTGGATCAGCAACTCCTATGCTCCTCATTGTGCTTAATAGAGCTATGAAGATCATCACCATGTGCCATGCGGATAAGCTTGGGCGGTCATGTTTCACCATCTCACTCGAGCACCAGAGTCGCGGATCAGCTCTGTGTTCTTGTTTTGACCATACCACATGGCCAAGCCATTCAGGTATTTACTTCTCTGCTTTCCCCTTGTTCTCTTTATTTCAATCTTGCCAGTTGTCACCAAGTTCTCCAATTTATTTCTTCTAACAATATCATGAAAATCATTCTAAAATTTTGATTTTCTACGTCTAATTTCTCTAATCAGTTTACGATTTTCATTTGTTTCTTGTAGGATGTGGTCATTGGTTTTTTTTGTCTGTCCATGGTATGTAGATAGATATAAGACTAAATAACACTTACAATAACTTTTAAAATCAAATCAAACAGCTTAACAACAAATCAAACTTAACATCGTACTTTTCTTCTTCTTTCTAAAAGAAAAATATTCTGTTGATATTTTTCATCCATAAAAATGTGGGAAAACATTTTCTAAATATTCAAACTATAATTTAAATTTGTTTCTTTTACATTTATTTCTGTACTTTAAAACCAAATAAAAAGCGCACACCTTTTGTAGCAGACGCAACATGGAAACGGCTACAGAGTTGGAAAATGTTCTCGATGCGCTGGTCTGATTAACAATGTAGGGGAGAATGAGGTCTCCGCAGCTTATGGCCGTCTCTGCAGACAGCTGGTGGAGGATAAGCCTGATGCTGTCATTGCCTTGGGAGACAACAAACATAACAATAAATGACACATACTTATGGCGTTACTTATGAAGTGAGAGTAAAGGACCCTTTGAGTTGAGTTGAGTTATGAACTGACATCACTGTACTCAGGACATTCCCAATCACGCTCTGTCCCCTCGTTCAACAGCTAATGAAGAGTCATACAACTAATCGTTCTCGCTGCTATCTCACTGAAAGTTCTCCTGGTCTTCCCTCTCAGTTTTGAGATTCTTCCAATTCGCTGGGTGATTTCGTGTCTACATTCCAAGACACTTCCTAATATATATTTTAGGCTGGGTCAACCTCGGAGCCCAGGTCAATTCTTAAAGTCTGTATCCGCCTCGATGCAGATCGAACTCATGGCCACCAGGTCGGTAAGCAAGTGTCTAGCCACTATACTAACACGGCTCCCTAATTTATTAAGTCAAACAAATTTAGCTGTTTTGGATAAAGTACTATGCAAAAAAAGGAATAAAGTAGTATACAACTCTTACCATCACACATACAAAGCAATATTAATACAGATGAGGCATTGTGATTTTCATCATGATTAATCTACACTGCTGACAGAATCAACAGAGACAAATGGCTAGTATATGCCATATTTGCCTTCAAATCTCAAAATAGCAGTTGGTCAAGCTCCTAAATACATGCTTCATTTGTGAGGGAAAATCGCCCCAGATACAATCTCCACCATTTATAAGTTTTGTATAGTCAGACTTAATTACATAACTGATGTATGCTGGAAGTTTTGAATTCAGTATCTAAGTAATATGTTGAATTGACCAACTGGTAATGTACAAAAGTATACAAAAATATGGTTCATATTAATATAATCGGGTAAACTATTTCTTCTTATTCTGCCTTTTATCCCCATGCAGCTTGATTCATGTCCTCATCATACAATTCATCTGTCTCCAATTCTCTTATCCCTGTGTTTCTTAAGTTTCCCTCTATTTCATGTACCCTGTAGATACCAGTGAAATGATTTTCTAGTGGTACTATTCTCAGATTTTCTCAATGCAAGTCAAACTCAGCACCAGCGTCTTTCCCTCAGCTCTGGATTTTCTCAACTCTGAGTTCTTTAACTAACCTCTGCTTTAGTATGTCTCATATCATTTTAGTCCTTCTTTTCTGCACAGACGCTAGTTCAGAATGTTTGCAGTTATTTGGTAACTGTTTCAGTCATTCTCCGTGTTTCTGATCC
Organism: Cepaea nemoralis; assembly: GCA_014155875.1. Lineage (NCBI taxonomy): Eukaryota > Metazoa > Mollusca > Gastropoda > Stylommatophora > Helicidae > Cepaea > Cepaea nemoralis. The sequence goes on along the minus strand of JACEFZ010001169.1, from coordinate 393,779 downwards.
ATATAGTATTACTGATATAACGTTTGAGTTACATATTCTAAGTTTGGTGCTAGTTTTATTTCTAGTCATTTATTTCACAAAGCTAAAAATATATGTCTGTCTACATGGCATGCACTGGCTGCAGTAATGTTGGCAGCCATTTCTTCCATGGTTTTCATTGTGAAAAACACGGAAATAGCTATTGTGAGCATTTTGCAGCTGTGGTTTGCATTTTAGTGCATGTATTTGAAAAGCTCGTGCATTGTACCATTAACATGGCAAATCTCAGTTTAGTCACCAAAACAACATTGCAATTTAACAACATCAAATTCTTCGGAGTTTGCTGACAATGAAATACCTAAACCCCTTGAAGGAAAAGTTAGTTGCATATCCTCTACAGGATGTTGCAGTCAACCACAGCATTTTTTTGGCTGTTTGTGATTTCTTGGCAAGTAGTTTACGTTCAGTAATTTGCCATTGCCTTCTCAATTACCTGCACTCGTATAATGCCATTGTATACAAACCAATGCAAGGCGGTCTGCTTCCAAATTGCCAGCAGCTGCATTTTGAATGCAGTTTGTGCGATTACAAAGAAACAATACTGTCAGAGCTCTAAATCAATCAATCAATCATGTGCCATGCCGGAAAGCGTGGGTGGTCATGACTCGCCATTTCACTCGATCACCAGTGTCGTGGATCAGCTCAGTGTTCCTGTCTCGTTCATGCCATGTGGCCAAGCCATCCAGGTATTTTCCTCTCGGTCTTCCTCTTGGTCTGTTCCCTTCGATCTTGCCAGTTGTCACCAAGTTCTCCAATCCATTTCTTCTCATAACATGTCCAAAAAATTTTGACTGTCTACGTCTAATTTCTCTAATCAGTTTACAATGTTCATTTGTCTCCTGTAGTACTTGGTCATTGGTTTTTCTGTCTGTTCATGGTATTCTTTGCATTTTCCTCAGAAACCACATTTCTGCAGCCATCAGATGTTTTTCAGCTCGACTGCTCATTGTCCAAGTTTCACATCCATACAAAAGAACAGGCTCTATGTATCCCCTCAACACTCTTTTTCTCGTTTCAATTGACATCTTTTTATTGGTCAGAATGTTTTTCATCTTGCTAAAGGCTACTTTCGCCTTAGCGATTCTTGTTCTAATCTCTTCAAGGCATCTCCCATCAGATGTTATGACTGTTCCAAGATAATTGTACCGATTCATGTGAAGAATATTTCCATTTACTTGTATATTACATTGCAGCACTTCTTCTTTCCTAGTGACGACCATAACCTGAGTCTTTTTACAATTTAATTCTAACCCCAGTTGCTCACTGCGTACAACAACCGCATCTCCTAATTGTTGCAGGTCCTGCGCATTGTCTGCAATTAATACTGTATCATCTGCATATCTAATGTTATTGACGTTTCGTCCTCCAATGCTGATTCCATTTATATCCTCTACATTTCTGAAAATATTTTCACTGTATAGGGAAAAAAGATCTGGAGACATCACACATCCCTGCCTAACACTAACTTTAGAGCTCTAAAGGGCCTAGTCAATCCCATAGGAAAGATCCCTAAGACAGGACAAGGGTAGCACGGGATAGGACAGTACGACCAGGGACAGACAGAACAGCATGAGTTAATTATAAGACTGTTAGTATCAACGGACAGACTAACCCCTAGGTGAAGGACAGGGCAAGGTAATACCAAGACGCATTACCAGCCACGGACGACAAACCAAGTGAGGTAACATGTGGCGATACCCCACTTGATAGATAACCCAGGCCGAAGGCTTAGGCAGATGGGAGGAAGCTTTTGACTTGAACGGTTGTGTCTGGATGTTTGTGGAAAGAGTGGGTCAGTGAACGATAATGAGTGCTAGCTTCAGCTGTGAGCATCTGCAATAAGATGTGCGTGTGCTAACTGCAAGAGCGATTATATTATTGTATTATTCTACGAGCCTGAAAGAAGTGTGATGTATTACCATTACCAGCGTGATATATATATTATACACTATATGAGATTGTGATATACTGTTGCCACTATTAATAAATATATTACTATGTTCATTGACGTTGAGTCAGTGTATTCACATAGATGTGACATGCCAGGGTTCAGATAAATAAGCAAGTCTGAGACCCTGACCAAATACTAATGACCAATATAAGGCCTAATCCCTGCCTGTTGTGTTGTACTGAGCTGAATTATGACCTGGTCACATCCTAATACCCACAGTTATGAAGTTCCAGGACTGGTCTTGCAGACACACTGACTTCTGGGCTTGGGGGAGGGGGAGGAGAGGAGAGCTCTGCAACAGTCTGTGTGAAAATGGTACTTCAGTGCTTCAGAATTAGGTCAAGTAAAAACAGGCAACAACATTATAGTCAAATGTCTCAGATAAAATGCCCACTCACTCAGGATGGTGATACTTTCCATGTTTCCCATTTTCACAGCTGGTCCAAGGCTGGCAACAAGTTTGTTCAACAACTGTTAGAATAAAACAAATGTTCATCATTACACATCACGACTATACAACTATGTTACCAACATCATCACACATCACGACTATACAACTATGTTACCAACATTATCACACATCACGACTATACAACTATGTTACCAACATCATCACACATCATGACTATACAACAATGTTACCAACATCATCACACATCATGACTATACAACTATGTTACCAACATTATCACACATCATGACTATACAACTATGTTACCAACATCATCACACATCACGAGTAAACAACAATGTTACCAACATCATCACACATCATGACTATACAACTATGTTACCAACATCATCACACATCACGACTATACAACAATGTTACCAACATCATCACACATCACGACTATACAACTATGTTACCAACATTATCACACATCATGACTATACAACAATGTTACCAACATCATCACACATCATGACTATACAACTATGTTACCAACATCATCACACATCATGACTATACAACAATGTTACCAACATCATCACACATCATGACTATACAACTATGTTACCAACATCATCACACATCATGACTATACAACTATGTTACCAACATTATCACACATCATGACTATACAACTATGTTACCAACATCACACATCATGACTATACAACTATGTTACCAACATTATCACACATCACGACTATACAACTATGTTACCAACATTATCACACATCATGACTATACAACTATGTTGCCAACATTATCACACATCACGACTATACAACTATGTTACCAACATTATCACACATCACGACTATACAACTATATTACCAACATCATCACACATCACAACTATACAACTATGTTACCAACATCATCACACATCATGACTATACAACTATGTCACCAACATCATCACACATCATGACTATACAACTATGTCACCAACATCATCACACATCATGACTATACAACTATGTTACCAACATCATCACACATCACGACTATACAACTATGTTACCAACATTATCACACATCATGACTATACAACTATGTTACCAACATCATCACACATCATGACTATACAACAATGTTACCAACATCATCACACATCATGACTATACAACTATGTTACCAACATCACACATCATGACTATACAACAATGTTACCAACATCATCACACATCACGACTATACAACTATGTTACCAACATTATCACACATCATGACTATACAACTATGTTACCAACATCATCACACATCATGACTATACAACTATGTTACCAACATCATCACACATCACGACTATACAACTATGTCACCAACATCATCACACATCATGACTATACAACTATGTTACCAACATTATCACACATCACGACTATACAACAATGTTACCAACATCATCACACATCACGACTATACAACTATGTTACCAACATTATCACACATCACGACTATACAACAATGTTACCAACATCATCACACATTATGACTATACAACTATGTTACCAACATCATCACACATCACGACTATACAACAATGTTACCAACATCATCACACATCATGACTATACAACTATGTTACCAACATCATCACACATCATGACTATATAACTATGTTACCAACATCATCACACATCATGACTATACAACTATGTTACCAACATTATCACACATCATGACTATACAACTATGTTACCAACATTATCACACATCATGACTATACAACTATGTTACCAACATTATCACACATCATGACTATACAACTATGTTACCAACATTATCACACATCATGACTATACAACTATGTTACCAACATCATCACACATCATGACTATACAACTATGTTACCAACATTATCACACATCATGACTATACAACTATGTTACCAACATCATCACACATCACGACTATACAACAATGTTACCAACATCATCACACATCACGACTATACAACAATGTTACCAACATCATCACACATCATGACTATACAACTATGTTACCAACATCACACATCATGACTATACAACTATGTTACAAACATCATCACACATCATGACTATACAACAATGTTGCCAACATCATCACACATCATGACTATACAACTATGTTACCAACATTATCACACATCATGACTATACAACTATGTTACCAACATCACACATCATGACTATACAACTATGTTACCAACATTATCACACATCACGACTATACAACTATGTTACCAACATCATCACACATCATGACTATACAACTATGTTACCAACATTATCACACATCACGACTATACAACTATGTTACCAACATCATCACACATCATGACTAAATAACTATGTTACCAACATCATCACACATCATGACTATACAACTATGTTACCAACATTATCACACATCATGACTATACAACTATGTTACCAACATTATCACACATCACGACTATACAACTATGTTACCAACATCATCACACATCACGACTATACAACTATGTTACCAACATCATCACACATCACGACTATACAACTATGTTACCAACATCATCACACATCACGACCATACAACTATGTTACCAACAAATGGCAACGTTTTATTCACAGCTATGATGCTAAGTACTTCTTCCATAATTAACTGACAATAAAATAATGTCCACGCACATAACATGTCAAAATCAATCAAATCAGGCTGTTAAATAATAAATCGAAGTCTACATGTTTTTAAAGTAACTACCACCACCTATTTTGTAGTGGATATTTACTTTTCAATAAATGTATAAAGATACCCCTGATACTCTAATTCCGAGGAAGCTCAGTTTACAGCATCTATAAACAAATTCTAATTTCTATAGGAAACCAATGCCAGTAACAGGACAAACAAGAATGATTTTATCCATGTTAATCAGTCAGCAGTAAAAATTAAACAAATAAAAATTTGAATAACGAAGACACAAAGAATAGATTGCGTGATTTATTGCCTGATATATTTCACTGCACCTCATCAGGAATATACTGCAGAAATCACACAACATAAACTAAAGCAATAAGATTAATTCAAGCTGAAATATACAACATATTCACATAGTATATTGAATTGTCTACCACAGTAATTTTAAACTATCACATCTTTCTGTTTGCACAAAGTTGGCTTTTGTAAATGAATAGGAATTACCTCTGCCAAAGAAATAAAACTTTCCTGCTTGGGTCTGTGATGTGACAGGGCCATCACATTTTGTATGCCTAAATGCACACAGGAATAGGTGGCTAGTCTGTCACTCAGTACTCTACCTTAATTCAGGTAGGCAGAAATGTATTTTAATATTGACCAGCCACCAAGTGCCAACTGGTCTACCACCAATGACCACTACCCCATAAGGTGAACAAAAGGTTTTTTTTTCCGTTTTTTTTAAAACTAGAACAGTAGCTTGTCCAACAGTAACGTGTCCTACTTGAACTAACTAATCAACAGTAAGGGATCCTACCTTCACAAATACTGATAGTCGCTCAAGGTGTATTCAACCAAACAAGGATACACATAAGTAACTTTAATATTTTCATGTAGTGTTTTTCATGTAGTTGTGTGTCGGTTTGTGTTTGTTTATTCTGCGCTGACGAAGACTAGCTGTAACGTCCAATTTGTTTTTTGTAATCGTGTTCTAGTAAAGTTCACAATCTACTTCTCATTTTTTGGTGATTCATTCATTACCTTCATAAAGGAGATATGAAGTAATTTATTCTACGTCAACCATGTAGTCAACAGTAATTTGTCCTACTTGAACTAAGCAGTCAAGAGTAAGGGATCCTATCTTCACAAAGCAGACACAAAGTAATTTATTCTACATCAACCATGTAGTCAACAGTAATTTGTCCTACTTGAACTAAGTAATCAACAGTAAGGGATCCTACCTTCACAAGGGAGGCTGAGTGGTCTCGAGGTATGGTGTCCGCCTCAAGTGCTGGAGGTCCCGGGTTCAGGCCCCGGTGAGGACCGGGATTTATTTAAAAAATCCACCTGGACTTCCAGTAATAAAATTTCCCCTGGTCTCTGGGTAGTGAGATCGGACGCCCGTGTGTATTGTTGCGCACGTAAAAAATCCCTTGGCAGTTGGAAATCGAAAAAGAGTAGCCTAACGGCGCTGCCCTGGCAAAATTTTGAGTTAAAAATCTACACAAAGTATTTTCAGGATCCTCGCCGATGCAACGGAGTTCGTGCATTGAGCTGAGTTTCTCCAGACTCAGGTTTGAGTTAGGAGGAAAATGGAGCACTTATGGATAAAACCGTGTGCCGTGATGTTGATCCAACGACTAAACGACCTTCACAAAGCAGACATGCAGTAATTTATTCTACATCAACCATGAAGTCAACAGTAATTTGTCCTACTTGGACTAAGCAGTCAACAGTTATGAAATCAACAGCAATTTGTCCTACAGTAACTAAATAGTGTGAACCGTGGTTGTGCAGTGGCTAGCACACATGCCTGCCGGCAATTGTGTTTGAAATCTCTAAAGGGAAATATTTTATCTTAAAGTGAGTAGTGACCAACATTAATATTTAACTCAACAAAGTATTCAACAGTAATTTATGCTACCACAACAACGTAGTTAACAACATGAATACTTACTCCAACAAAGTATTCAACAGTTAATTTATACTACCGCTACTACGTAGTGACCAACATTAATACTTAACTCTACTAAATTTTCAACAGTAATTTATGCTACCACAACTACGTAGTTACCAATATTAATACTTACTTCAACAAAATATTCAACAGTAATTTATGCTACCACAACTACATAGTTAACAACGTGAATACTTACTCCAACAAAGTATTCAACAGTAATTTATACTACCGCTACTACGTAGTGACCAACATTAATACTTAACTCTACTAAATTTTCAACAGTAATTTATGCTACCACAACTACATAGTTACCAATATTAATACTTACTTCAACAAAATATTCAACAGTAATTTATGCTACCACAATTACATAGTTAACAACATGAATACTTACTCCAACAAAGTATTCAACAGTAATTTATACTACCGCTACTACGTAGTGATCAACATTAATACTTAACTCTACTAAGTTTTCAACAGTAATTTATGCTACCACAACTACGTAGTTACCAATATTAATACTTACTTCAACAAAATATTCAACAGTAATTTATGCTACCACAACTACGTAGTTACCAATATTAATATTACTTCAACAAAATATTCAACAGTAATTTATGCTACCATAACTATGTAGTTACCTACATTAATACTTACTTCAACAAAATATTCAACAGTAATTTATGCTATCGCAACTACGTAGTTACCAACATTAATTCTTATCGCAACTGAGTAATCAACAGTAATTTATCCTACCGCAACTATGTAGTTACCAATATTTATACTTGCCTCAAAGTAAGTAGTTACCAACATTAATACTTACCTCAACTAAGTATTCAACAGTAATTTATCCTGCCACAACTATTAATTTATCCTGCCTCAACTATGTAGTTACCAACATTTATAATTGCCTCAAAGTAAGCAGTTACCAATTTTAATACTTACCTCAACTAAGTATTCAACAGTAATTTGTCCTCCTCTAAGAGTACTGATGGAGTTCCCTAGGCTAAGCACCACTGTATAGAACACACGCAGGAGGGCTGTTATTTTAGCAGTTACAGTCTCCAGTGTAGATTCATTGACTGCCTGGTTCAAATCCTGCAAAGTATAAAATTTCATTAAAATATTTGTTTTTAAAAAGCAGCGTTATCTAACACAACACTGAAATAGCAGAATGGAATGTTGCATCTAATTAATTTTTTTTTCCCCATTACAATAAAGAACTAACATTGTATTACTCTTCTGCTACCTTTAATCTCACTCATGCCTAACAAACACTTTGTAAACTTGTTCACGATTAGTTGGAAATCGCAGACAGACAGACAGACACACAGAGAGAGAGAGAGAGAGAGAGAGAGAGAGAGAGAGAGAGAGAGAGAGAGAGAGAGAGAGAGAGAGAGAGAGAGAGAGAGAGAGAGAGAGAGAGAGAGAGAGAGACAGACAGACAGACAGACAGACAGACAGAGAGGAAGGGGGGGGGGGGGGGGGGGTAAAGAGAAGACAGAGCTTCTTGTCCTTGACTTGGGGACATAAATTACAAAGACCTCTGAAGTCAGAGTGGGTTCACCTGATGGCGAGGGACACTGGTAATAGAGAAAGCTAATCCACACGCAATAATCAGCCCAGTGCCTTAGAGATAGTAACACATGTATGGACTATTAGTGAGTTCAAAGCCAGTGACCGCCAAAAACACATGTTTACATTTCCAATGACAGTTCAATACGTAATACATTTTCATTTATATTCAGACAACAGAAAGTCTCCGCTAAAGTTAAGTCTAATATCCTACTGCTCACCTGCTCCAACATAAGCTCAAGATCCTCTGTGAACTGGCCCAGAAGCATGACAGAGAACTGGATGTCTGCTTGCCAAAACGCTTGAAGCTGCACCAGGGAAGCAGACATGTGCTCAATGAGATGCATGGTCTGAGTGGGGTCAATCAGCCAGCCAATCACAATATCCGTCACTTCCTAGTCACACAAGACAGACAGATTTAATATCATCTGGACTACTTTATGACAATAAATACTGACACACAAATCAGAAAAAACGTAAGCACTAAATGATGACACATTAAAATTCAGATTAAGCAATATATCTCAAAAACACAAACCATATAAAGATGACTGCATACATAAGGTGATATTAAGTCACTCAGTTAAAACGTCTATGTGGGCCCAAAAAAAAAAAAAAAATTGTGAGAATATCAAGAAAAACAAACAGAATTGCAAAATTGCAATGTAACAATCCCCATGAAGAAGGTGAGATGTATGCAAAAAATATATCATTACCTAATTGTCGGAAGACAAGAATAAACAATATCCATTATCCAAAATAATAATAAATATTATTTATTCCAACTGTGTTAGCTCTTGGCATTTGTTACTGAAGGGAAAGACTGGTCACTTATTCCTCTGTGCACTAAGACCTACAAAATAAGATGGTTCTAGAACATCACATACCCTCAACAGGCTCCTGGTTATAGTACATATTTGTTTTTAAAGCCTAGAACAACAGGACACAACTTTAAAACAGAAAAACACAGAGTTTCAGTTGTCACATCTCCCTCCGCACATGCATACCAAGTGAATAACTTGCACGCATGCTATCTTAATCTGAAACTAGGAAGTAGTAGTGACTGATCACTTACCCTGAAGCATGAACCGAAGATGTGAGGAAATACCCGAGCAATCACTGTGATAATGTCCAAGACGACAATGAGAAGACTTGGTGCACTGGCAGCTTCCAACATCTGATGGACGTTGGCCATCACATTCTGTAGTAAAATCATACAAAATGTTAGTTCTCACTGTGATCACATTCACAAATCTGTCAGCAGTTCACTATTCTCCGCGGTGAAGTGGTCAAGCCTGTGGGTTCAATTCCAGGCTGCATCCTTCAGTTCACGAGTGCATTTTTTCGGAGACACCTGGGGGTTGTCGCTGGAGCTATGGAGTTTGTGCTTTGTGCAATGCTTTCCGTGCTGTGGAAAGAGACTGAGCCTATGGGATAAATACCCGGTGCAATGAAGTCGACCCTGCCATCTTTTAAGCGACTTTTGGCCTTCATTGTGTGCCTCCCAGTTCTGTAATAAACCACTAAAACAAAGATCCATATTTAGACTAAGGCGAAGGGCTTCTGACGGAGGCAGTTCGTAATTCCACATACTCAAGTTCAAAACACAACTGCGGGCAGGCAGCAGACCGCCTTGCGCTGGTTGTTTATGAAATGATATTGGTTCCGGTCGTTCAGAAAGCAATGGCAAACTACTGAACAAAAATTTCCAAGAAATCACAAGCAGCAAAAAAGTGTTGCGGTTGACTGCCACATCCTGTAAAGGATATGCAACTAACTATAGTTGAGAGGGTGGCTTCCTTGCATTAGGTTTCACCCCATCTGGCTCAGTCTCTCAGTGCAGGATAGCCAGCTGCTTGCCGAGAGTAAAGCGCCAAGCACAAACTCCGTAACTCCAATTATGACATATATATTATATATATTTTTATGTTTTTTTTACTGAACAAAAAATGGACAACAGAAAGCTGCTCCTCTCTGGTGCATGAGAAAAGTGGGGTGGCCATCTTTAAACTGTCCTTATGATGTCAACGCGTTCGTCTGCACCGTGATGTCACATGCTTAACACGTTTGACATCCTTAATAAAAATATTGACAGTTTACAAGACAATGGCATAGTTATTGTAATTTCTATCAAATTTTTAAGATTTTCATGAGAAGCCCCCTCGTATATCTATTACAAGTGTATTTTTTCAGTGTATCTACAGAAGTAATAATCATACCTCAATGTGATCTCTGGCTTTTAGTGGTACTTCCTCCTGTTTGAGCATCTAGTGAATGTAAGAAAGAAATGAAATTAGCAATCAACAGTATCCAATGCTGCCAAAAGCTGTCCAACATTTTGAGCCCAGCGATAACAATGATTTTCATTTAATAATAACTGATAACACAAGTCCTAAAAAGGCAACCCATACAAAGGTATACTTCCACAATGAAGGTTGGCTGCAATGGATCTCAATCATTCTGTCTCTTGCCTTAATTGTACATTCTGTCAGACTGCTGTTTGTCTTTCTCTTGATGTTATCTTCCCACTTGTATTGTTGTCTACCTCTTGCTTCAACCTTACCATCCAGTATGGTTTTTATAAGAGTGTTATGTCTTAACGCGGCAGAAATATTTCACTTGCCATCTTTTTTATTTCTTTCATTCCCAGTTTTTCTAGAACCTCTATATTTGATTGATTGTGTTTCCATGAAATACAACATATTCTTATGTATATCCACATCTCCAGGTCCTCTATTCGACTTTCTAATTGCTTGTCCATTGTCCAGGCTTCCGTGCCATATAGTAATAATCAATGTTTTGCTTATCCATGCTTTACTTAACCAGTGTTTTCCAGTTACAACCAATCCAACCCCAATGCACCTGGCTAGCCAACCTATAATGCCATGTACTGACACGAAATTTTTATTTTGCAGTCGCTCACTTTCAACTCAAGCGTAGTCCACACACACTACTTCTAGTAGTGCTGGAATGAATTTTGCATGTGGCTTAGCTTTCCCTATTACCAGTGTCCCTTGCCATCAGGCGAACCCAGTTCGACTTCAGAGGTTACTGACGAGTGACTAGCTATTTTTCTTATCACCGATGTCATTTTGTTTTGTCCGTTTATAGAAACTGCGCACTAAGTCTCTCACACTGTGTGGTTTGTGTTGTAAAGAATCAATTTGACTGCACTTGGAAACAACATTGGTGCTCCAGCTTCCTTACTGAGATCACATAAAGAGAAATACAGCTCAGTGCATCAACTCTGTATCCAAACATTTGGATAACAAAATCACATATACTATACAGATTTTTGCTCCAGTAAAGAAGAAGAGACCTTTTGTTGGGGTGTGAAGTGCTGGATCCTTCCATTTTCTAGGCCCCTACATACGACATCGGGTGGCCAGTTTCCTTCATCATTTTGCCTTCTCATAAATCCCAGACAATTGTCCGGTATCAATTCTATGAGGGTGGGCTGAACCCAGAGCGACACTAATCAAAAAAAAGTAATCCCGTCTTTGCTAGGGATTGAACTCGGACTACTTTTCTAACAGGCAAGTGCACTAACCACTATGTCTCCATTTCGTCCGTCGGTTATTTTAGCTTCAAAATTTAACTTGGCAGCAGCCTATTTAACCTGCTCTTTATGATTTCTAATGTGCTAGGTAGACATGGACCATCCTAGTTTTCCATATTTATCCTAGAAAGCCAGACAAGCACTCCACTGTGCTAAAATTAGGGGAGAATAAACCATCATGTTGTTTATTTTAGAAAAATCCACTGTCCACAGCATGGACAGTACCCAGTCTGCTCTAGTTTGAAACGGATGTTGTACATCCTTCTTCTTCTGCATTCATCTGGAGTTTTTTTCCGGACGTGATTGCGTTGTGCCTGTTTACAGCAGAGCTGTGGTCTTGCGCCGTTAGGCCTACACATCCAACTTCTGCGGGCATTTGTTGACCGGGTTAATCTTCCCGGGGGTTTCTTAGGACATTTGAGTCACTGTTGTGGTGTTATCCCTCATCCCAGCTGGTCCATATAGAACAGCCAAAGACATCCTGGTCAGCCCTCAAGGGAAGGCAGGGGCAGACCATGGGCATTCCCCGCCATCCAAGGAGGCTTCCATAATTGCAGAGCCGACACATAGCACTCTGGTACTGGGCTCACCCAAGGAATCGTCACCTCCTGCACATGGCTGCTTAGCCTCACTTCCGTATATTGGGCCTTCCGTTCACCATAGGCTGTTCTTCCGGAAACCAGAAGAATGCAGTCTGAAGATGACATCCACACAGTGAGCTTTCGATTCGGACTTTCCACGTAATGGATTTGCTATCCAAGCAATAATCCATTTTGTGCCACTAGGACACTTTTTCCACCTTTTATGAAACCCACACAGTAAGCTTTCGATTCGGACTTTCCACGTAATGGATTTGCTATCCAAGCAATAATCCATTTCGTGCCACTAGGACACTTTTATGAAGCCCACACAGTGAGCTTTCGATTCGGACTTTCCATGTAATGGATTTGCTATCCAAGCAATATTTCATTTCATGCCTCTGGGACGCTTTTGTTACCGACATACCTGTGGTATGAAGTGCGGCAGAAGTACTTCTTCATGCACCTTCAAATGTCAACCTGAATGTAGTTAAAGTAAGCTGCAGTCAACTTGAGCTTGTTGATATCTCCATAGAGCTTGTCCTCAAATGAAGCAGGTGTGGGCCAAAATATCTTTCTCTGTTCTGCATATATTGGGCACTCCTGCAGCAAATGTTTAGCTGTCATTTTACCAGTTCCACAATTACATTCATCAGTATCTCCTATCTTTAGTTTATTGAACAAGTGGTATTTCAGCCTGTTATGTCCTGTGCGGAGTCTGAAGATTGCTACTTGTTCTCTCCGGTCGAGTTTGTAATATGCATCATCCTTCTGGTGGCCTGGATGCTCCGATTCCCATTTTGGTTCTATAAGTGCTTTTTATAAACCTCTTTGCCTCATTATAGGTTATGTCTATGTCAGGCTGTGGTAGTTGCCCACCCTCTTTTGCTATAATAAGAGGAAGGAACAATATTGCGTCCCATAAGAAAGTTAGTTGCATATCAGAAATTAGTGGCGTACACGAGACAGAAGGCTGTGATCACCTACACCACACAGCATGAACTATAAGTACACGAGAAAGAAGTCTGTGATCACCTACACCACACAGCATGAACTATAAGTACACGAGACAGAAGGCTGTGATCACCTACACCACACAGCATGAACTATAAGTGCACGAGACAGAAGGCTGTGATCACCTACACCACACAACATGAACTATATGTACACGAGACAGAAGGCTGTGATCACCTACACCACACAGCATGAACTATAAGTGCACGAGACAGAAGGCTGTGATCACCTACACCACACAGCATGAACTATAAGTACACGAGACAGAAGGCTGTGATCACCTACACCACACAGCATGAACTATAAGTACACGAGACAGAAGGCTGTGATCACCTACACCACACAGCATGAACTATAAGTACACGAGACAGAAGTCTGTGATCACCTACACCACACAGCATGAACTATAAGTACACGAGACAGAAGGCTGTGATCACCTACACCACACAGCATGAACTATAAGTACACGAGACAGAAGGCTGTGATCACCTACACCACACAGCATGAACTATAAGAGGCAGAATATTGTGTCCCCCGGAGGAAGGTTAACCTGGTCAACAAATGCCCACAGAAGTCGGATGCGTCGGCCTAACGGCGCAAGAACGCAGCTCTGCTGTAAACAGGCACAACGCAATCACGTCCGGGAAAAAAACAAACTCTGGATGAACGCAGAAGAAGAATATTGCGTCCCATATGAAAGTTAGTTACATGTCCTTTACAGGGCGTTGCAATCAACCCCAGCATTTTATTTTAGCTTAGTGCAATTTACTAGGAAATGTTTATGTTCAGTAGCTTGCTACTGCTTTCTGAACCTACGTTCATGCCACTGAAATCAATGCAAGGCAGTCTGCTTCCAAATAATCTGCGGTTGAAATGGAAACCCTGTCTCGGTATGTTGGAGACATATGAAGTGCATCCTCTGCACCCTAAGCCACAGCACATCCCATCTACAGAAAACTCATTGTAACTCACCTCTAAAAGTGTCATGGACAAAAAGACTTTCACATCGGTATCTGCAGAGTTGACGTTTGAGAACACCCACTCAAAGAATCTGAAAGTGTGTCACAATCATCAGAAAATACACATAAAAAAAATAAAACATAGTAGAATAAAAACCTTCAGTAGTTGACAGCCCATCATCATCTAGCAAAACCTTTACAGAACATCGCTCTCATCATGGCCCGTCAAAAAGTTTCTCAACCACTTGCCAATCCTCCTGCCTCATACACCCTCATGTCCAAGTTGCCTGCAATGGGTCAATATTCGTGCTGGTTGACCCATCTCTTCTTTCAAGGAAGCATGCCTTCCTTTACTCTTCTTTCACACATTGTTTATTTCTGCTCCTATGTCTCTTCTCAGTGAGTTTTTAGGGCTTCCTCTATTTGCTTTGTGCTGTGGGTTCTATGTTCAGGCTTTTCTAGTTACACTATTCCCTTGTGGTCTGTTGTTTCTTTGCCTTATTTATGCTTTAAGCAACTCTTCTTCCAATTCGTTCTGTTCTTTCTTGCCTTCCGTTTTTCCACAAGGAGAAAGTCGGCTGCATTCTTTATCTGTTTTCCTGACTGTATTTAGTACTGCTTAGCTGCCTGTGGTGGCAATTTTTTTTAAAAATAGGTGAGTGGTATTTTTCCTGCTAGCCATGCATCTGGTTCACCCTTTAGCACTGATGATGATGAACTCTATTGTGCTTTAGCACCAATTCCGGAAAACAGTAATAACAATAAGCTGATACAATGAATGCTGTCCGTCCAACTTTAAAAAAAAAAAATACTTGAGTTATAGTTATAAAATTTAAAACAAAGCAAACACTTGAAGAAACCAAAGTTTTATCTGTCTCTTTCATATATCTTCAGTCAGCTCTCTTTTCATTCATAACCTTACTAGACGGCCTTCATTTGTTTGCTAAGGAAAAACGTCCCTGTTTCAGACGGCATTTGAGAGAGAAAAAATACTAGATAAAACAGACAGACAATGGTGGGGAAAAAAAACCTTGCCTTTTTTAGCTTCCTGTTTCTACAAAACCGTGTGTTGCAAACACAACTTGTTTCCACCTCCTCTATATTTCTGCTCTGGTCTTCAATATTCAGTTCAACACTGTACCTGCTATTTTTAAAATTTTCTCTCTCTTCTTTCCCTTCCTCTCTTCTTCTTCTTCTGCTTTCATCCGGAGTTTTTTTTCAGACGTGATTGCATTGTGTCTGTTTACAGCAGAGCAGTGATATTTGTGCCTTTAGGCCGACACATCCGACTTCTGCTGGCATTTGTTTACTGGGTTAACCTTCCGGGTCCTTCCTCTCTTGTACGCTGAATTTGCTAGCATATACTTTAGTGAAGTGACAATGGTTAGCGTAATAATATTCAATTAACTCTTTTTCCTCCATGACCAAACACAGCCTATTCAAAGATGGACAAAGAAAGATAATAACATGTAAAATGAGACAATGAGAAAGTTGGAGAACTTTTGTCAGACTAAACATAAAAGAAGAAGAATTAAATGTCCTGATAAAAAGTTAGCTTCATATCCTTTACAGTAGTCAACCTCCGGCATTTTTTTACTGTTTGAGATTTTTGGGCAAGTTTAAATTCAACAGATTGCCATAGCTTTCTGAACAACCTGCTTTCATATCATTGTATGAACACCAGCGTAAGTCAGTCTGCTACCAAATTGCTTGCAGCTGTGTTTGCGATGCGGTGCACAGGATACAGAATTTTCTTTCATAAACCCTTCGCCACAGAGCTGGTTACCGTGATGATCGGCTAACATCCCAATAACATGATGATGATAATATTTCTTTCAAATCTACCAACAACACAAACATACTAGTCCTAGTATGACAGCTTCAAAACAAGCGGCAGAACAAGAACGAACGAACCAACAAACAAACTTTATTTTCAAATGGTTTCAAATTGGGCATGCAGTCCCTTCTTACATTCGGCCCTTCCAATCACTCATTTTTTGTTCATCAATTGTGCATGTTACATTCACAAAGAAAAACGTCAATTGGTTATTGTTAACATAAACAATGCATATTACCATGTTATGAGACAGACACACGTATACACGCACATTCATAAACACACACATACACACCTGCATACTTACATCATTTGCACAAACTCTCAGTTATGTACACACTCAATAACATACAAATACACACTTCCTCACATACACTGCATGCATGCATATAAGCACAAATATATACACATTTATACACACATATACACATGCACACACATACACAAGCACTACACACACATACATACACCCATATACACATGCACTATACACACACACCCATGTGCACATACACACACACAAACACATGAACACAATACACATGCACATCCACACATTCATTCATTTCATTCATTCATTCATTGGCACCTTGCCGTCTTGACAGACGATAGTTTGTGCTTTAAAAAGGCATAATAACTTTTAACTATGGCGGTAGCGAGTGTGACTGATAAGGCCAATTTGCGCTGTAAATGTCCGTTCACAGTGGGTGCATGTGAACATGTGGTCATTTCCACCATCATGCACCATCTTACGTCTCAAACGCTTGGTGTGTGACTTTTCTGCAATAACAGTTGCCTCTCACTTTGATTCCGAGACCAGTTAAGACCAGGGATGGAGTTATTGCCTCTCCATAGCACAAAGCCTGGGCTAAAATATAGAGATCATGTGTTGCCCATGCAGCATGATCCCTCTCTCGGCCTGCCTAGTTCACTCCAGAGGAAAGGTAACACCTCTACATCTGGAACAAGACAAGCTGCAGAAGCTGCCGGATCAGCAAAGCAATGCTCTAACTGTCCGCCTGTCGGAGCTTCGATCCTAGACCAGTCGCCAACCAAGGCTTAGGGCCTGGTCTGCCCTGCCATGACATTTTGTCTTTAGCTTGCATTTCCTCGCACCAGGGTAAGGCTTGTACCCTCCCAATTGCGCTCTTCCGCCCGAAGCCGTTGGCACAATGTGGGGTGTCGGGTTTGGTAAGCGCCGCCCAACGTTCAGCGCTAACAGAAACCAGGTAGTACCGTCTACTGTTATACGGTAGCTCAGTCATATCTGACTAAGACCTGACAAGTACATCCACACATATACATGTACATACACATATACAGACACGTATACACACACATACTCATACAAGCACACACAGACACACATATACACATACTCACACATATATAAACACACACACACATACCTACACACATATACACAGGCACATACACACACCTACACACTTACACACATACCCATACACACAGTCATGTACTCACACATAAACACACATACTCACACACATGTACACCCACATACACAAATGTACACCCACATACACAAATGTACACACACACACACAAACGTACACACACACACACATGCATACACACAGTGAATCACACAAGAAAACATATATAGCATGACAGAAACAACAGACACATAGTGAAATACCCGTGTATATCTTGTCCTGATAGGCAGCTACCTAACACACCAATACAGGCTGCCACTTCTTGCTTGAGCTCTTTGCTGATTCTTTGAAGGAGAACAATGTAAATTATGTAAAAACTGTTCATTTTAATTCATTCATATCATTGTCTTGTTTTGACCCATCAAGACCGAGTGTCATCTGGTTGACAAACACACATCCTATGTTGCACATTTATGAAGCAAGTATTTATCACCTCTTCCTATGTTATACACTTTCAAATACAAGTAGATCGAGGTCATATGGCTGATTTGATAAGAGCACTTGCTCTTAAATTTATGGTGTGGTGATGCACAGGTAGCAGGTTCAACTGGACTAAAATATTGACATGTCATCGACTAGGGGGGCGTAAATTACAAGCAACCCAGAAGTCGGAGGAGGTTCGCTGGTTGCGAAGGACATTGGTAATAGGGAAAGCTAATCCACACACACACAAAAATAAGTCCAGTGCACTAGAAGTAGCGGAGGGTACATGGACTACGCTTTAGTTCAAAGTGAGTGAATGCGAAAAAAAATGTTCCTTTACTTTTTTAACACATTTTAAGAGACGATCCCAGAACACTGCCCACCAACCTTCGCCACAAATCCCCAGACACTTCTTAGCACAGAGCCATTTGTGTAGATGATTACATACATCACTTGGTCTCAAATTGTCATGGATACCATGTAACACTGCCAATTAAAAACAAATCTACAAGCCTGTGAGTGATCAGATGCTTTAACAATGAATATTAACTATACTTTAAATCTCTACATCTCAATAATCTATCATTTAGCATCAAAACTTAATACAAAGATATCAATGTAACTTATATAACATTATTCTGATAACTTCTTGCAACAATATATAACCACCTTGTCTAAGGAACATTCAAAAGTACCACATACAATGGAAATATTACCTCTCAAAAAGAACATTCTGCAGGCTGTTAATTGCTTCGAATATCTGCTCTGAAGACTGAAAGAAAACAAGCAACATGGAAAACATTAAGGATAAAACTACAAAACAATTAACAGCTATTAACTCTTGCAGAACAAGAGATATTTCTAAGCATCTTAGTCAGAGCACTGTTTTGTCTTGTGTCACTGTCCAACACTCACATACATACAGAAAACAGTACACAACCTGATAGTAAGTCTTGTGCATATTTAATGTATCTAAAGGTAAATAAACAATGTTTAAAACACAAAAAATCCAGCAGATCTCAAAATTGCTAGATAAACAAAACTACAGGAAAGACCCAGTGAAACACAATACAAATGCACATTAAAGTGAATACGTAAATAGATAGTGCGCATACATTCAAAGCAGAACCAACAAGATAGTTTACAAATAATAAACAAAGGAAATTATAAGAAGAAAACTGAGGACAACAATAAGGATCTGGGGATATAAAATCTATATCAAAGGCATAGATGAATGTAATCAACACCATATAGTAGGTCCTTTGCAGAACATCTCTCTAATCATCATCATCATCATCATCAAGTGCCCTGCCGGCTGGCGTAGGCGTTCATGGCTCTCCACAGATCTCGGTCTTTGGTGTTCTAGATCAACTCTGCTGATGATATTCCTCCATCTCAATCTGTCCAGCATCATTTCTCTTGGTCTGCCTCTCTTCCCCTCGGTCTTTCCAGTTGTCACGATGTTCTCCAATGCCTCTCTTCTCATCACATGACCAAAGAAAGCTGTTTGTCTCTTTCTTATTGTTGTATATAGTGTTCTAGTTTCATTAGCCTCTTTCAGGCAATCGTTGTTAGTTACTCTGGCAGTCCAAGGAATTCACAACATTCGTCTTAAAAATCACATCTCTGTTGCTTCTAAGTTCTTCCTAATTTGTTCATTTGCAATCCAAGATTTGCTGCCATACAGCAAAACTGGTTCTATATAGCATTTTAGCACTCTCTTTCTTACATTCATTGATAGCGACTTATTGCATAAGATACTATTCATTTTCTGAAATGTGGCTTTTGCCTAGCATATTCTGCTCTTAATCTCTGCTGTACATCTTCCATCTGATGTTATAAGTGCCCCTAGGAGAGTGACCAGAGGAACTGGCAACATTCAAAACCCAAAGGAAAGGCCAAACGGACACATAACTAGATTGCTACAGGTACGCTTAGTATTGGAGCTATTCGTTCGCTGCCCTGTAAAGGGTTAAAATTATCCACTTGGTTGACAATTTCCCCTTCTATTTCTATGTCACATTTTGGTGTCCCCATTTTTTTTATATCACCATTGTTACTGTTTTCTTGATATTCAAGGAGAGTCCTTTCTGTACACTCCCTGTTACTACAATGTCCAAAATTGTTGTAAGACTGTTGCATTATCCACCACCAATACTGTCATCTGCATAGCGTATATTGTTTATATTATATCCTCCAATTAGTATTCCTGGCTTCTCTTTGATCTCTCTCATTATTACTTCACTATATAGGGAGAAGAGATCGGGTGACAAGACACACCCCTGTTGTACTCCTATCTTTATCTGTTCGTAGCTACCCTCTTTATTTCCCATTTTAATTGCTGCTACTTGGTTCCAGTATATATTCTTTATTATTCTTAAATCTTTCCCATCAATGTTGATATCTTCCAACATTTTAATCAGCTTATCATGTTTTACTTTATCAAATGCCTTAGTATAATCTATGAAGCATAAATATATGTCTCTCTGTTTCTCTTTTGACCTTTCTATTAGTGTCAATAAAGAAACAGAGACATGGCCCACCAAAAGATTCCTTTCTTGAACCAGTATTCCTATCTCATGCATTTTCAAGCCCGAGGTGTCCGCAAAGTCAGAGATCCTCTTCAAAGTTTCCTGGGATGCATATGTGGTAGTTTCTCCTTGCTTGCCACGTGTAATTTAATGTAATCTAAAGTAACAATTAATACACTACAGTATTTTGATTCTTTTTTATATTTTTTTGCAGTTTGCTACAGAACATGATGGCATGTCTGCAGACCTGTTCACCTGGGGTTCTAATTCCCCTGGAGGCCACATCTGTTTCTTGACCATACCGTTCCAGAACTGACCAGGCCTCATACATCTGTAAGGTGGCAGGGAATCGTACCAGCCAATGCACTACTACAGGTCCCAGACATAAGTAATAGACAATTGATGGTACTTGACACAAGGGTGATGTCATGGTAAGTTAGCTGCATATCCTTTATAGGATCACCCACTGCTGATTTTTGTTTCGCTCGCTCACTTTAAACTCAAGCGTAGTCCATACACACTATTTCTAGTAGTTCTAGACTTAATTTTGTGTGTGAATTAGCTTTCCCTATTAAAAGCGCCCCTCGCCATCAGACGAACTCATTCCGACTTCAGCGGTACTTGAATTTTCGTCCCAATGTCAAGAACGACAGGTCAATATTTTAGTCCAACTGTCTAGTGTAGGGGTTGAACCCTTTACCTTGGATGATTTCAAACCCTTGACTCGGTGTGTCGGGTAATTGTAAGACTGTGTTTCACTAACCCCTAAGCCACGGATGCCCTTACAAGGCTGAGCCAAGATTAAAAAAAGCCAGACAAACACAATCTCTTAAGTAGGGACTAAATAAAACTGGTTCAGTACACCAGCACACAAGCCACTATTGAAGCATGGCTCATTGTGTGAGTAAAGTAAAACCAATCAAAATCACATTCGTAATGTATACCTTTGTTGTTCTCACGTCAGGTCCATGGAGGTATTCCTTGAGTTGTCGAGCTGATGTCACACGTCTGTCTCTTTCTGAGCCAACTCGTGTGATGCGTTTCAGCAATTTTGTTAAAGGATCTTCAATGTAGCCTTTATTGACATCTTTACTGTCACCTGGAAAACATATTACTTTTTTGTAACTGTCCCATTTAAAGAAAAGTGATGAAGGCAATCACATGGTAGAGATAACTGTAGAAGTGTGAATGAAACTTTAGACCTATACACTGTTAGTGGTATGAGGTTATGTGACCAGTTCACTTTCTCTTTGCTACTCCACCCCTGAAAAAATATCCAGTACATGTCTACCACAAAACTATCACCATCATCATCATCAAGTGCCTGTGCCAATAAGCACGGGTGTGCATGATTTCATCAGCTCACATAGTCACCAGAGTTTTGTATTCGATCGCTGTTATGGTCAGACAACAATTAAACTCTCCGCTACAATGGATTGAATTCTACACCACCATGTTGGCAAGAAAATAGACTAATCCTCTGCTAGCAAGTTTTTTTTTTAAATTATACAAAATAAAACATGACAAAAATGTTTATAGTATTTTTCTGCTTTCTTATTTCAATGGAGCAGACATCAATGTATCATAGACGGCCCAGGTAGAAGGCACAATCAGAGAAGTGTGCATGTTTGAGAACACTGGGAGAGAAGAGGAGTTGGTTAGAATGCAAGTGGAAAAGTCAGACCTGTGCAGGTTCACAATAACATTAGATCAGGAATGCAAGGATTGGCAGGCAGGCTGCATTGAATGGAAGGTGCAACAAGTGATCCATGACAATCATAGATGTAATCATCTATACATATGGCTCCATGCTAAAAGATAACAGAAGTGCCTGGGAGGTTTGTGGCAAAGATTGGTGGATGATGTTTGATGCAGGAGAGCCTGGCATATGATACTACAGCATCTAGTCTGAGAATGAAGGTAGAGGCAGTCACTGCAGCGACTACATAAAAGCATGAGTGGTGTAGTCAAGAATAAGAGCATTTCTGACTTCTAAGGTGCTGACCTCATCTGGCAGAGGACTGACGAGGACAAGGGCAAAGCCCTCTTTGAACGCTATCTAGAGAAGAGCAACCAGACATCATGGGAGGCTGAAATCTGGCCAAGGAGGTCACCTCAGACAGGTGCAAGGCCCAGAACACTTCGGATGAAGACACAGTGACAGTGAAAGAAATCAAGGCTGTACTTCGACGATCAAAAACCAGCGCTCCAGGGCCTGATGGCATAAGATACGACGACATCAATAGGTGTACCGACAATGAGTTAGAGAAACTAGCAGACATGTACAACAACAGTATAGAGAGTGCTAGCATCAAGGAGAAGTGGTTACACAGCTATCTGATTCCCTTGCCAAAGCCTGACAAAGACCACAAAAAAATTCAGGGATATCGAATTATAACCATGCAGAATACAATAGGCAAGCTGCTGGAGAAGGTAATTGCCAGGAAAATATCAAGCCAGCTAGAGAGGCAAGGTGTTTTCCCACCTACCCTGGGTGGGTACCATCCAAAAAGAGAAACCTGGACCAACGCAGCAGTCTTTGCCCATGATGTCTATGAAGGTTTCCACTCAGGCATTGAAACCTTTGCTGCAGCGATTGATCTTGAGGACGCATACAACAGAGTACCACTGGATTTTTTAATGCTTCAGCTTCTTGAACTAAAAGTAAGTCCATTCCTCCTTAGTTGGATCGCTGCAGCCCTCTTCCGACGGAAAGTAGTTTTTAGATGTGACAGTTGGACTTCGGAACCAACAACAATATATCCTGGCCTACCACAGGGATCACCATTATCTCCGGTACTGTTCAATGCCTACACAGTGAGAATCACCAGTGAGCAGATCACTGGACCTGGCAGAACATTGTCATATGCCGATGATGTTTTAGTGTATCGTCAGGGTAAGGATAGAGAGCAGTTTGCTGTGGAACTACAAACCGAACTCAATCGCATAAGTACTTGGTGTGATGAAGCTGGGGCAATTGTCAACCCAACAAAGGCAACAGTGACTTGGTTCTCGTTGAATAATCATATTGTCAACACTCCAACACCAACTGTAATGCTGTGTTCAGAGACGGTGGAAAGAACGCAGGCAATGAATTACCTGGGGATACGGTTTGATCGAAGCCTTGCTTATAATGAGCACATAGACCAGGTGATAGGGGTTTGGCTGCGATGCGGGTGATGGCGGCAGCAAACTGTGAGCAGCGCCATCTATGTCTTCTGTACGAGGGGCTGGTCATGTCTGTTCTGGAGTATGCAATGGCAATCCTGACTCTCAGCCGTAAGCAGATAGAAAGGATGGAAAGGATACAGAATGAAGCTATGCGCATTATTCTTGGATGTACAAGAGATACAGCATGCAGGGCGATGCGCTACCTTCTTGATTTTCCAACCATTGAAGACAGAATACAAGTTTGCAGGGCACGCGCCTACCTCAGAGTTAATGCAAACACACAACATCCACTGCATAGTGAAATTATGAAGGTGAAGGGCAGCAGGTTAAAAAGAGGACGGTCGTGGATGGGTCAAGCCGAAGACATTCTTCAACAGGTGTGTTCACTTGAGGACTTAGAACCTGGCGAGGAGTGGGTGCAAGTGCCAACAGATTTCTGCACATCCTTTTCAGTTTGCATCCAACTAGATAGAAAATGCAGACAAGAAAATCCGGCTGCTGTGGAGGCTGAAGTACAAGCGTTGATTTTCGAGAATTCGCTAGACGGTGATGCGGTCATCTACACAGATGGGTCGGTCGTCCGACATGTGAGAAGCTCATGGGCCTTTACAGCTCGGGCCGGAGGGAGAATTGTGAAGGAGGACTCTGGTGCTTTCACTGAAACCACAAGTAGCCTGACTATGGAAGTCATGGCAGTAAGTAAAGCAATAACATGGCTCGAGACACAGACATTCACTAGGGCATGTTTCCTTAGCGACTCAATGAACATGATCAAGAGGATAGAGGAGGGGTAGATCCGAAGAGAATGGTTGCTGCCTCTGGAGCGGTCTCGGCTGGCAAAGATTAGTTTCATCTTCGTGCCAGGGCATGCGGGAGTACAATGAAATGAGCGGGCTGACAAGCTTGCAGGTGAGGCTACTGTGGAGGGCGGACGCGCCATGGACCAGGCTGACATTCTGAATGCTCTACGAGAAGTAAGACTTTTGCGTGAACCAAGTGATGACTGTGAATCTACAACCATGGCCAGACTGCGAGAACAGCAAATTAAAAGAGGGGTGGCCAAACAAGAACACTACGCAGGAAGCCAAAGAAGATTGATAAACCAACACAGAACTGGCGTCGTTAGCCGCTACACGCTGCGGGATTTGCTGAGGAGGGGATCCGAGCACTTATGGACTGAATGGTTCGATGTGCAATGAGGATGATCTGTCGACTAACTAACTAACTGCAGCATTCTGCTGGCCGGAAGACAACAGCACGCACATGTCGTAATTGTAGCGGATTCACAAAGTAAGATGAGAAAAGTGAAGACAGGTTTGCTGGGGCAGTGGCAGACTTCCAATCAACAATCAAAAGTAGAAGGCATCTGTTGGATTTTTCCCCCCAGGACATGGTGGTGTGGTGGGAAACGAGTAGTCGGACAGATTGGCTGGGTCTGCAACCCTTGGTGGAGTATTGCTGCATGATAAGGTAGATGTGGTCATTGCCTTTAGAATCATGAGTACAGTGCAGAAAAACGGGTAGAATATCTCAGCTTGGAGAGAATGGCGCTGCAGGGAGTGATCAGAGGAACTGGCGATATTCAAAACCCAAAGGAAAGGCCAAACAGGCACATAACTAGACTGCTACAGGTTCGCTTAGTATTGGAGCTATTCGCTGGCTATCGCAGATGAGAACGGTACATGTTTGGAAATATCCCGAATGATGTGATGTCGGTTCTTGACTCAAACATCAATGTATTGCATAGTGAATACAAAGACTAAATACTGACTGCAAAGGGATGTGGTAATTTAGTTCAGATTATAACTGCACTCTGGGTGTGTCCACAGGTGCTCTGCTTGCCTGTAAGTGTGCTAGTTCAGTGGTGATTAATGAGCCTCCTTGGTGTGCTGCTCTATTCTGGCTACTCTAACTATCAATCTGAGCATCTGCATTTTAACTACTATGAAATTATTATTATAGTGACAAAATTATCTACAATGATGGGTCAGTGGTGAGAAACAGACGTAGGGAGAACTTTCAATCACATGGCAGTTGGAATGATTAGTAGTATGACTCTTCGTGGCTGTCGAACGAGGGAACGGAGTGTGTGTGTGGAAATGACCTGAGTACTGTGATGTCAGTTCTGAGCTCATAACTACTGATGATTCATTCAGTTGAAAGCAGTTTTGACCGAACTCTCCTATGACGTTCATAAAATTGGCTTGATTTATTGGTTAACCCTTTGGTATAGTGGCCATACAAATCAATCTATCCGTACTTTCTTTACCCATGATGCCTGTATGTGTCGGTACAAAGATTAATGTAACTTTATGAATTGTGGATTCAATCCAGTGTGTATGAAACCTGTTTCAACTGTCTGAATCATGCTAAACAAATCACTTTGTACACTAGCAATTTTGTTCAGTGGGCCAACGCTTGGCACTGATGGACCAGTAGACAGATCTTGCTCAAAGTTGGCAGCCATCATGAATCCCACTGCTGCCAGACCTTTGCTGACTTTCATAATAATATGCTCTGTATCTTCTTTGAAACGAAGGCTGAAATCAAATGTTAACTCCCAAGTATTTTATCACGCTAGTTCTGAAAAGGTCATGTCCACATTTGTCCTGTCTTTGCTAATACACCAGAGTATATATAGCCAGCAAAAGACACTGTTCTTTCTTTTCCATCCACTGTGTATATGCTGAATAAGACTGGCAAAAGTAAATATAAAGTCATCAGATCAAAACAACTAGCATGAAAGTGAAACAAACCACTAATTAGACATGCTGTGTTTATGCTTAGGAAACAAAATAAAAAATGTGTTTAATTTTTGTTTTCGTGAACAAAAGAACTAGAAAACCTGAGAGAGGATGCAAAGGTGATAATGTTTCGCACTGAAACAATTCTGGCTCACTCGATCACAACGAATAAACCAAATAGTCGGTGTTTTGAGGATATTCCTATCCTCTTCACCAAGCCCACATCATCATTATGTATCAAGTTCTTTGTGTTGTTTGTCCATCAAGAATGATGATGACCATTCATTTCATCCAGTTGGGTTGAAAGTATGGAGCCGTGATTTTTAAAAGAACGTCACTCTCATCACGGCCAGATGAAAAGTTTCTCGATCTTTAGCCATTTCTCCCATCTCATGTTCAGGGTTTCTGCAATGTCCTGTGTGTGTCCATCTGGTTGCTGATAATCCCTGCCTCTTCTTCCAGAAAATATGTATTCCATTGTTGTTCTTTCCACAACACAAAGAAATAAATCAATGTTCATGCTAATCCAACTAAAAATGCACCATCTTTATTTTCACAAAATCAAATCTTAACAAACATTTTAAAATCACTTAGATTTCAGACTTCAATCACATAGTTAGATGGCATGTTTCTTTTGCTCAAATCTTGAGATACAATATTTTTTTTGTAAAAGTATGGCAAACTTGCTCACATACCTCATTCTGTGTGACATTACCCACCATGTGTTCATATCTTACTTATTATACAATATACTTTTCTCAACTTCTTTTGTTCACTAACTTTTCTCAACTAT
The DNA here is from genome assembly GCA_014155875.1 of Cepaea nemoralis. Taxonomy (NCBI): domain Eukaryota; kingdom Metazoa; phylum Mollusca; class Gastropoda; order Stylommatophora; family Helicidae; genus Cepaea; species Cepaea nemoralis. Next base: position 366,076 of record JACEFZ010001169.1, on the reverse strand, counting down.
ATCCCAACAAGTTATAATGACCCCATTATGTGCTACTTTTAATGTTGAAATCTTCAGTCTTTCTGTCACATCCCAACAAGTTATAATGACCCCATTATGTGCTACTTTTAATGTTGAAATCTTCAGTCTTTCTGTCACATCCCAACAAGTTATAATGACCCCATTATGTGCTACTTTTAATGTTGAAATCTTCAGTCTTTCTGTCACATCCCAACAAGTTATAATGACCCCATTATGTGCTACTTTTAATGTTGAAATCTTCAGTCTTTCTGTCACATCCCAACAAGTTATAATGACCCCATTATGTGCTACTTTTAATGTTGAAATCTTCAGTCTTTCTGTCACATCCCAACAAGTTATAATGACCCCATTATGTGCTACTTTTAATGTTGAAATCTTCAGTCTTTCTGTCACAGACACCTGCTGCTGCAGCTTGCTCTATCCCAGTGTTTTTAACTCCTTCTGTCTCAAATAAGACTTCAATTAATGCATGGGACAGACAGAACAATTGTTCTATCATTGAACAGTTGTTTGTTCTGTTTTTGTTTGGTCGCTTTGAACTCAAGCATAATCCATACATATACTACTACTTCTAGTGACTGGGCCGATTTTTGCATGTGGATTAGCTTTCCCCATTACCAGCATCCCTCGTCATCAGGCGAATCCACTCAGACTTCCGAGGTTTTGAACTGTAATTGTTATATATTAACGATCTTGTTTTTTTTTTATTTTTTGGCGCTCACTCACTCTGAACTCAAGCGTAGTCCATACACACTATTTATAGTAGTGATGGACTGAATTTTGCGTGTGGATTAGCTTTCCTTACAGTGTTCCTTGCCATCAGGCGAACCCACTCTGACTTCAGAGGTAATGTAATGGCCTTGTATTTTAATACACTCAGTTACAAATACATATTTAGCTGGATTTAGGCAATACAATACAATACCATGTTCGTTCTACCAGTAATCGACAAATACAAACCTTTCTTCTCAAAATTTGTGCCAGGTGGGGGTCCCTGATTAAGCTGTGGTCGAGAACGAATCTGCAGATCCTCACCTCGTCTTCCTGATCGACTATTAGATGCATTGCTTCGTCTCTCTATAGCTTCATCAGCTCGCCTTCCCCTAGCAACCTGATTCGGACTGTTCACACTTCCATTAAGTCCACTCATGCCGCCTGCCGTGTTTGAGTTTGTCTGTGAACTACCACCTCTGCTGGTGCTTCGTCTGATAGGTTTATCCTTGTATCTGAATCCGTCGCGTCCAGAGTAGGCATTATTTCTAGTATCCCGTGGTATTATGTCACTTCTTGATAACGACTGTTTTGACCTATTGTCAAAGCCTTCTCCGCGTCCGCGACGTTCCAGGGATCGTGCGATTGTTGGAGTTGTGTTGTTTTCTCGGCCATCTCCAGATTTGCCAGTGTAACTGTTGACTTTGGCATCGTTATCCGGAGTTTTAACACTTTCAGCATTCAGTACGTCACTCATAACAGGTGGCTTCTATCGAATTTTCATAATCATAGGGGGACTATGTGCCCGATAAACAGCGTGCCACTACAGCTGGGATGCGTGATAACAGTTGTATGCTTCTGAATGGAGAAACTGAAAGCTTTCAAAGTCCGCCATGATATGAAAGTCCAGCACCAAATTGTCTAAAAATAGATTTAATAGCTGTATCATGGCTATAAATTGAAGTATAATTATTTCCGATATTATTTTGCTCTATACAAAAATAGATACATGCAATATTTAAAATAAAATATTGGCATTATTGTTAGTCTGTGAATAAAGAAAGTAGAAATTGCATAACCAATGCGTAATTCGATGCAATGGTTAACCGGTGTCCAACAAGAATGTTAATGACAATAAAAATGTCAATTTTCTGTGATGATATTGGTAGTTTAGTTTAGTCTAGTCGACGGATCAACATCACGGCACACGGGCGTAACCCATAAGTGCTCCGTTCTACTCCTAACTCAAGCTTGAATCCGGAGAGACTCGGCTCAGTGCACGTGCTCCGTAGCACCGGCGAGGATCCTGAATTACTTTGGGTAGATGTTGAACTCAAAATTTTTGCTCGGACAGCGCCGTTAGGCTACTCTTTTTTATATATATAATAATACAGGCGGCCACTGAGTCTATTCCAAGAGTAGAGAGAAAAAATTTACAAACCATACTGGGCTGAAGAACTACACATTTTGGAGGACACAGTTTAAATAGCCAGGAAGACAGCAGAGAGAGAACAAACAACCGAAGCGAACATCTCTCCCAAAGCCACCACGGCAAAATATAAAAGAACAGTAAATCAAACAACAAGAGATTGTTTAAGGGAAAAAAAACAGAAAACCTGAACTTTGACAGGAATGGAAACAAACTATGGAAACTATTGAAAGCCATGAACAATGAAGGACCTAGAATCAAACAAATAATAATTAAACAAGGAAATGCCTTGCTTACAGGAAAAAAGGCTGCAAATGCACTAATGGAAAACTATCCTAGTGCAAACCACATTGATATTACAACCGAACAGAAGAAAGCAATCAAAGATAAACAGACATATCATAGTAATCCAGAGACAGCAGCAGAATATATGATGACAAATCTGAAAATGTAAGAAATGGAACAGGCAATGAATACTCTAAAAAGAGGAAATCACCAGGAAAGGATGGAATCACAAATGAAATGCTAAATAGGACTAGGCACTAAAGCAAAAAAGAAACTACTAGCAGTCCTAAATTACAGCTGGAAGAGAGGAATAGTCCCACAGGCATGGAAGGAAGCTATACTAATACCAGTCCCAAAGAAAGGGAAAGACCTGGGAGAACCAAATGGCTATCGACCTATCAGTCTACTTAGCTGTGTAGGAAAATTAATGGAACACATTACCAATGGCAGACTAACATGGCATCTGAAAGAAACTCAACTCATAACACCACACCAAGCAAGATTTAGAAAGTACAGATCCACTGAAGATCAAATAACCTATATTGCTCAGGAAATAGAGGATGCCTTCCAAGAGAAAAATCACACACTATCGGTCTGGATAGATATAGGAAAAGCATTTGATAAAGTATGGAAGAAATAACTGAAAGTAAAACTGCAAAACATGTTTGTGGGAAAATGTACAAATGGATCAGCCACTACCTTGAGAATAGAACTGTCAGGACAAAAGTACAAGGACAAACCAGCATAACGATGCTGTTGGAGCAAGGTGTTCTACCAAGAAGAAGATCTTTCACCAACATTATTCCTAGCATATATAAATGACATCACAGAAAATTTTCCAGCCCGAGTACACACATCATCCTTTGCAGATGACCAAGTCATATGGACATATGAAGAGTATATTAGTACAGCTAACAGCAGAATACAGCAATCCTTATTAGCGCTAGAGGACTGGTCAAAACCATGGCTAGTAAAGATAAGTGAGGAGAAAACAACATGCACAGTGTCCTACCTCTCAAATAAAACCCAGCACCCTAAGCTGGTATTGAAAGGAAAAATATTGCGCCATGAAGAAAATCCAAACTATCTAGGAATTACCTTTGATCGTCGCCTGACATGGAAGACACAGGTTGAGAAAAATCGAATAAGAGCAAGGCAAAAAATGGCAATCATGAAAAAGCTTGCTGGTACAACGTGGGGAGCAGATGAGAAAGTTCTCAAGAAGTTATACACTGGACGGGTGAGGCCAGTACTGGAATATGACATCTCAGCTTGGGCAACAGCAGTTAAGTCAAACTTTAACAACATAGAGTCCAAAATCAAAGAATGTGGATCATAACTGGAAGCCTGAAGACAACGCCTATTAACGAACTAGAAAAGATCACTTGTTTACAACCAATGCAGGATAGAAGAGATAGTAGAGCTCAACAACAAGCAGAAACATTTAGATGATTGACAGACCACCCCATGTATTAAAGGTTTAATGGTATTGGAAAGGGAAGACTGAAGCGTAGCAACTTTGTAGAAACCGCAAAAATAAAGATTAGGGCAGATCCTATACTTAACATATCAACAGTCAAACCCATTTACAATGCACACAAGTTCCCAGCTTGGATACAGCAGCAACTGCCTGAGATGATAGAAAACATTGCTGGTATTGAGAAAAAGAACACTCAGAATGAAATAGAAAGAAGAAAAATAGCCTTAACCAACATAAAATAACATTGCCCAAGTAGCAATTGGACCCATGCATATACAGATTTGATCAGCCAAAAATTCAATAGAAAATGGAGGCGGAGGAATTCTCCTAAATTTAAAAAATGGAGTGAAAATAAACACAATCAGTGGCAGCTGGAGAACTTTCAAGTAACTTCAAAGCAGAGGTAGAGGCTTTGAAAACTGCAGAAGAAATGCTCTTGATGGAGGAAAATAAAGAGAAGCAAATAGCTATCTTCACAGATGCAAAGTCAGCTGTCTCAATACCGAAGAGCAAAAACAGCACAGAACTAGCTGACCTTATAGCAGCTCACCATGGTCTATGCCAAAAATCCAAAAAGTTGTAATACAGTGGATCCCATCACATTGAAATATACATGAAAGAGGGTGGACGACTACCACAGTCTGACATAGACATAACCTATAATGAGGCAAAGAGAATTATAAAAAGCACTTATAGAACCAAATGAGAATCAGAGCATCCAGGCCACCAGAAGGATGATGCATATTACATACTCGACCGAAGTGAACAAGTGGCAATCTTCAGACTCCGCACAGGACATAACAGGCTGAAATACCACTTGTTCAATAAACTAAAGATAGGAGATACCGATGAATGTAATTGTGGAACTAGTTAATTGACAGCTAAACATTTGCTGCAGGAGTGCCCAATATATGCAGAACAGAGAACGATATTTTGGCCCACGCCTGCTTCATTTGAGGACAAGCTCTATGGAGATATCAAGAAGCTCAAATTGACCGCAGCTTACTTTAACTACATTTAGGTTGACATCTAAAGGTGCATGAAGAAGTACTTATAATCTGCCCGGAAATGAATGTCGTCATTCACGATCAGTTATTTTGAGAACTTCTTCTTCTTCGTTCACCCGGAGTTTTTTTTCCAGATGTGATTGCGTTGTGTCTGTTTACAGCAGAGCTGTGTTTTTGCACCGTTAGGCCGACACATCCGACTTCTGCGGGCATTTGTTGACCGGGTTAACCTTCCCGGGGGTTTCTTAGGACGTTTGAATCTCACTGTTGTGGTGTTATCCCCCATCCTAGCTGGCCCATATAGAACAGCCAAAGACATCCTGGTCAGCCCTCAAGGGAAGGCAGGGGCAGACCATGGGCATTCCCCGCCATCCAAGGAGGCTTCCATACTTGCAGAGCCGATACATAGCGCTCTGGTACTGGGCTCACCCAAGGAATCGTCACGTCCTGCACATGGCTGCTTAGCCTCACTTCCGTATATTGGGCCTTCCGTTCACCATAGGCTGTTCTTCCGGAAACCAGAAGTATGCAGTCTGCAGATGACATCCACACAGTGAGCTTTCGATTCGGACTTTCCATGTAATGGATTTGCTATCCAAGCAATATTCCATTTCGTGCCACTAGGACACTTTTCCACCTTTTATGAAGCCCACACAGTGGGCTTTTGATTCAGACTTTCCACGTAATGGATTTGCTATCCAAGCAATATTCCATTTCATGCCACTAGGACACTTTTCCACCTTTTATGAAGCCCACACAGTGGGCTTTTGATTCGGACTTTCCACGTAATGGATTTGCTATCCAAGCAATATTCCATTTCATGCCACTAGGACACTTTTCCACCTTTTATGAAGCCCACACAATGGGCTTTTGATTCGGACTTTCCACGTAATGGATTTGCTATCCAAGCAATATTCCATTTCGTGCCACTAGGACACTTTTCCACCTTTTATGAAGCCCACACAGCGAGCTTTCGATTTGGACTTTCCACATAATGGATTTGCTATCCAAGCAATATTCCATTTCATGCCTCTGGGTCTTCATGCAGCTTTAAATGTCAACCTGTATGTAGTTAAAGTAAGCTGCGGTCAACTTTAGCTTGTTGATATCTCCATAGAGCTTGTCCTCAAATGAAGCAGGTGTGGGCCAAAATATCTTTCTCTGTTCTGCATACGTTGGGCAATCCTGCAGCAAATGTTTTGCTGTCATTTTTCCAGTTCTACAATTACATTCATCGGTATCTACTATCTTTAGTTTATTGAACAAGTGGTATTTCAGCCTGTTATGTCCTGTGCGGAGTCTGAAGATTGCTACTTGTTCTCTTCGGTCGAGTTTGTAATATGCATCATCCTTCTGATGGCCTGGATGCTCTGATTCCCATTTGGTTCTATAAGTGCTTTTTATCAACCTCTTTGCCTCATTATAGGTTATGTCTATGTCAGGCTGTGGTAGTCGTCCGCCCTCTTTTGCCAGTCTGTCAGCCTCTTCGTTTCCAGGTATACTGCAATGTGATGGGATCCACTGTATTACAACTTTTTTGGATTTCTGGCATAGACCATGGAGTGCTGCTCTTAGGTCAGTTAGTTCTGTGCTGTTATTGCTCTTCAGTATTGAGACAGCTGACTTTGCATCTGTGAAGATAGCTATTTGCTTCTCTTTATTTTCCTCCATCAGGAGCATTTCTGCTGCAGTTTTCAGAGCCTCTACCTCCGCTCTGAAGTTACTTGAAAATTTTCCAGTTGTCATTGAATGTGTTTTTTTCACTCCATTTTTTAAATTTAGGAGAATTCCTCCTTCTCCATTCTCTATTGAATTTTTGGCTGATCCATCTGTATATGCATGGGTCCAATTCCTGCTTGGGTAATGTTCTTTTATGTAGTTTAGGGTTATTTCTCTTCTTTCGGTTTCATGCTGAGTGTTCTTTTTCTCAATACCAGGAATGTTTTCTATCATCTCAGGCAATTGCTGCTGTCTCCAAGCTGGGAACTTGTGTGCATTGTATATGGGCTTGACTGTTGATATGTTAAGTATAGGATCTGCCCTAATCCTTCGTTTTGCAGTTTCTACAAAGTTGCTACGCTTCAGTCTTCCCTTTCGAAAACCATTAAATCTGTTGTACATAGGGTGGTCTGTTAATCTTCTAAATTTTTCTGCTTGTTGCTGGGCTCTGCTATCTCTTCTATCCTGCATTGGTTGTAAACAAGTGATCTTTTATAGTTCATTAATAGGCGTTGTCTTCAGGCTTCCAGTTATGATTCGCATTCCTTGGTTTTGGACTCTACTTATTTTGTTAAAGTTTGACATAGCTGCTGTTGCCCAAGCTGCAATGCCATATTCCAGTACTGGCCTCACCCGTCCAGTATATAACTTCTTGAGAACTTTCTCATCTGCTCCCCACGTTGTACCAGCAAGCTTTTTCATGATTGCCATTCTCTGCCTTGCTCTTGTTCGATTTTTCTCAACCTGTGTCTTCCATGTCAGGCGACGATCAAAGGTGACTCCTAGATAGTTTGGATTTTCTTCATGGCACAATATTTTTCCATTCAATACCAGCTTAGGTTGCTGAGTTTTATTTGAGAGGGAGAACACTGTGCATATTGCTTTCTCCTCACTTATCTTCACTAGCCATGATTTTGACCAGTCCTCTAGCGCTAATAAGGCTTGCTGTATTCTGCTGTTAGCTGTACTAATATACTCTTCAGATGTCCATATGGCTAGGTCATCTGCAAAGAAGGATGTGTGTACTCTGGCTGGAAAATTTTCTGTGATGTCATTTATATATGCTAGGAATAATGTTGGTGAAAGAACTCCTCCTTGGGGGACACCTTGCTCCAGCAGCATCATTTTGCTTGTTTGTCCTTGTACTTTTGTCCTGGCAGTTCTGTTCTCAAGGTAGTGGCTGATCCATTCATACATTTTTCCACAAACATGCATGTTTTGCAGTTTTACTTTCAGTCCTTCCTTCCATACTTTATCAAATGCTTTTTCTAAATCTAGCATCTAAATTTTTTTTTTTTCTAAATCTATCGAAGCTCTGACAGGCGGACAGTTAGAGCATTGCTTTGCTGATCCGGCAGCTTCTGCAGCTTGTCTTGTTCCAGATGTAGGGGTGTTACCTTTCCTCTGGAGTGAACTAGGCAGGCCGAGAGAGGGATCATGCTGCATGGGCAACACATGATCTCTATATTTTAGCCCAGGCTTTGTGCTATGGAGAGGCAATAACTCCATACCTGGTCTTAACTGGTCTCGGAATCAAAGCGAGAGGCAACTGTTACGGGTTATAAGTCCTTGTCAGTTGGCGTAGACATGGGGCGCCACGCTTTGCCTCTGACGGTGGGAGACACCTATAGGTGTCACTGATCAGCTACCGCCCGCCTCAAGCTGGGCAGCCCCCAGCTAATTGGGTGCTGATCCGCCACAGCCTGCCTGCTTCAATGGGTGCTTGGGGCTAGGACAAAATCTGGATCGCAGGTTGTTAAACCAATGCACCAGGTACAAACAAAAATAAAAATAGAAACCTCAAGCTACGGCTTGCAACCTGGAACGTGAGAACCATGTGTCCAGGATTTTCCACTGACTTGACCAATATTGACGATGTGAGAAAAACGGCTGTGATTGATGCCGAACTCAATCGTCTTAACATTGATATTGCTGGCCTGCAGGAGACTCGCCTCGCTGAGGAAGGGTCACTCAGGGAAAACAACTACACCTTTTTCTGGAAGGGTAGAGGGCAGGCAGAAAAAAGGCAACACGGTGTGGGCTTTGCAGTGAAGAATTCGCTACTGGGAATGATTGAAATTCCAGCAGGAGGAAATGAAAGACTATTATCCCTGCGCTTGGCAACCTCTTGTGGGTTTGCCACCATTATTACTGCATATGCACCGACACTCGATTCCTCTGATGATGTGAAGAATTCGTTCTATGAGGAGTTAGACTCCGTGATCAAGGCAGTTCCAAAATCTGACTACATTTATATGCTCGGTGATTTCAATGCTCGTGTGGGCAAGGACTCGAGTTCATGGCCAGTGTGCCTTGGAAAATACAACATCGGTCGCATGAATGAAAATGGGCAAAGGCTGCTGGAGCATTGCACCAGTAATGACCTATGTATTACAAACTCTTTTTTTAAAACAAAAGAGATGCATAAGGTCACATGGAAACATCCAAGATCCGGCCATTGGCCCATGGACTTCATCATCACACGGAGACAACATCTGAACCATATATCATTGACTCGTAGTTACCACAGTGCTGACTGTGATACAGATCATTCTTTGGTTGTTGCAAGGGTTAGACTGAGACCAAAGAGAATCTACACAGCTAAACACAAATCTAGCCCCAGGATTAATATTATTAACACTCATGATCCTGAAAAGTGCTTTCAGTTTCGACAGCAACTTGAAGACGCTTTCACTGATACACCAGAAAATTGTACAGTAAATGAAAAGTGGGGTCAAATTAAGGAAACTCTTTATAAAACTGCCATAGGGGTTTACGGCACTGTGGATCATAAGAGGCAGTACTGGTTTGCGGCCAACAGCGAGACTCTGCAGCCCTTGATTGATAAGAAGAAGAAAGCTCTCTTAAGAAACAAGGAAAGACCAACGCGTAACACTCTGAGTGAGCTAAGGCAAGCTAGGAAGGATGTGCAAAAGGCTGCCAGGCAGTGTGCAAATGATTATTGGATCAAGTTATGTGAGTCCATTCAAATCGCAAGTGATAAGGGAGACATAAGAAGCATGTATGAAGGAATAAAGAAAGCCTGTGGTCCAGTGATCAAAAGAAGTGCACCATTGAAAACCTTGACTGGAGAAGTCATCACTGATAAGAAACAGCAGATGGACAGATGGGTAGAGCACTATTTGGAGCTTTACTCAAGTGAGACCAAACTAGCGGATGATGCCCTTAACGCCATAGAGGCTCTACCAACTCTTGACCACCTGAACACACTTCCCACCATAACAGAAGTTAAGTGTGCTATAAATGAACTTGCATCTGGCAAGGCTCCAGGTAAGGATGGGATTCCAATAGAGGTTATCAGGAGTGGGCAAGACACACTCACTATACAGATCCACCAGCTAATAGAGCTATGCTGGCGTGAAGGACAAGTCCCACAGGATTTCAAAGATTCAAGCATCATAACACTGTACAAGAACAAGGGCGATCGGGGCGACTGCAACAACTATAGGTGTATCTCACTTCTGTGTATTGTTGGAAAAGTATTTGCCAGAATTGTTCTGCGCAGACTTCAAGTCCTAGGAGATCAAGTCTACCCCGAATCACAGTGTGGCTTTCGACAGAACCGGTCTACCACTGATATGATATTCTCATTGCGACAAATGCAAGAAAAATGCCGTGAACAGAATCAACCACTGTTTATTGCCTTCATCGACCTCACAAAGGCATTTGATTTGGTCAGTCGTGAGGGTCTGTTCAAGGCACTAAAGAAGATTGGCTGCCCACCAACTCTTCTGTCCATTGTGGAATCGTTCCACACAGGCATGAAGGGTATAATCAAGTTTGATGGTGCAACTTCTGAAGAATTTGAAATCAAGAGTGGAGTTAAGCAAGGTTGTGTACTAGCTCCCACCCTCTTTGGAATATACTTTTCACTTCTACTGAAATATGCATTTCGTGATCAGGATGGTGGTATATACATTCACTCACGCTCAGATGGCGGCCTCTACAATGCTCAGAGATTGAAGGCTAAGACCAAAATTAGGAGGGTACTGATCAGAGAGTTGCTTTTTGCAGATGATGCTGCAGTTACGACCCACTTTGAGGAAGAATTGCAATGTCTACTATCTGCATTCTCCAATGCTTGTTCTGAATTTGGTTTAACAATTAGCAAAAAGAAGACACAGATTATGTCACAAGGTGCACATGGGGTACCATCAATCTTTATTGACGACGCCGAACTAGAGATAGTAGACCATTTTACATATCTAGGATCAGTGGTAAATAGCAAATTATCCCTAGATCAGGAAATCAACATCCGGATTGGTAAGGCAGCAACAACAATGAACAGGTTAAGAAAAAGAGTCTGGGAGAACAGGAAGCTTACTGCCAAAACAAAAGTCCTTGTCTATCAAGCCTGTGTCCTTAGTACTCTTCTCTATGGCAGTGAAACCTGGACAACTTACTCACACCAAGAGAACAATTTAAACAGCTTTCATATGCGGTGTCTGCGAAGAATTCTTGGTATTAAGTGGCAAGACAAAATCACAAATACTGAAGTATTGGAAAGATCAGGTTGTGTGACAGTTTATTCCATGCTCAGTCTTCGTAGACTTAGATGGATAGGACATCTTAGGAGGATGGATGATGGTAGAATACCAAAGGATATCTTTTTTGGTGAATTACTGATGGGTAAGAGATCTCAGGGTCGGCCTCTACTACGATACAAAGATGTGTGTAAGCGGGACATGATTGATACAGGCATTGATAATGCACATTGGGAGCAAGTCGCCGCTGAACGTGTTGCATGGAGGGCAAATATCAGAAATGGAATAAAGTCAAAGGAGAAAATTATTGCAGAAAAGTCATACACCAAGCGTTTGAGACGTAAGATGGTGCATGATGGTGGAAATGACCACGTGTTCACATGCACCCACTGTGAACGGACATTTACAGCGCAAATTGGCCTTATCAGTCACACTCGCTACCGCCATAGTTAAAAGTTATTATGCCTTTTTAGAGCACAAACTATCGTCTGTCAAGACAGCAAGGTGCCAATGATTTTCTACATCTATCCAGACTGCTAGTGTGTGCTTTTTCTCTTGGAAGGCATCCTCTATTTCCTGAGCTATATAGGTTATTTGATCTTCAGTGGATCTGTACATTCTGAATCCTGCTTGGTGTGGTGTTAAGAGTTTGTTTTCTTCCAGATGCCATGTTAGCCTGCCATTGATAATGCGTTCCATTAATTTTCCTACACAGCTAAGTAGACTGAAAGGTCGATAGCCATTTGGTTCTTCCAGGTCTTTTCCTTTCTTTGGGACTGGTATTAGTATAGCTTCCCTCCATGCCTGTGGGACTATTCCTCTCTTCCAGCTGTTATTTAGGACTGCTAGTAGTTTCTTCTTTGCCTTGGTGCCTAGTCCTATTAGCATTTCATTTGTGATTCCATCCTTTCCTGGTGATTTTTTCTTTTTCAGGGTATTCATTGCCTGTTCCATTTCTTCCATTGTTAGATTTGCCATCATATATTCTGCTGCTGTCTCTGTATTTCTATGATGTATCTGTTTGTCTTTGATTGCTTTCTTCTGTTCGGTTGTAATATCAATGTGGTTTGCATTTGCATAGTGTTCCATTAGTGCATTTGCAGCCTTTTTTCCTGTAAGCAAGGCATTTCCTTGTTTAATTGTTATTTGTTTGTTTCTAGGTCCTTCATTGTTCATGGCTTTCACTAGTTTCCATAGTTTGTTTCCATCCCTGTCAAAATTCAGGTTTTCTGTTTTTTCCCTCCAACAATCTCTTGTTGTTTGATTTACTGTTCTTTTATATTTTGCTGAGATGGCTTTGAGAGAGATATTCGCTTCAATTGTTTGTTCTCTCTCTGCTGTCTTCCTGGCATCTTCAACTTTGTCCTCCAAACTTTGTAGTTCTTCAGTCCAGTATGGTTTGTAATTTTTCCTCGCTCCTCTAGGAATGGACTCAGTGGCTGCCTGTATTATCGCTCTGTTTAGACTTTCCACCATTTGCTTTATGTTGCCATATCGTGTATTTATGTTTTCACAATATTTGTCTGTTAGTATGGCAAATCTGTCCCAATCTGCTCGTTTGTAATTCCAGCGGGGCAAGGGCTTTTGCTCCTGTGGAACATACTCCATATTCATTACAAGCTTGATTGGTCTGTGGTCACTACCTGCTAATTGGTCCAGCACATGGCGATCGATTTTGTGGAGGATGTCTCCTGTGCAGAAAGCTAAGTCTGGAGTAGAAGTGGTAAGCCATCTTCTGGAGTAGAAGCTCGGTGTGTCATCCGCTTTGTTGAGTAGATGGAGATTTGAGTCTATTTCCCAGTCCTCCAATTCATCTCCTCTTTTGTCAGTATCTGGGTATCCCCATCTTTCTGAACGGCTATTAAAGTCTCCGACAATAATGCAGTTTGTGTCAGTTATTTTCATGTTTGAGAGTGTAAGGTCCTTATCTGCTGGGCTATACAGATTGTAGATTCTTATTTTCACGTCCTTTATCATTATATCAACACCTATAATTTCCGTTTGGTTGTCAGAGATCACAGATACTTCGCTGCAAGGTATTGTATTTCGTGTAAGTATTAGAACTCCTCCTTTGTGTCCTTCGCGGTCGAAACGTGTGGCCTGATATCCTCTGACAGAATTTGTGATTGGCGTTGAGGTGTGTCTCTTGAATGCATGCCACATCTATTCTATCTTTATGAAGACGCTGTGTTAGGGAGTCTTTCTTCTTGTAAACTCCTTCGGCATTCCACTGTAGTATGTTGAGTGTCCGGGGTATTTGGTCAATAGCTCTTAACCTACTCCTCTGTGCCTTGACTCCACAGCACAGGGGAAGGTGACCACCAGTAGTCATGGGTGGACCCCCTCGAGGCAGGGGGCCCGGCACTATCGCCGCCTGATGGGACTTCACGGGATTAGCACCATAACGATTAATTTTGATTTGTGACATCATGAATTAAGTTACGTTGCACTGCTTTGTCAAGCCTGTGGCTCAGTACATCCGATTTCGACAAGCATTTATTCGGGATGCTTTCCCTAGCCTTTGACTGTCCCCAGTCTACCTACAAGGCAGCAGGTTTTACGTTGCACTGCTTTGTCAAGCCTGTGGCTCAGTACATCCGATTTTGACAAGCATGTATTCGGGTTGCTTTCCCTAGCCTTTGACTGTCCCCAGTCTACCTACAAGGCAGCAGGTTTGTGTGTCTCTTCGTCTGGTCCCTCTCCCTTGACCTGTCCGACATGGGTGGCCCTACCAGTAGCTGTGCTACCGTCGGCATAGCTCTTGGAGTCATTGGGACGCACAAGCCCCTCTACCTCGTCACGGTGGACACACAGCAGAGGGGATTTTGAGAACTGTCTGTTGCATCGTTGTGAAATTTTTCCTGCCGTCTTATATTCACCCCCACCCTCAGGAATATGTCTTTGATAGGTCCAAAAACAACTGAAATCATCGAAATCGGCGACATTTCTTTGATTTTTTTTTTGGGGGGGGGGGTGAAAAACTAGTGATTTCTGCTAACAAACTTGTTTTACAGTAATGAATGCCCCGAAAATTCAGATGACGACACAAGGCGTATCCGGATTTGTATGGGAGTGGGTGCAATAAAAGAAGTAGCTTAAAAGTCGACAGAGTCGACTGCATTACACCGGGTTTTTATCCCATGTGGTTCAATCTCTTTCTGCAGCGCGGAAAGCGTCGCACAAAGCACGAACTCCGTAGCTCCAGCGACGTCCCTCGGGAGTCTCCGAAAAAATGCACTCGTGAAATGAAGGAATCGAACATACAACTTTCGGAGCCCGAGTCAGACGGCTTGAAAACTTCACCACGGAGACTCCCGAGAGGGATGCAATGTGTAATATTAGTAAAGACAGATAATTTACAGAGGCATGGGGTAAATAATGTGTAAATTGACAGGAAAGTAGAAGGAATATATTTCTTACCTTATTTTTAATTTCTTTCTTGTTTCTTCAGCTGCTGGTTAATAACTGTACACAAGTATTCATGTTACTAGGATGCATTTAGCTTTTTATATTGAGTTCGTGAAAGCTTCCAAATAGCTGTGCGTTAATGTGCGTATGGTGTGACCAGAAATGATACTGCAATTTAGTCATCATGTGTCCATTTTTAAGGATCTGTTCAGCTGTCTGTGTAGTTTGTTCACACGTACACATGGGTGACAGACCCGCTTTGAATGTTCGTGAAAGATTGTCTACTCTGCTGTTTACTGTTCAGAGACGGAACATGATTACTTGTTTTGCACTATGAAAATAGTTGTCAGTAATACACTATGCCATAATTTTCTTTGCGCATTTCCCTTATTTCACATAGGTATCTGCTTCTCATGGCTCCTAAATGCGGTTGCTCGCAAAGAATATTTCTACCTCCCTTATACTTTCTAAAAGTGAAGATAATGTCCTTATAATTTTCCACAAAGTTGTTTTGGGTAGCTCTATGTTACTGTTCTTTCTCAAACAAACCCTAAATTTTCTTACAGTCACTGTTTCTTTGGCATCCAGCATTTTTATAATGCTGGATAATCCTGGATATAAAATCCAAAATTTTTATAATTTTAGGAGTCTCCGTTGTGAAGTGTTCAATCCTTTTGACTCGGACTCCAAAGGTTGTGGGTTCAATTCCGGGCCGCATCCTTCGGTTCACGAGTTAAATTTTTCGTAGACTTCTGTGGGTCGTCGCTAGTGTTGCGGAGTTCGTGCTTTGTGCGATGCTTTCCGCGCTGCGGAAAGAGACCGAGCCATGTGGGATAGAACCCGGTACAGTGAAATCGACCCTGTCGACTTTTAAGCGACTTTTTAAAGCATTTTTATAATAGCTCGCCTTATGACATCTTTGTCAAAGTTGTATACAATAACCTTTCTACCTACCGTTTGGTTATTGCGTGATGGTTTAATTCCAGATTCTTGCACCCTGTTCTTTTTTCGGAATGTGTAATAGTATAAAACAGTTTCCTGCTATCAGCTTCTATACAAAAATATGTGTACAACTTCATAGCGATGCTTTGAAGTGTATACACAATTTCGCATTCAATCCCATTGAAAAATATTAAATAAGATTTAATAATAATAAGATTTAATAATAATAATCAGGACACCTATGAAAAATCCCAGTTTAAACAGCGCGGGGTTCTTGACATAAGGCCAATCCCGTGAAACACGTAGAATATTCAACATTGAACGCTGATTGTCTGGCTACGGTGTAATACATTTAAAATTATGAACTTAATCTCTGACCCGTAAATTATATACCGCATATAAACAAACATTGAAATCTGCTGTACAATCTCCAGAACAAAATTATTTTTGTAGGGTGGACATGATGATAAGGTTATATGCTAAATCCCATAGTTTTCCCTTTCCAAAAAATCCTGCAGCTTAACAGCGACTATCTTCTCTAAAACCTTCCTAGATGTATTTTGAAGGGTGATGATCCTAAAGCCGCTAAGCTTTGAATGATCCTTGAATGGTTTTGGGAGAGGGATGAGATAACTATGCAACCAATCCTGCGGTACTGATGCTGTCCTAATGCTCTGATTAAAGCAGTCGGCCATCTCCTTCAGGTCTACATCGCTCAAAGCCTTCATGTGGCCATACCTGGCACCATCAGGCCCTGGTGCCGTGTCTTTTGCCTTTTTCAAAATATGTTTAACATCTTCAACCCGTATGATGTCTTCATAAGGCATATTCTCCATTGTGCCAGATAATTCCTCTCTAACTGCATCCCTGGTATCCGCATCATTATGATTGGTCTGCTCTAAAAATCTCTGGAGAAACGCACCCCCCCCCCCCTTTCTCCTTGTATGTTGTCACGCGTACACCATCCTCTTTATAAATTGTTCCCACTGTCATAGGCCGATCTTTTCTTTGCATTTGTCTGTGCAGTTTCGAGAATGTATGCAGTGTTTTATCACCTCCAATCTCCTTCATAAAACATTCCCATTTTACGTTCTTGGCCTCTGCAGCACATCGCATGAAAGCCTCCACCTTGTCTTTCTTGTCATTTCCCGCTATGTCCACTTCCTCTCGTGAGCTTCGGGGTGTCTGTCGCACTTTCCTTAGCTGCTTCACTGCAGCTCTCTTTGCTTTCCACGCATTGTCTCTTCTGGGGTCCACCATGGGGGCTGCAAAAAAGGAGTTTTAAGAGTCCTGTTGCATACCCCCTGTCTGAGGCGTCCAAGAAGGCTGTCGCTTCTTCCAAGAGGCCTGGGGAGGTACAGGCCAGGAAAAGATACCTGATCAAATGCAGCCACTTTTGCCTTTGACGTTTATGAGGGGTTCCAGAGTAGACAGGAAACGATGGCAGCAGCGCTTGATCTCGAGGATGTGTACAATAGAGTTCGATATGATATTTTGATGACCACATTTATGGAGAAGGGGGTCAATCCGTGGTTGGTGAACTGGATAGCAGCCGTCCTGCATTCTCGTCTGGTTGCTCTCCATCTGGGTGCATGGACCTCAGAGCCACATATTTTAACACCGGGACTGCCACAGGGATCTGTAATCTCACCGGTGCTCTTTAATGTGTATACGAGCAAGATTGCATACCTAGAAGCACCAGGAGTTGGAAGGATTCTAACATTTGCGGATGATATTCTTGCATACAGGCAGGGGAGAAATAGGGATCAAACAGCTCAGGGGCTACTGACAAAGTGATTGACTGGTGCACTGAAATGAGTGCTGTCATCCACCCGGAAAAGGCGGCTGTGTTATGGTGCTCTCTGGACAACAGATGAGAGATGATGCCCCAAGCCTCATGATAGATGGCAAAAGCGTCAACAGAAAGAACAAACTGAAGTATCTGGGAATCACATTTGACAGGAGTCTGTCCTTCAAGGACCATGTGGAGTCGGTTGTGACAAGATCTCAAAAGGGACTCAATGCACTTAAAACTATGGCTGCAATGGACACGAGCAGAGGAATTGCCATCTTTACACTATACAGCACTTGATCCTCTCAGTGATTGATTATGGACTAGGACTGCTCACTGTCTCAAAGTGTCAGCTGGTGAAATTAGAGCGCATACAGAACGAAGCTATGCGGGTCATTCTGGGATGCACCAGAGACACTCCAGTAGTGTGTATGTGTTACATCCTTGGTCTGCCTACTGTTGCTGGTAGGCTCAAGGTGATGCAGGCGAAGGCATACCTCAGAGTAGCTGCAGACACAGACCACCCACTGCATGAGGCGCTGGACGTAGTTAAGGGTCAGAGGAGACTGATAAGAGGGAAATCATGGATGGCTCAGGCGGAGGATACGATCAGACAGGTGTGCCCCTTGAAGAACATCAGGCGAGGAGAGGAGTGGGTCAGAGTGCCAGCCGAGCAGTCAGATTTGTGCAGAGTTATAATCACATTGAGCCGGGAGTGCAGGGAGTGGCCAGCAGGGGCCACGGAAGCCGGTCTCTTAGAAAGTCGCATATAGCAGTGTGGATAATACAACTGCTTTGTAGACTTTTAGCTTTGTTTGCAGGCGTATTCCAGTTCTGTCCCATACATTCTTGTACAGTCTGCCAAAGGCCGCACTGGCCTTGGAGATTCTTGCATTCACTTCGTCATCAATTGTGGCAGCTTGTGACACAGTGCTGCCAAGATAGGTGAATTTGTCCACAATACTTAGTCTATGATCATTCACTTTGATATTCGGCACAGTGTGATTATTCCCTGGAGCTGGCTGGTACATAACTACAGTCTTCTCCAAGTTGATATTGAGCCCAAAGTTGGCACAGACATGTGAGAAAGCTGAACATTATGTTGCATGTCCGCCTCTGAGTTGGCGCACAGAGCGCAATCATCAGCAAACAGGAACTCTCTGACGGTGTCGCTGCTAATTTTGGTTTTAGCTTTCAGCCTTCTGAGATTGAATAACTTTCCATCCATACGGTAGTTGATGTCTATTCCAATGTCGTCGTTCTCGAAGGTATTCATCAGCATGGCTGAAAACATGAGGCTGAACAGTGTTGGTGCCAGGACACATCCTTGTTTCACTCCATTGGTGACAGGAAAGGGTTCAGACAGTTCGCCATTTTCCTGTACTCTTGCCTGCATGCCATCATGAAATAGTCGCACTATTTGGACAAACTTTCATGGACAGCCATATTTTGCCATAATCTTCCACAGTCCTTCTCTGCTGACTGTATGAAAAGCCTTGGTAAGGTCAATGAAAGTGGAGAACATTTCGCAGTTCTGTTCCTGACATTTCTCTTGCAGCTGCCTAGCAGCGAAAATCATGTCAACAGTTCCACGTTGTCAGAATCTTGCTTACAGCAATGACACTGGCTCGTACACACCAACAAGTGTGATACAAAACACGGTCACAGAATGACTTGACGTGACGCACTACACTTACAATGCAAACACTTTATTCACACTTCTCACTCGTCGCAACAATTCCATGTATCATACAATTACAATGACAATGCAATAATACATTCAATAGTTATATCAATACACTAATACCCAACTCACAGGCGCACAGTCTTATATCTTCTCTCAGGCGTTCTCTCTATTGCGTTCACACACACAAGTATACGAGCATCATTCAATCACGTCTGTCTCCGTCAACACTCCCAAGCCGTCTGCCGGCTAACCGCTGTGCGTCTCACTACTCGGGCCTGCGTCCCTGCGTGGAGATCATGTCTCACGCATTCGCCGACTGGCCCTTCCTAACACAGTGTGGTTAGCGTCGCTCACCGGTAGACCCCTGGCTGTATTCGCCAGGCGTCATAGACGACGACGCGGTAGAACTAATGGGGAGATTATGACAACGTTCTTTTCTGAAGCCACACTGACTCTCAGGAAGAAGACCTTGATCGAGATGGGCTGTGAGGCGATTGAGAAGAATTCTGGCGAGTATCTTCCCTGCAATTGAAAACAAGGAGATGCCTCGGTGGCTGTCACAGGATTGGCGGTTTCCTTTACGTTTGTAAAGGTGGACTATTGACGCGTCCTTGAAATCTTGTGGCATGGTCTCTTTCACCCATATGTTTGTAAAGACTTGGTGAAGCTGCTCTGTTAGGACCGGCCCACCTGCCTTGTATATCTCTGCTAGGATGGAGTCAGGACCAGGTGCCTTGCCTCTGGAGAGTTGCTGGATGGCTTTGTTTACTTCCACTATGGTTGGCAGGTCATCAAGTGTCTCATTTGTAGGAACTTGAGAAACGCAGTTGATGGTTTCATCATCGAAGAAGGAAGTTGCATTTAAGATGCTGCTGAAATGCTCTGCCCAGCGTTGAAGGATTTCTTTCTGATCGGTGATCAATGTTCCCCCATCTGCACTGAGGAGGGGAACTATGCCTGGTGATGTAGGACCATAGACCGCTTTCAGTGAGTCGTAGAAGTTTTTCATATCACGTCTGTCAGCAAAGCCCTGAATTTCATCAGCTTTGCTGCTCAGCCAGGAGTCCCGCATGTGCCGAAATTTTTGCTGCACTACTCTCTGAATTGTTCTTGAAGGCATCCTTTTTTTATGTTGACTTTAGGGTCATTCAAATGTGCCTTGAGGAGAAGATGTTTCTCGGCCAGCAATTGATTGATGTCTTCGGAATTTTCATCAAACCAGTCTTTATGCTTTCGGGGGGTTGGACCCAGGATTTCCATAGCAGTGTTGTAAATTATGTCCTTTAGGGCTCTCCATTCTGTTTCTGTATCCTGTTTAGCTGCAGCATTTGGCTTGAGGCGGTCTTCCAGCATATTTTCAAACGACTGCTGCATTTTCTTGCTGTTTAGGCGGGTGACATTTAGCTTTTTTTTTGCATTTTCACCCCTTGAGGACGCCGTGGTGGCCTGATGTGAATGTTTATTTTCGAGACAATGAGACGATGGTCTGTCCAACATTCGGCACCACACATGGATTTTGTCACTCGGACGTCTTGTCTGTCACTCCTCCTGACAATGACATAGTCAATGAGGTGCCAGTGTTTCGAGCGAGGGTGCATCCACGATGTCCTATTTCTCATGGGGAGACGGAAAATTGTGTTCGTAATCAGGAGATCATGTTCGGCACATGTCTGAAGGAGGCGGAGTCCATTGCTGTTACAATTTCCGACTCCATGCTTTCCAATAATGCCACTCCAAGAGGTGGTGTCCGTGCCTACTCTGGCATTGAAATCCCCAAGGAGTATAAGTTTGTCTCCTTTGGGAACAGATGTTAATACATTGTGCAGGTCCTCATAGAACTTGTTCTTGACATCATCTTCGTTGGTCATAGTTGGTGCGTAGACACTCACAATGGTTGCATGCTTCCTTCCATTCAGCAGGGGCAACTTCATGGTCATGAGCCTGTCGTTTATAGCCTTTGGAAATCCAGCTAATTTGCCGACCAGGGCCGACTTAATGGCAAATCCCACACCGGATTGGCGTCTTTCCTCGCTTTTCCTTCCACTCCAGAAAAATGTGTAGCCGGCACCTCTTTCACATATTTGGCCTTCTTCTGCAAGTCGTGTCTCGCTCAAGGCTGCAATGTCGATGTTGTACCTGCCCAGCTCTCTCCCAATCAGTGCTGTTCGTCTCTCTGGACCCGACGCGCCGTCTCTGTCAAGTAGGGTGCGACATTCCAAGTTCCAATTGTTAAGGAAATATTGTTTACTCTTTAGCTTTGCTTGTTTTATCTTTGTTTGTATGTCGACCGCAGTTAAGGATACCCACCAACCGCGGCTAGCTGGTTAGGTAGTGATGGAGCAGACAATGTTTAGGGCACCTTTTCTAGCCCCTTCCTCATGCTATGGAGGTGAGCAGTGTGTTCCTATAGAGGGCTGCTCAGTCGCTCAGGGGGCTGCCGAATCCCACTGCTGCTCCGGTCAGTAGAAGACGACCATATGGCCTGAGCCGCCTGTGTGCAGGTCTGCGACTACGGCTGCCAGCGTACCCACGCCTGCCGCTTCGCCGCTCGCCCATCGCCACAGGGCTTGAAGGTGATATATGACGTTGGATGAAGAATGACTTGCGCGATGACTTGGATTAAAATGAGGAAGAGTTGCGCAATTCGTCGACCTCACTCTCTCGCCTGAGTCCATCTGAGTCCAGTGGCAAGACAAGTCGAGACGACTGGAGACGAATACAGGTGCAGTGGATGACCAGGGCGCTCTACGTGCCTTGCCGTGCTCATTACGTTCCACAACGCTTTGCAGGTAAACGCCGTCTTGCCCGTTGAATCAGGAATGATTTCTTCCGCGCAGTCTGCCGAATCCTGTCTTCACATGCTGGGTAGGCATACCCTAGTTTACCTCTTGGTTTGACACCAAATCGGATACCCATGCCTGGTTTAGCCAGCCTCTCACAGCTGGTGCCCGTGGGTGGCCGCTGTCGCATGCTGACAGCTACTATGAGCCAAAGGCACGAGCTGGGTGTCAGGCTTGGACCAGTGGAGGATGGGTCCTGAAAAGGACATGAGAGTCATCCTTACCAAAGGTGCTACCAATGCCTGACACCCCGTAGGCCTACCCCCCTAAAAAAAAAAAATGTTGATAAAGTTAAATTACTTGACGATCTCAATTTGCTATTTCACTCAATTGGTAAAAGACTTATACTGCCAACTTCTAAAGCTGAATTCTTCACTTTCACTATATAGAGCTATTTGGCTCATAAGCCAACCTGGGATACAAAATCTAATCAAAAATTGATGGTTTAAAAACAAAAGGACTGTTAACAGAAAATGAAGAGAATAACTTAAGAAAGCGCTGTTCAGATTGTCTTGACTCATTATTCAAGCAATTGAAGCAGAGACTTCCTGAAAATTTAGATGTATTAAAAAATATTTCACTCTTTTCAGTTAACAACATACTTCAGCCAGTAAAGGACATACCTAAAGATTGTCAAGTTATGAAATTTTCGCCCTTCGCCACATAAATATACGTGCAATTTCTTACTTTCTCAATCTGGATATTTTTCCTAGATACTTTCCAACGAAATCTAGATATATATGGATGTTGTCTGGGCCGTTTCTAGATATTTTTTGTCAAAAAAAAAAGTGGCAGTCCTGCGCAGGGTGACCAGATTGGCTTTAAAAAAGCCAAATTTGACAAATTTGGCTTTTTAAAAACAGGTTTGGCGTCAGAAAATCTGTTTGGCTTTTTTGTTGTTATTTTTGGCTTTTTAACAATTTTTAATGGTATATGCCTCTTTTTTGAATTTTTCAAGTTAATTGTTGTCTTGTGTTACTATTTTTAACCAAAAACAAATGCAAAATGATAAGCTTATCTGGCCATGTTCTATGCGCACTGAAGCACTGTGCAGCTTACTGTTTAGTAGTTAAGTTTTCAAATTAATTATACCTTCATAGCAATCGCGAGTCGCAACTCGCAAGTATTTCTTATTAATGTTATTGACTGAACCTATTATCATGCCAAAGTGGAAACCATCTTATGATACTAATCGGAAATATAATGATCAATGGGAAAAGACATGTGTGTGGCTCAAGAAATCCACTGACGGTTCTGAACAGGCATATTGCAAACTGTGCCATTGTAATATTGTTCCAAGATTTTGAAATCTCGCAAATCATGCAACAACAGAAAAACACAAGCGGAGCGCGCCATCTTCTTCACAAAAAACACTTTCAGTGGTGACAATAAGCAAGAAAATTGATGACAAAGTTAAATTAGCTGAAATTAGGATGAAATTGAAAAATGTAATCAATCATTAAAAATTGCATTGGTTTTGCATCCGATGGTGCTTCCAGTATGGTTGGATGCAACAATTCAGTTTGGTCCAGAATGACAGATGTATCTCCTTCATGTGTTCAGTATAAGTGTGTTTGCCATTCATTAGCATTGTGCATCAAATATACAGTGTCAAAACTACCTTAAAACATTGGACTTTTGCTGACAGAAATACCAAATTGGTTTAGACATAGCAATCTAAGACGAGAAGCATTTAAAGATTTATTCAAAATTATGAACTCATCGACAGAATTTCACCAAGCTAGAATTGCATCACTTCCTTTGAGAAAATTTCTTCTATTCGCTGGCTTGTCTGGGGAAAAGTAATGTTCAACATTCTAATAAATTGGGAAGAACTCAAGGCTTATTTTATTTCTGCTGAAGTAGCAAATTATTACACTAAATTTAAGTCACGACTTATAAAGGAAATGCTTCTAGATCAAAGAAACTACTTTTATTTTCATTTCGCAACCCCTATTGTGCAGGAATTCGAAAGGTTAAATAGCCTTTTTTCAGAAAAGTAAGGCAGATCCTCACGAATTACATGAAGAACTATTTTTGCATTATAAGCGTCGAAATTGCCCTTTTTGAATTTGGCTGAAGAAAACCACACTATTATTGAAGAACAATACAGAAAATGTTATAGATTGGAAGGAAGAAGAACAATTTAAAGAAAATGGACTGCCTAAAAATGCAGAGCAGTTCTGGCAAGGAGTCATGAAACATCCCCAATTTAAAGAGCTTGCTTCTTTTGTTCTTACTTGCTTAATAACACTTATTAGCAATACCGCAGTGGAGAGGATGTTCTCTCTTTTAACATGCATAAAAACCAAAGCAAGGAATAGACTTCAGCTGTCTCTCTTAGAAGCAATTATTAGAATTAGAGCAGAACCATTATCTTCAAACAAGTGCTGTAATGAATTTGTACCTCCATCCAAAATGTTGAATGATTTCAAAGCTGGAATAGTATATTCTAATGAATCCTGTACTGAATTTCAACAATGAAGAGGAATACTTATTTGAAGAAGAGGTCTTCATGTGATATAAGTATATTTTTAATATATGTTTTTACTAGGCAATGTTTGGCTTTTTTTGGCTTTTTCATTTGTACTGGACAGCGTTTGGCTTTATTTTGGCTTTTTTTTTATTTCGTGGCTTGGCTTCTTTTGATCACGGCGATCTGGTCACCCTGGTCCTCCGGCGATGTCTGCGACAGGGCGAACAGATTGGCTTTTTAAAAGCCAAATTTGACAAATTTGGCTTTTTTAAAACAGGTTTGGCGTCAGAAATTCAGTTTGGCTTTTTGGTTTTCTTTTGGCTTTTCCATAATTTGTAATGGTATATGCCTCTTTTTTGAATTTTTCAAGTTAATTGTTGTCTTGTGTTACTATTTTTAAGCAAAAACAAATGCAAAATTATAAGCTTATCTGGCCATGTTCTATGCGCACTGAAGAACTGCGCAGCTTACTGTTTAGTAGTTAAGTTTTCAAATTAATTATACCTTCATAGCAATCGCGAGTCGCAACTCGCAAGTATTTCTTATTAATATTATTGACTGAACCTATTATCATGCCAAAGTGGAAACCATCTTATGATACTAATCGGAAATATAATGATCAATGGGAAAAGACATTTGTGTGGCTCAAGAAATCCACTGACGGTTCTGAACAGGCATATTGCAAACTGTGCCATTGTAATATTGTTCCAAGATTTTCAAATCTCGCAAATCATGCAACAACAGAAAAACACAAGCGGATCGCGCCATCTTCTTCACAAAAAACACTTTCAGTGGTGACAATAAGCAAGAAAATTGATGACAAAGTTAAATTAGCAGAGTTACAAATTGCTGTTAGCATGGCCTGCCATAGTGCCATACGCACCATCGATCACTTAGGTGAAATAATGGTAGCCCATGGTTGTGGCAGCACTCTTGGTCAGATAAAATTGCACCGAACGAAGTGCATATCACTAATAAAAAATATTATTTCACCGTCTTTAAGATCTGATCTTCTTCTTCTTCTTCTTTCGTTCGCTTGAAATATGTCTATAACTGCAGTGCTGTCTCTTGTATGAATTGAACTGTCTTTTTCAGTTCACACAGCGGTCCATAGAGTTTATCTTCCACTGTCGTCTCTCTAGGCCAGAAGGTTTGCCTAGATATGTTATATTTTGGGCAGTCTTGGAGTATGTGCTCTGCTGTCTGCGACGCCAATCCACATGTGCACATGGCTGTTTCACCAATCTTGAATTTTGTATACATGTGGTTGCGTAATCTATTGTGCCCTGTTCTGAGGCGCAGAATAATGACTTGTTCTGGTCTATCCATAACGTGGTAGTCATCTTGAGCAGGTTTTGGTGGCTTTCTGACTGATTTGATCATTCTTTTCTTTTGGTGGTATGTTACAGGCACATCAGGCTGTTCTTCTTTGGCTCCTTCCTTAGCCAATTGATCAGCTCTGTCGTTCCGGGTACTCCACAGTGGGATGGTATCCACTGTATGGTGACCTTATGCTGACTGCTAAGTTCAGAAAGTAGTGTCCTTAGTACTGGCAATTTCCCAGACAGGAGCGCCTCGAGTACTGATTTTGCATCTGTCAATAGCACCACAGGTTGTGTACCATTGCTGGTATTTAGTAATTTCTCTGTTGCTATCTTGATTGCCTCAATATCAGCATCGTAGTTATGGCAGTACTTTCCTGTCGGTACTCTAGCTTTGTCCCTGGTATTATTTGGGTATTCTATGTACACTCCCGCTCCTCCATTTCGAACAGCATTTTGTGCTGACCCATCTGTGTAGACTCGGATCCAGAGGTCCTGTGGATATTCTTCATCAAGGAAGCTGAGAGTGGCTGTTCTGCGCTGCACACTGTTCTGATCTTCCTTGTCAAATATTCCTCTCACTTTTGTCTGGATTTGTAATGATAGTCTATGCTCATCCTTCCATGGAGTTCGCTCTGGAATAGTTGTTAGGGGGATACCAACTGTGGGCAGATCAGTGGTTTCTCTGCAGAGTCGTTTGGCCTGGTGGATAAAACTACTTCTTTTCAACCGCCCCATAGCTAGGTTTTCAAATCTGTTCTTCATAGGGTGGCCTGGCAAGCTGAGGAACTTTTCTGCTTGTATTAGCGTTTAGCGGAATAACCTTAAACCAGGCTTCTAGACCACTATTTTCGAAATTGCCCTTTTTGAATTTGGCTGAAGAAAACCACACTATTATTGAAGAACAATACAGAAAATTTTATAGATTGGAAGGAAGAAGAACAATTTAAAGAAAATGGACTGCCTAAAAATGCAGAGCAGTTCTGGCAAGGAGTCATGAAACATCCCCAATTTAAAGAGCTTGCTTCTTTTGTTCTTACTTGCTTAATAACACTTATTAGCAATACCGCAGTGGAGAGGATGTTCTCTCTTTTAACATGCATAAAAACCAAAGCAAGGAATAGACTTCAGCTGTCTCTCTTAGAAGCAATTATTAGAATTAGAGCAGAACCATTATCTTCAAACAAGTGCTGTAATGAATTTGTACCTTCATCCAAAATGTTGAATGATTTCAAAGCTGGAATAGTATATTCTAATGAATCCTGTACTGAATTTCAACAATGAAGAGGAATACTTATTTGAAGAAGAGGTCTTCATGTGATATAAGTATATTTTTAATATATCTTTTTACTAGGCAATGTTTGGCTTTTTTCTTGGCTTTTTCATTTTGTACTGGGTAGTGTTTGGCTTTATTTTGGCTTTTTTATTTCATGGCTTGGCTTCTTTTGATCACGGCGATCTGGTCACCCTGGTCTGTGAATGAAAATTCAAGATGGCGGCCGACGCAAATATTGATCGGAATCGGTTCACATCGTGCAATTTGAACTACTGAAGTTAAAGAGAATACAAGTTTAAGATTATTAATAATTTATTTGTATACTTCTTCAGTTTATTTATCATTTAACATGACGGAACATATGGATGAAGTCGGATTTCATATCCCTCAATGACCTGTTTGATACAGTGTCGCTTGAAGCGGAAGTGGACATAAAATAACACCCTTTAAGTCTTAAAAAGTTTGAGTGGAAGGTGAAACTCTGGTATAGAGATATTGACACTCAGAATTGACATCCAGGCATCATTGAGGTATCATTACATTTTGTTTTTCAAGGCCTATCGTGGTCTCATTAGTAAATACTCAAATTTAAAATCGTGATCGAACCTGTTATAATATAAGCAGCCCTTCTCGCGTTCTGAAAGTTGTGGATTCAATTCTTGTCCCGGTCATTCGGTTCACAACAGGTGCAGTTTGAGTCTCACACTTTGATATCTCGGAAATCCTGGGCTCGTCGCTGGAGGTACGGAGTTCATGCCCATTGTGCCGCTGTCGGCAGGCTGTCTCGTGGAAAGAGACCGAGCTTATTATTAATAATAATGAATGGCATTTTATTCACCTCATTCTGTCTGTCTTCTCCGTGTAATTTTACATTTTAGGTCTCACTCTCATTTGCCCTCTGGGTATGGACAATACAATATAATATATTATCACTTGATCCCCCATTTGGTATGGACAATACAATATACGGTAATATATTAATTATTATCACTTGATCCCCCATTTGGTATGGACAATACAATATAATATATTAACACTTGATCCCCCATTTGGTATGGGCCATCAATCAGTTCAGCCCAAGCCATTCTATCATTAGGTCTTATTTTATTTGCCCTGTGGGTATGGACAATACAATATAATATATTATCACTTGATCCCCCTTTTGGTATGGACAATACAATATAATATACTATCACTTGATCCTCCGTTTGGTATGGACAATACAATATAATATATTATCACTTGATCCCCCATTTGGTATGGGCCATCAATCAGCTCAGGGATGCAGAGGTGTTTCCAAGGCACCAGGGCTGGGTTCTATACTAGCCAAGACCTATTGACACGTTCTCACCGAGCGTCCTGGGCAACAGGTCCCTTCGGAGTCCTGGCTGAAGTCAATAGGATTGTTGATTCCTCTGAAGTTGAAGAGTATCTGCCTGCACGGCGAGGAAACACCAGTCTGCACACCAATAAGTCAAACATGGGATAACGGATACTCACACAAACCTCAGGTCCTGTATGACATCACACTGATGTTGGACAACAGGATGTCTTCATCCGACACAGCCAGCATACACAAGCAAGCATCTTCAGGTCTTCCTTTATTTCATTTGCCTATCAATTCTGGACAAAGGCTTTTCACATGATACAATTCTCAGGTGTTCTCAGAGTATGTTATATTTATATGCAGTAAAGCATCTTGTATTCCTTCTTGATACGCTTGTATTTGCTTAGTTTTCTCCAGGAATTCCACATTGGTGATTCTGTTATTCCATTTTAGTCTGGCTATTTTGCCCAGTCAACAATTAATGAATGTTTGTAATTTATTAATAATCACTGTTTCTGATCCATACAGTAGTACAGTTTTAATGTTTTATTTGAACAATCTGTTGTTTAATGTTTTTGACTTCCACAAATGTCCTATTGCCATGAAAATCCTCTTTTACCTTTTGCATTCTTATTTTAATAACTTTATATGTTGACCCATCTGTGTCTACATTGCTACCTAAATAGGTATATAATTCTGCCTCTTGAAGTGAAGTTTCATCAAGGGAGATCAGGTTATTCTTATTATCTTTGTCTTTCCCTGTGGATGTTTAGACTTAATTGTTGTGACCTTCTATCCAATCAATGTGTTTAGCTAAATCTTGCATCTCATTTCATTGTGTGGGACACAAGGGCAATGTTATCAATGTCATCAAACTTCAGTGCATAGCAGACAATATTGGGACCAAATGTACCTAATTGTAAAATGTAGGCACGCTCACAAATTTCATGTTAGAAGCTAACAAAGTAAAATATTTGCTCATAAGCAACAGTTTAGGGGGAACATTTATGACAAGATTTTCTAACTTTTCTCTCCACTTGAAGACTCATTATTGGATGCATGGAAGGGGAAACAAGGTACATCAAAGAATGGCTGCTGTTATAAGTATTGCTTCAACTTTGATGTGTGGCACAAGTAATAAAGGTTTTTCACAAAGCTGTCATGTATTGTTATGTTATTTTTGTCATGATAAACCAATATCATTATACTGTAATTGATTGCCAAACTAAAATTATTAGAGGGAACTTTAGGAATAACATATCAGAATTCATGTCTGGAAGTAATCATAAGACATTCTGTATCATTTATGATAATTTGATACCTTGAAAAACAAACTATCAAACTCATTTATATAGTTTATATTTGCATACATATGTAACTTACAAATCCTTTCAGACTGACTGTAAACATAAGATGGAGAGTAAACTACCATCAAGTGTCAAGATAGAACAACCTGAAGTCTGTCTAGATCAAGGTAAGATTAAGTGCAATATAATGTAACAGTTGAATATTCTTTACATGATGTTGCAATCAACCCCAGCATTTATTGACTGTAATTTACTAGATAATTCTACATTTAGGAGTTTGCCATGCTTTCTGAATTGTCAAAGTATTATAGCATCTAAATCAACGCAATAGCAGAATATAAATCTACTCAGACACTTCTTCAGCGTTCCGAGCCATTGAGGTTCTTTGCTGCAGATACAATCCGTCTCCATTCGTCTCTTTGGTTGACCTTCTCTTGCCAGTCGTTGATTCCAAGTGCTTGTAGGTCTGTATATATATTATCTCTCCACCGTCTTCTTGGTCTACCTCTGGGTCTACTGTCATTTATTTCCTGAGTGTAAGCTAGTTTTGTTTCCTTATTATCTTCCATTCTTTCTATATGCCCCAGCCAGACACCGGGAAAAATAAAATCTTATGTGTGACCAAGTATCCACAGGGATCGGTGCACAACTCTGCAGTTGAGCAGAGCAGAGCACTCTCTTGTCCTGACAATAGGAAATCGCTGTCCAAGGGCTGAGGTAAAATACCCCTGTGTGAATATGAAAGGCAAGGGAAAACCACTGATCGACCACTGAAGTATCCACAGGGATCAGTGCACAACTCTGCAGTTGAGCAGAGCAGGGCACTCTCTTGTCCTGGCAATAGGAAATCGCTGTCAAGGGCTGAGGTAAAATACCCCTGTGTGAATATGAAAGGCAAGGGAAAACCCCTGCATTATCTTCCCAAGACAAGTTTAAAACAGGAACGTGGAATGTCAGGACATGGTAGACACAGTCCTTTCAGTCGTCACACAATCTGATAATACTACTAGATCTAATTTGATAATGACAAAAGCTGGTTGTTATGTTTACAATCACAACAGAAAATATTTTTATTCTAACAACATTACATGAGACCCACTGGGAACTCACGGACACACAAGGGATACGCAGATCCATGGTTCAGCTTAAATTCCTACAAGAATATTCTGTTCTATGGCAAAGTTCAATTGGTGAAGATGCTAATCATCGACTTGTATACTTCGCCGATAGTGGACAGTTTGGTGAATGCAGTGAAGTGGCAAACGGGTTGTCTGCCACTTATCTGCTGGTCCTTGCCTAAGCTGAAAGGTGCTGACAGTCTGGGTAGTGATATGGATACCACACTCGGCTGTATCAGTGTGAGTTTTGCGTAGCTCAGTCACCGGTCGTGACTGGCTACTGTTGATCAGGGTGCTGGCTCCTGCAGCGTGGTTTGATCGGGCCTATCGGATGAGAAGGATGGCACTGGCTTTTACTAAGTTGTTTTTAGTAATTAGTATGGCTTAACAAGAGCCAGGAGAAATGTATGTCTAAGACACAATCATGTGTTTCTTCTAGCCAGTTGACTTGCCACCTCTCACTGTCGGGTATCATGATCAAATGAACGAATTAGAGAATTCTCTTTCCGAACAGAAGAGCTCTATTCGAGACTTCCTGTGGCCAAATTAAATTTCAAGCCAAACTGAATATAATTTTCAGCCTGACTTGATTCCTTGGCGTTTACACAAACCCTACACTAAATCTTCTTCTTACTATTCTAATAAATTGTATTATATATCTATATATATATTTATTATGTATTTACATACACCAAACAATGATTATCATACATAATACATGGATATTGATCAGCCGAACTCTCCTTCGGGAGACCCGCGTTCGGTCCCTCTGTAAGGTGTGGGATTTTTTTCTGTCGGGGGACAAAAAGAAAATCCTAACCTGCACAGTTCGTGGTGACTGCACTAGCCAGGTGGCCTTAATTCCTCAGGCTCAAAGACCCCTCTGCCATACACCGCAAGGTACTATTTTGGCAGTAAATGACGGTTTTATTGATAAAAAAAATCCTAATATTTGACATAACGTTTTAGGGCAGGTCTATCCCTAGATAACAAAAATATCGTGAGTTCGTTGATATTGTCACAGTGCTGATCTTCAATGATAGGTTTTTCATTGTCGTCTGATTCACAATAATTCATTTTACACTGATCATTATCAGTCTGAAAAATACAAACGATGCTTGGATTGAGTAGCTTCTCACTCTCTCTCTCTCTCTCTCTCTCTCTCTCTCTCTCTCTCTCTCTCTCTCTCTCTCTCTCTCTCTCTCTCTCTCTCTCTCTCTCTCTCTCTCTCTCTCTCTCTCACTACATGGAAACCACTTCCACACAGTTTACCTTAGGAAGCTAGTGAAGATCAAATCGCAAGATAATATCCCAGACACTGAAGTCTTAGAAAGAGCTTCCATGCCCAGTATCCACACTCTAATAATGAAGAATCAGATTCATTGGGCTTGTCACTTGACTCATATGCCAGATCACAGGCTCCATAAACAAATATTTTACAGAGAGCTGTGTTGTGGTAAACGCTTCCAAGGCAATTAAAGACACTCTGAAGAAATGGTTCAAAGCTTTTGTAATTCATCATGATACATAGGAGACTGCTCTGCTAAAGACTGAAATTCATGGTGTACATCATTACACAAGGGTGTAGTCACTTGTGAAGCAAACAGGATTGCAAGAGCTGTGAAAACAAGACTAGACCAAAAAAAAAAACAGACCAAAAAAAACATAGACTAGACAAAAAAGACTAGACTTAATCCTCCTCCTGGAACATCAAGCATTCTTTGCCCACATTGTCAAAGAACATTTCGAGCTAATGTAGACCTTACAAGCCATCTCAGAACTCAAGGCTCCAAACTTTCAACCACACTGGATGAAATGAATGGTCATTGTCATACTTGATGGACAAACATCATCATTACATGGTACATTTTTTCTGGCAAAGTTGACCCACTTTAGAAGAAATCTGTAATAGTACCCTGTTTTATTTACTTGCACCGGTCAATTTACAATAATTTGTTCTGTTAATTTTCTACAATTTAAGTAATTGTGAAACAACACACCTCGACTCAATTTGTCTATAACTGCAATGTTGTATCTTGTATGAATTTAACTGTCGTTTTAGTTCACTCAGTGGTCCAAAGAGTATATCTTCTACTGTCGTTTCTCTGGGCCAGAAGGTTTGCCTAGATATGTTATATTTTGGGCAGTCTTGGAGTATGTGATCTGCTGTCTGCGCACCAAACCACATGTGCACATGGCTGATTAAGCAGTCTTGAATTTTGTATACATGTTCTGAGGCACAGAATAATAACTTGTTCTGGTTTGTGCATAACGTGGTAGTCGTCTTGAGTAGGTTTTGGTGGCTTTTTGGCTGATTTGATCATTATTTTCTATTAAAACAAAGTTGCTTATAAGTCAGCAGGGTTGACTTCATTGCACTGAGTTTTATCCCAAATGGCTCAGTCTCTTTCCGCAGTGATCTGCCGAAAGCATCGCACAAACCCCAAACTCTGTAGCTCTAGCGATGACCCCCCAGAAGTCTCCTGAAAAAAATGCACTCGTGAACTGAAGGGCTCGGCCTGGAATCCAACCCATAACCTTCGGAGCCAGAGTCAGATGGCTTGACCACTTCGCCTTCTTTTGATCCTTAGAAGAAGATGAAGAAGCATTATTTTGAGAGATTTTCAGATCTTGACTGAATTGAGAGTGACATTCTTCTGTGCTGGAATCCGTCTGATTGTAACCGTGATGATGTGCCAGTTGAACTACAGTAGGAGCTCATTGATTTGCAAGCAAATGACTTGTTGAAAGAGAAGCACAGAGAAAGAAAACTTGTTGAATTTTACCTCTGCTTACCTGATGTTGAGTTTCTGAAACTGAAGAAGTTTGTCGCTGGTATAGCATCAGTGTTTGGAACAACTTATGTCTGTGAGCAAGCATTTTCAAAAATGAAGTATGTGAAGTCAACACATCGAACGAGGTTGACTGATGAACATTTGGAAAGCAATTCTCTTGATTGAATGCAACAATTCCAAACCAAACATTGATGATATCTTGAAAGCCAAACGTCAGTTTCACAAATCTCACTAACCTTTTTTGTTGCTTAGTTTGTGAGATTCGGATATGTGCACACTAGGTCTGATGTAACTATCTTTTTGCTAACGTCACCTTCTTTGATAAATTTTTTTTTTAGTAAATAAATATGTTGGTTGTCTTTGTTTTTTGTGTGCATTTACGCCACTCACCGATGATTAACAAGGAATGCTAAACTTAGTTTTTCATCTTTTTTCGCAGAGCTTTCACTGTGGCTTGCAAATATTGTACAGAATGATTATGCGGCCTGCCTCGTCATTTTTTCAGTTATCTGGCTAAGATTATTTCAAGATCGCGTTAATACAACAGCCGATTACTTGATATTGTATTTCTCTTCATACTTTACAGTTCTGTACGTCTCACCCTTCTTAAATTTATTTTATAACGTAAGTAGACCCGCAAATCACAATGACGTTCTAAAAATATGGTAAAGGGGGGCAAGGGCCAAAAAATGTTGAGAACCACTGGCCTAGATCATATACATCAGCCTAGATCATATATGAGCACATTAATTCTTCTTCTTCTTTCGTTCGCTTGAAATATGTCTATATCTGCAATGTCGTCTCTTGCATGAATTGAACTGTTTTTTTCAGTTCACACAGTGGTCCATAGAATTTATCTTCCACTGTCGTCTCTCTAGGCCAGAAGGTTTGCCTAGATATGTTATATTTTGGGCAGTCTTGGAGTATGTGCTCTGCTGTCTGCGACGCCAATCCACATGTGCACATGGCTGTTTCACCAATCTTGAATTTTGTATACATGTGGTTGCGTAATCTATTGTGTCCTGTTCTGAGGCGCAGAATAATGACTTGTTCTGGTCTGTCCATAATGTGGTAGTCATCTTGAGCAGGTTTTGGTGGCTTTCTGACTGATTTGATCATTCTTTTCTTTTGGTGGTATGTAACGGGCACATCAGGCTGTTCCTCTTTGGCTCCTTCCTTAGCCAATTGATCAGCTCTGTCGTTTCCGGGTACTCCACAGTGGGATGGTATCCACTGTATGGTGACTTTATGCTGACTGCTAAGTTCAGAAAGTAGTGTCCTTAGTACTGGCAATTTCCCAGAGAGGAGCGCCTCGAGTACTGATTTTGCATCTGTTAGTAGCACCACAGGTTGAGTACCATTGCTGTTATTTAGTAATTTCTCTGTTGCTATCTTGATTGCCTCAGTTTCGGCATCATAGTTATGGCAGTACTTTCCTGTCGGTACTCTGGCTGTGTCCCTAGTATTATTTGGGTATTCTATGTACACTCCCGCTCCTCCATTTCGAACAGCATTTTGTGCTGACCCATCTGTGTAGACTCGGATCCAGAGGTCCTGTGGGTATTCTTCATCAAGGAAGCTGAGAGTGGCTGTTCTGCGCTGCACACTGTTCTGTTCTTCCTTGTCAAATATTCCTCTCACTTTTGTCTGGATTTGTAACGATAGTCTATGCTCATCTTTCCATGGAGTTCGCTCTGGAATAGTTGTTAGGGGGATACCAACTGTGGGCAGATCAGTGGTTTCTCTGCAAAGTCATTTGGCCTGGTGGATAAAACTACTTCTTTTCAACCGCCCCATAGCTAGGTTTTCAAATCTGTTCTTCATAGGGTGGCCTGGCAAGCTGAGGAACTTTTCTGCTTGTATTAGCGTTTTCGTATCTCTGCGCTCACTCAGTGCCTGTGTCCTCCCCATCTTCTCCATTTCCACTATAGGGGTTGATCTCATCCCTCCTGTGGTGACTCTAAGTGCTTGATTTTGCACCTTGTCCAGCTCTTGTATTGTGGTATTTGATGCTGAACACCACGCAGTTGACCCATATTCCAGGTGTGGTCGTATGCTCTGTTGTTAAACTTTGCTAAGTATTTTCGTACTGGCTCCCCATGTGGTTCCACTTAGCTTTCTCAGGATTCACGTATGCTCTGTTGGTAAACTTTGCTAAGTATTTTCGTACTGGCTCCCCATGTGGTTCCACTTAGCTTTCTCAGGATGGCTATTTTCCTTCTGGCTTTTGCTACTGCTTTGTTGATGTGCTTTCTCCATGTCAGCTTGCCATCAAATGTTACTCCAAGGTATGTTGGTTCTTTATCTTCTCTTAGGGGTGTTCCATTTATCTGGATGATCCCTGCCTTTTGTTTTGGAGAGAGGGTAAATAGGGTTGTGCTGCACTTGTCAGTGTTTATGCTGACACACCATCTATTTGCCCATGCAGCAAATGTATCTACAGCTCTTTGTAGCAATCTGGTGGCCACTGATGCATATTCATTTGTGCTCCGTAGAACCAGGTCATCGGCGTACATTGCCGCTTTAATTCCATGCGGTAGGTGAGCAACAAGATCATTGATGAAGATTAGAAAAAGTGTGGGGGACAAGACTCCGCCCTGGGGGACACCGTGACGCAGTAGTACTTTCTTGCTCTTGAGTCTGTCTATCTGTACTCTGGCTCTTCTGTTGTGCAAGTATGCTTTCACCCATTTGTACATTCTTCCATTGACTTTGCAGTTTCTCAGTTTCTTCATCAGACCTTCTTTCCAGACTTTGTCAAAGGCTTTCTTCAGATCTATCCATGCCGCAAGCACCAGCTTCTTCTCTTGGAATGCATCCTCAATTTCTTGAGAGAGGTAGGTTGTCTGATCTTCCGTAGAGTAGCACTGCCTAAAGCCAGCCTGCTGTGGCACAAGGATGTTTTTACTTTCAATGTACCACTGCAGTCTGTGATTGATGATGCGCTCTAGTGTTTTGCAGAGACAGCTGGTGAGGCTAATTGGTCTGTAGCTAGAGGCAATGGAACCATCTTTCCCTGATTTTAGGAGGGGTATCATGATTGCTTCTCTCCAGGCTTGTGGAACACTGCCTAAGGTCCAGCTGTTATTGAAGATCTGCAACAGCTTTGTTTTGGCCTCTGTTCCTAGGTTCCTGATCATTTCATTGGAGATACCATCAGCTCCTGGTGACTTTCTCATTTTCAGTTTTGATATGGCTAGCTCCAGTTCGCTGATTGTGATGGGTGCCTCCAGAACCTCATGTACTATTTCCTTCTGTCGTGTATGTTGTCGTTTCTCTCGAATCTCTTGTTGTTTCTCTGGACTAATTTTGATATTGCTATCTTGTGTGAACGAGTCCGCAAAATGGTCAGCTGCTTGCTTTCTTGTTAAGATTTTTCCATCTTTATGTAGTGCAATTTTTGAGTTTCTCCCTGTGCCCTCGTCATTAAGCTGTTTTATTAGCTTCCACAATTTCCTTGTGTCTCTTTCAAAGTTCAGAGACTCTGTTTTCTCCTGCCAGCTTTTCCGTCTAGCCTGCAGCTTGGCCCTTTGAAATTTGGCTTTTGCATGCTGGAATTTATTGTGGTGCTCTTGGCTGGGTGTGGCCTCTGCTTGCTTTCTACACACTTCAACATCATTATGCAACTGTTCCAGTTCACTACTCCAGTAGGGTTTATATTGCTTACGGGCTCCTCTTGGTACTGTTTCTCGCGCTGCCTGTAGTATGCATTTCCCAAACTCTTCAACTGCTTTATTTATGTCTTTCTCAGTGTTCAGGTTTTTAACCAGTATGCTGGTGCGATGCTTGTACATTGCCCAGTCTGCTTTCTTGTAGTTCCACCTCGAGAGGGTGCTGCTTTCACTTACAAGCTCATTTTCTACAGTTAGAAAGACTGGCCGATGGTCACTGCCACCAAGTTGTTTCCCAGCAGTTCGTGTAATGTTCCATTCCAGGTCTGGTGAATGAAAAGCCAGGTCAGGTGTAGTTGTAGAGTGCCATGATCTCGAGTAGAAAGTATGTGGGTCGGACGGCTTGTTAATCAACATGAATCTATTCTCATCCTGCCAGTCTTCCAGTCTCTCTCCTCTCTGGTCCATGTGATCATAGCCCCAGCTCTGCGAGTGGCTGTTGAAATCGCCACACACAATCATTTTTTCTTTTAGTGGTAGAGTGTCCAGTGCCTGTGGGCGGTCACTTGGACAGTAGTAATTGATCAGATGTAGATCTGTATTACCTGTCTTAAGTTTAAGTGTCTGATACTCAGCCCCTTCCATGTAGACTTTGATTTGGGAAGCCATGATGTTATTTCTTACAAGGGTCAGTATCCCACCTTTTCGCCTGTTCTTTCGGTCAGATCGGTAACACTGGTAGCCTCTGATTTTGAAGGCTATATTTTCATTGAGGTGAGTTTCTTGCAAGCAACATATGCTTACTTTTTCTTGGTCCAAGATTTTTTCTAATTCTATTTTTTTGTTGCTGACTCCCTCCGCATTCCAGTGCATTATCTTTAAGTCTTCGTTTAGTATGGCCAGTCGTCCTATTCTCATGTCCCCTGGCTCCACAGGACATCTGAGAAGGACCTCCAGTAGTTGGGGTTGGACCCTTTCGAGACATAGGGCCCGGCACTGCACCTGCCTGGGGGTCCAAAGCAGGGCGAGCACCATAACGATTAGCAGTAGTCGACATATTCCATTTTGCATGATTGCGTGGCATCCTGATTTCTGTGGTGCGCCTCTTGGCTGGTTGCCTCCGTCTTCAGCACCTTTCTTTGCTAGAGCAGACTGGTCTCACTCGAGTGTAGATGTGTACGCGCGCACACACCTGTCTGCGCATGCATGTACGTGCATACACATCTAGAGCATACTGGTTATTTTCCGGCGCCAGAGACTCGCCGTCGCCCCTTCTCCTGTTAGTTTAAACAGGTCCGCCACGTGAAGGCCAGGAGTTGGACTTTTGCT
Source organism: Cepaea nemoralis (assembly GCA_014155875.1). NCBI lineage: Eukaryota > Metazoa > Mollusca > Gastropoda > Stylommatophora > Helicidae > Cepaea > Cepaea nemoralis. Next base: position 327,689 of record JACEFZ010001169.1, on the reverse strand, counting down.
GCATAGGTTATGTATTCACGAGCCATTGAGGTATTTGAGCAATGTTGGGCGCTCACCCCAACACCGCGCCTCGGCTACATACAGCAACATTTGGAACCCAGCACATTAATCATTCTTCTTCTGCATCTTTCGTTCACTTGAAATTGATTGTCTATAGTTGCAATGTGTGCCTGCTTGATTACACATCTGTTCATAATCAATACCTATTAATAAGGATATTAATCATTTATTTTGGTGTTTTTCAGAAATACACTCTAGGTCTCCATGGAGTACTTACCACTCCATACAAGAGCATCCACAAAAGTGGACATATGACAGCATAGACATGAAAGTTGTGAAACAAGATCTATCGGATGTTCTGTGTGAGGACAGGAGTCACAGCTTCAGTAAAATGGTAGACATAGCTGGGGGTAGCATCATTCAAGAAATGACAGAACACAGCAACTCAGAATCAAGAATGGTTGAGAACAGTTGTAATTCATCAGTAAAACATGAAAATTGTTGTCAAATGTTAGAAAATGTGTCTTCTGTGATTGATACAAACAATAAACTATCTCTGGCTATTAAGAATTGTCAGCAGCAAAATAAGGAAACACAAGAAAAACAAACACAGAGCTTTCCAAAGTCTCTTGATGACATTTTTGATTATGTCAATTTTAGCTGTCAAAGAACTCACACAGGAGACTTGTCTGATGTTTCTAGGCCAAATGTTTGTGTAAACAGATTTAAGAAAACACATACTGAAGGGATGCCAAACAAATGTAACGAATGGGATGGTCTTTTGATTCAAGATGATCATCTAGAGTACCAAAAGAACATGAATCACAAGAGAATACATACAGGAGAGAAACCTTACAAGTGTGATGATTTTGGTGCTTTTTCTACTCAACCTAGCCATCTTAAAGTCCACAAAAGATCACATACAGGAGAGAAACCTTACAAGTGTGATCTTTGTGGTGCTTCTTTTACTCAACCTGGCCATCTGATAGTCCATAAAAGATCACATACAGGAGAGAAACCTTATAAGTGTGATGTTTGTGGTGCTTCTTTTACTCAAGCTGGCAATCTGAAAAGACATACGAGAACACATACAGGAAAAAAACCTTACAAGTGTGATGATTGTGGTGCTTCTTTTAATCAGTCTAGCAGTCTGAAGAACCATAAGTTCACACATATAGGAGAGAAACCTTACAAGTGTAATGACTGTGGTGCTTCTTTTACTCTAGCGTGCCATCTGAAAAGACATAAGAGAACACATACAGGAGAGAAACCTTACAAGTGTGATGTTTGTGGTGCTTCTTTTACTCAAGCTGGCAGCCTGAAGACTCACAAGAGAACACATACAGGAGAAAAACCACACAAGTGTGATGATTGTGGTGCTTCTTTTAATCAATCTAACAGTCTGAAGAACCACAAGAGAACACATACAGGAGAGAAACTTTACAAGTGTGATGTTTGTGGTGCTTCTTTTACTATAGCTTGCAATCTGAAGGTCCATAGGAGAACACATACAGGAGAGAAACCTTACAGGTGTGATGTTTGTGGTGCTTCTTTTCATCGAAATAACATTCTGAAGAAACACAAGGGAACACATACAGGAGAAAAACCTTACAAGTGTGATGTTTGTGGTGCTTCTTTTTCTCGAGCTGACCATCTGAAGAGGCATAAGAGAACACATACAGGAGAAAAACCTTACAAGTGTGATGGTTGTGGTGCTTCTTTTACTGTCGTTAGTTACCTGAAGACTCATAAGAGAACACATACAGGAGAAAAACCTTACAAGTGTGATGTTTGTGGTGCTTCTTTTACTCAAGCTGGCAATCTGAAGACTCACAAGAGAATACATACAGGAGAAAAACTGTACAAGTGTGGTGATTGTGGCGCTTCTTTTGCTGAAGCTGGCAACCTGAAGACTCACAAGAGAACACATACAGGAGAGAAACCTTACAAATGTGATGTTTGTGGTGCTTCTTTTTATCGATCTAGCAGTCTGAAGAAACATAAGAGAGCACATACAGGAGAGAAACCTTACATGTGTGATGTTTGTGGTGCTACTTTTAATCAATCTGGCTGTCTGAAGAAACATAAGAGAACATATACAGGAGAAAAACTTTACAAATGTAATGTTTGTGGTGCTTCTTTTACTGACATTAGCCACCTGAAGACTCACAAGCGAATACATACAGGAGAAAAACCTTACAAGTGTGATGATTGTGGTGCTTCTTTTACTGAAGCTCACAGCCTAAAGACTCACAAGAGAAGACATACAGGAGAAAAACCTTACAAGTGTGATCATTGTGGAGCTTCTTTTGCTGCAGGTGACAGTCTGAAGAGACATAAGAGAACACATACAGGAGAGAAACCTTACAAATGTGATGATTGTGGTGCTTCTTTTACTGAAGCAGGCCACCTGAAGACTCACAAGAGAATACATACAGGAGAAAAACCTTACAAGTGTGATGATTGTGATGCTTCTTTTACTTACACTAGGGATCTGAAGAGACATAAGAAAACACATACAGGAGAAAAACCTTACAAGTGTGATGATTGTGGTGCTTCTTTTACTTACGCTAGCGATCTGAAGAGGCATATGAAAACACATACAGGAGATAAACCTTACAAGTGTGATGATTGTGGTGCTTCTTTTACTCAAACTTGTAATCTGAAAAAACATACGAGATTGCATCATCATCATGTGCCCTGCCAACTACCCTAGGTGTTCATGTATCTCCTCAGATCTTGCTCCCTATTCAAGATCAACTCTGCTGACATTTCTCAATGTCCCATACAGTCTATCCAGCATCATCTCTCTCAGTCTGCCCATGTCTCTTTTCCCACTGATCTTTCCGGCCATCACAATACTTTCCCACATTTCTCGTCTCATCACAATACTGAAGAACACTATTGTCTCTTTCTGATAGTTGTATACCTTCATTAGCCTCTTCCAGGCAATCATTGTTAAGTGACTCTGACAATCCAGGCTATTCACAACAATCATCTCAGGAATCACATCTTTGCTGCTTCCAACTAAATGAAATGCATTTTATTGAATCCAACCAAGATTTTACTTAAATTCTAAAGCCAGCAACCCTGAGGAATTGGATGCACAAGTGAGGAAAGAAATTCAGTCACTTTTAGATAGTAAATTCATCAGTGAGGCGACTGCACAGTTAGTCATTCCACTGGGCTCATAAACCCCCACCCAACTTTATGGCCTTACTAAATTGCACAGGCCTGGGATACCACTGAGACCAATTTAATCTATGGTGAACTCTGTCCAACACAAGATTGTGAAAAGGCTTATAGAAACGGCTAAACCAGTGCGAAAATCAATCAACCTCTAAATATTAACAGATTAATTTAAACTGGTCAAACTACTGGATACTATCGATCTTAAACTAAAGCATTTGGTGTCAATGGATATTGCCTCCATTTTCACAGACATTCCCATGGAAGAAACTACCGACATACAAATTCAAGAAATGCATTGCTGTGCACATCTGATATTCATTTCATGTTTCTTTTAAAACTCGTACCACCGAATTGACAGATTGGCAATGAGGAGTCCTCTAGGTCTCATTCTAGCAGTCTTTATGGTGCACTCAGAAAAACAAAGAGCCTCAAATATTAAGGATCTAGGTCCACACTGCTGGTATGTGGATGATATATTATTCATCCCAGAGACCAGACAACAGGCTGAATCATTCCGCTCCATCATGAACCAAACCCACAAGAACATTTCTTTGTCTGTTGACCACAAACATAATGACATCTTACCATTCTTATAAATACTAATTCAACATTGACAGGATGGCACCATCCAAAGATCTGTCTATTGAAAGGGAACATGGATGGGCCAGTACCTGAATTTAAATAGCTTTGCACCTATTCAGTATAACGTGGCCTGGTACTCACCCTGTTTAATGGAGCTAGAATGATTTGCTATGATCACACATATAAGGAGACCAGAAACCCTTAATCATAATCTACAATCTAATGTATATTCAGCTGTCTTCAATAAAGAGAAAAAGCAGCGGCTGCAGCAGGATATAACAATATGAAATGGAAACAAATAGGTATTTTAAATTCCTGCGAGAAAAAACGAACTAAACATTAACAAACGTTGCACATACCTTACAAGGAGATCCACGTGTCGCGAAATACAGGTGAAAAATCCGAAATCAGAAGCACTCAATAAATATATAAAATCGAAACGTCTGTGTGTCGTATTGTATGCGTTCGTGTGTATTTTATCTTATTTTATTATTCTTTTTTATATTTATTGAGTGCTTCTGATTTCGGATTTTTCACCTGTATTTCGCGACACGTGGATCTCCTTGTAAGGTATGTGCAACGTTTGTTAATGTTTAGTTCGTTTTTTCTGGCAGGAATTTAAAATACCTATTTGTTTCCATTTCATATTGTCTTCAACAAGCATCATTACCAGCCACCCAAACCTACTCCTACAGAATTATCAGTCCCCAGACTTCAAGTGTTTTTTTTTTTGTTTTTAAACTAACCTTTCAAGGGGACACTAATGAACAAATACATTATACAGCGTAAAGCAAACATTCACCTGGAAACTACTCCCATCTGTGAAAGAACAATTGTCTCTGTACACCAAATCTAACTGCATTGATCATTTCCATTGTGAGTGCCAAGCAACTTACATAGGCAGAATGGAAAGATAATTAGCAAATCATGTAACTAAACATATACCAGTACGGGTGGAAAACATTTAATCAGTCTCCAGGAATCCCTGTGCAGTCGACAGGTCATAACATTCTTAGCTTGGCGATTTTGAGACATTTGTGTAATAAACATCATAAAGTTAAAAACGAGAAGACATCTTGTATATTGTATTTGATGAATAATAAATGATTACTCAAATACATCAAAGCATTAGTAATTAGATGGTTCAGGCCAGTTTTATGCAAACATAAAGACTTCATTTTAAATTTGCTATTGCCAAGGGGAAAACTCATGCTCCGCCATTCAAACAATATCAGTGGCTTACGTATTTTAAGAATTCAGCTAGTATAATTCATTTATTCACTTCATATGATATATAACTCTGCAGTATGCACCTGACGAGATGCAGCAAAATTTGCCAGGCAATAAGTTTGACAACATATTGTTTATGGCTTCTGTGTTGAAACTTTAGAAATATATTAATTTTGATTTCTGTTTAATTCAAACTTAAGTTCTAAAATACTTCAAAATTATAACTGTGTGCTTTAACAAATCAACCATATCAGCCATCGAATGGCAATTGGTCTAACAATGTGGGGCCAGCACCATATACCCAGTACAGCTCATGGTGTGAGAGGTGGTCCTTTACTTTACTTTCATGGATGTGATGTTTATGTTTGTGTGTCCATGCTTTACCAAACCAACCATATCAGCCATCGAATGTCAATTGGTCTAAAAATATGGGGCTAGCACCATATACCCAGTACAGCTCATGGTGTGAGAGGTGGTCCTTTACTTTACTTTCATGGATGTGATGTTTATGTTTGTGTTCCTCTTTACTCCAGAAATTACGATCTCTGACATCATTGATCAATTTGTGAGTTGACTCATTTCCTTGCCATGACACAAGATTGTTAAGAATCTTCTCACGCTGTCTTTCTCTCTCTTTCCTCAGATCTTTCCGGTTGTTACAGTATGTTTCATTTTTTGTCCTCTCATAACGTAGCAAAAACTTGTGCTTATTAACTACACGAAGTCCCAGGAAGGCTAACCCGGTCAGCAAATGCCTGCAGAAGTCAGCCTGGATGCGCAGTGTCGCAGCTCTGCTGTAAATAGGCACAATAGTCACGTCCGAAAAAAAGCTCCGGATTAATGCAGAAGAAGAAGAAGATTGATGGGCTATCACAGTGATCTTGACAGGAACAGCCACAAATCATGTGCCAAAATATCTCTGGTAGATACTCAATGAAGGTGATGGTGGCCAACTATGTTTGCTTGTCCAGTCTTCCCTGCCATAACAGCCAGTGCAAACCACTTGTGTATTGTGTAGATACTACATATTATGTATATACAATTGTGTAGGTGTGCCCATAATTTCAGGGATTATATTTGGAGTTTTCCGTCTCCTAGATGGACTGTTGTCCAAAGCTAACGGGTTCCACCTACCCGGGGAAGGGGTTAGAGTGCCCCTGACTCGCTTGGCAGGCACGTCTCCGAGCAAATGAAGTATTTTCTAAGGAACTCAGATCCCACCCTGAGATCCCGCCTCACCCTCTGTGCCCACCGCCAGTTGGTCCGCGACTGCTTATTGGGTATTCGCAGCTAACCTCTATATCTAGAAGCCGTCCCACGAGAATTATTACTGTCTAAGATGTAGATGATCAATGGGAAATGTTGAAGAATTCAATCAGTTGTGCTGCAGAAAAAAACTATTCCAAAATTTAAAAAGTGGAATCGTAAGACATGTATGACTGAAGAAATTTTACAACTAATGGAAAGAAGAAGACAGAACAAAAACAATCCTGCTAAATATGAAGAAATTCACAGAAAAGTCAGAATAGTATGTAAGGAGGCGAAAGAAGCATGGCTCGGGAAAACCGCATAGAAATTGAAAAACAACACAACAGTAAAAAAAAAATACCAAATTAATACACAAAAGAATTCAGGAGCTTACTAATCAAAGAACACATACATCAGAAGGCTGTCTAAAGACAAAATGTGGAAAAATCGTAATAGAAAAGAGCAGATTTTACATGCATGGTCAGATTATGTGAAAAACCTCTATGATGATAACAGAGAAGAACAGTATAATATTCAAAATAATAATGAAGGACCATCAATTTTGAAGATGGATGTTCAGAATGTTCTTAACCATATGAAATCTGGCAAGGCCCCCGGTTCGGAGAGCATCACAAGAATAATGATTAAGGCTTTAGAAGAACATGGAATAGATAAAGTTACCAGACTGCTGAATACAATATATGATACTGGAAATATACCTCATGAATTATGTAACTCTGTATTTATTGCAATCCCAAAGAAATCAGCAGCCTTGGAATATGATCAACATCGAACAATTATTAGTATAATGAGTCACATCACGAAGAATTTGCTAAGAATTATCATGCAAAGAGTTAGGAGGAAAATACAACCTTAAATAGGAGAAGAACAATGTGGGCTTGTAGAAGGCAAGGGTACAGTTGGCACCTTGCCGTCTTGACAGGCGATAGTTTGTTACATTGTGCTATGGCTTGGCCACATGGCATGGGCGAGACAGGAACACTGAGCTGATCCACGACACTGGTGATCGAGTGAAATGGCGAGTCATGACCGCCCACGCTTTCCGGCATGGCACATGATTAATTGCTACAAAATGTGCTTTAAAAAAAAAAAAAGCGATTGTGCTTCAAAAGACGTCACCTTAGGTTAAACAGAAAAGGTTAGCCTAATCGTACAAACTCTGCCGCTGAGCAAACACAGCAGGGGGTTTCTGATTTTCAGAAGAGTACCCCTTTCTCCAAGTGTTTCGGCCCTTTACACCCTTGACGCTCTCTAGGGGCGGGTTCGTCTGGATCATGACTCCGGGCGTGGAGACGTTCTGTCATATTAGTTATCCCTGATGTTACGCTTGTCCATTCGATGTTACCTTGTCCACTCTCAAGCCCTCCCTCCCTCGGTGGGAAGAGTTCGTGCAGCCTATGCTCGCCCCTCAGCACGTGTGGTCGTGGGGAGCCAGCTTTATCCCCCGCCAAGGCCTTCATCTCCTCCATTTGTCACCGTTGCCGTGTTCTTTCTCCGTGTCCCGTTCACCGCGTCGCACTCTGATAGGAAGCCGTCTCTTCCTTCGCGTTTGGACCCACCTCTTGGCCTTTGCAGCTGACTGAGTGCGACTTACGGACGATTACCGCTATATTATGGAGGTAAGACTTCGGCCGACATTTACATGGTGTGACTGCACCCAGACTCACCACTCACGCTTAGAGGAAAGGCTAAAGATCCGACACGAGACGTTGACAGTTCGTGGTCTTGGTTGAGAGAATGTTGGTACTGCAGATACCGCTTCTAACCATACTAGTTCCGAGGCGTGTGTCAGGTCTTAGTGTGTCAGGTCTTAGTCAGATATGACTGAGCTACCGTACAACAGTAGACGGTACTACCTGCTTTCTGTTAGCGCCGAACGTTGGGCGGCAATTACCAAACCCGACACCCCATATTGTGTCGCAAGCACAACTTGAAATGTTGTTTGATCAAGTCTCCAAGTTATCACCTACTTCTGCTGAGTCGGTCGGGTGGCTGAAGGCCAAACTGGTAGATTTAGAACACCAGTATCGCACAACACCCTCTACACCAGTGTTTCCCAACGTGGGGCCCACGGCCCACAGGGGGGCAATTCAAAAATGGAAGAAATCTGCTGGATATAACAAAACGGGCAGACTTGAGACTTAAGTTAACTAAATTGGAACCTGACATAAAATCTATTTGCAGCAAGCATCAAGCGCAAGGATCTCACCAAATTTAAATAATAAATAATTACTAATAATTAAAATAATATAGAAAAATCTTTCATTAAAATTATTTTGTACTTGAATTTCAGTTCTCCATTACAGTTAGTGCCGGTCTCTCTGGCTGTGGGGTTACAACACTTTCTCTCTGTAATCCCGTTTATCACGCAGAGTCTCGTAGCGGAGCGAGAGCTGAGGCGGTTCGACCCCCGCTCGTGACTTGCGGGATACTGAGCCGGCCGCTCAGAAAGCAATGGCAAACTACTGAGCGTTATCTTGCCAAGAGATCAACATACAGCTGAAAGATGCTGGTGTTGACAGCTAAGTCCTGTAAAGGATATGCTAAAATACAGTTAGTAGTTAGTGCTCGACATACGACCACGATCGGTTCCGACAGACCGGTCGTAAGTTGAGTACGCTATGTGTACAGTAATGTGAAGTGATGTTATAAAAATATTTAAGTTAAACTATATCATAAATTTCTTTTATTATTGTTATAAATCATAATTTTCGATGCTCATTTTGTGCCATTTGTATCATCTCTACACCATTTTGTTTCTTATTTTTACAACGTCAGGTTTAAGGGGGGAAAAAAAACACTGCATTAACTGTACATGTACAACTGGCTTAATACTTTAAACTCTGAAGAGCTCTCCAATCAACAAGCTTTAGCCGCGCTTGGGGAAGTCAATGGATCTAGGGTTATTGAGTGTGTGTGTGTGTGGGGGGGGGGGGGGGGGGGTACGGGGTGTCAGGTATTGGTGGCACCTTTGGTAAGGATGACTCTCATGTCCTTTTCAGGACCCAGCCCCCACTGGTCCAAGCCTGACACCCAGCTCACGCCTGTGGCTCCTAGTAGCTGTCAGCATGCGACAGCGGCCACCCCCCGGGCAACAGCTGTGAGAGGCTGGCTAAACCAGGCGCGGGTAGCCGACTTGGTGTCAAACAAAGCGGTGAAATAGGGCATGCCTACCAGCATGTGAAGACAGGATCCGGCAGACTGCGCGGAAGAAATCATTTCTGATTCAACGGGCAAGACGGCGTTTACCTGCAAAGCGTTGTGGAACGTAATGAGCACGGCAAGGCACGTAAAGCGCCCTGGTCATCCACTGCACCTGTATTCGTCTCCAGTCGTCTTGACTTGTCCTGCCACTGGATTCAGATGGACTCAGGCGAGAGAGTGAGGTCGACGAATTGCGCAACTCTTCCTCACTTTAATCCAATTCATCGCGCAAGTCATTCTTCATCCAACGTCATATATCACCTTCAAGCCCTGTGACGATGGGCGAGCGGCGAAGCGGCAGGCGTGGGTACGCTGGCAGCCGTAGTCGCAGACCTGCACACAGGCGGCTCAGGCCATATGGTCGTCCTCTACTGACCGGAGCAGCAGTGGGATTCGGCAGCCCCCTGAGCGACTGAGCAGCCCCCTATAGGAACACACTGCTCACCTCCATAGCATGAGGAAGGGGCTAGAAAAGGTGCCCTAAACATTGTCTGCTCCATCACTACCTAACCAGCTAGCCGCGGTTGGTGGGTACCCTAAACTGCGGTCGACATACAAAGAAAGAAAAAACAGGTAAAGCTAAAAGAGCAAACCATATTCCCTTAACAATCGGAACTTGGAATGTACGCACCCTACTTGACAGAGATGGCGCGTCGGGTCCAGAGAGACGAACAGCACTGATTGGGAGTGAGCTGGGCAGGTACAACATCGACATTGCAGCCTTGAGCGAGACACGACTTGCAGAAGAAGGCCAAATCTGTGAAATAGATGCCGGCTACACATTTTGTCTGGAGTGGAGGGAACAGCGAGGAAAGACGTCAATCCGGTGTGGGATTTGCCATTAAGTCGGTCCAGGTCGGCAAACTAGCTGGATTTCCAAAGGCTATAAACGACAGGCTCATGACCATTAAATTGCCCCTGCTGAATGGAAGGAAGCATGCAACCATTGTGAGTGTCTACGCACCAACTATGACCAATGAAGATAATGTCAAGAACAAGTTCTATGAGGACCTGCACAATGTATTAACATCTGTTCCCAAAGGAAACAAACTTATACTCCTTGGGGATTTCAATGCCAGAGTAGGCACGGACACCACCTCTTGTAAGATGGTGCATGATGGTGGAAATGACCACGTGTTCACATGCACCCACTGTGAATGAACATTTACAGCGCGAATTGGCCTTATCAGTCACATTCGCTACCGCCATGGGTAAAAGTTATTATGCCTTTTTGAAGCACAAACTATCGTCTGTCAAGACGGCAAGGTGCCAATAATACCTCAGCCAGTAAAGAACTTACCTAAATATTGTCAAGTTTTGACATTTTTAGGGGAGACTGATAATAGTGTGGCGGAAGCAGAATATCAGTTAACCAAAATAAATTTGGTTGTCTGGAGAAACAAAACAGAAACTGAAGCTTTCTGGTAAGACAATTTAAAGATCCCTCATGTGAACAGTCCATTCTGTGAGCTCTTTGAATGTGCGATGTCTGCCATGATACTACCCCATTCAAATGCTGATGTGGAAAGAGTTTTCAGTACTATGAATTATATAAAATGTAAACTAAGAAACAGGTTGAAACTTGACCTCTTAAATGCTATCTTGACAATAAGATTTGGCCTGATAAGAGTAGGAAAATGCTGTTCAACTTATCAGCTCCCTGATCGTGTATTAAAAGAAAGTGGAACAGCTAAAGCATACCAAAACTACTGAGCGTAGTCTTACCAAGAAATCAATAATCAGCTGAAAGATGCAGTTGTTGACAGCTATGTCCTGTAGAGGATATGCGAACATACCAGAGTCATTGTGAATTTGAAGCTTCAACTTCCTCATCGTAGCTACATTTATTCTGTGGATCTTGTGAGACGGACACCAGTGAAGATGAGGACATGATTATATAGGGTAAGTCACATCAATCCATCCATCATGTGCCATGCCGATAAGCGTAGGCGGTCATGTACTGCCATGTCACTCGATCACCAGAGTCGTGGATCAGCTCTGTGTTCCTATCTCGACCATGCCACGTGGACAAACCATCCAGGTATTTACTTCTGGGTCTTCCCCCTGGTCTCTTTCCTTCGATCTTGCCAGTCGTCACCAAGTTCTCCAATTCATTTCTTCTCATAACATGCCCAACAAATATTGACTGTCTACGTCTAATGTCTCTAATCAGTTTACGATCTTCATTTGTTTCTTAAAGGACTTGTTCATTGGTTTTTCTGTCTGTCCATGGTATTCTTTGCATTTTCCTCAGAAACCACATTTCCACAGCCATCAGATGTTTTCAGCTTGACTGCTTATTGTCCACGCTTCACATCCATACAAAAGTATAGGTTCTATGTAGCACTTCAACACTCTTTTTCTCGTTTCAATAGATATCTTTTTATTGGTCAGTATGTTTTTCATCTTGCAAAAGGCTACCTTCGCAATGGCAATTCTTGTTCTAATCTCTTCACGGCATCTCCCATCATATGTTATGACTGTGCCGAGATAACTGTATCGATTCACTTGCTTAAGAATATGCCCATTTACTCGTATATCACATTGTGATACATTACATACATTGGCACCTTGCCGTCTTGACAGACGATAGTTTGTGCTTTAAAAAGGCATAATAACTTTTACCTATGGCGGTAGCGAGTGTGACTGATAAGGCCAATTTGCGCTGTAAATGTCCGTTCACAGTGGGTGCATGTGAACACGTGGTCATTTCCACCATCATGCACCATCTTACGTCTCAAACGCTCGGTGTGTGACTTATCTGCAATAATTTTCTCCTTTGTCTTTATTCCATTTCTGATATTTGCCCTCCATGCAACACGTTCAGCAGCGACTTGCTCCCAATGTGCATTATCAATGCCTGTATCAATCATGTCCCGCTTACACACATCTTTGTATCGTAGTAGAGGCCGACCCTGAGATCTCTTACCCATCTGTAATTCACCAAAAAAGATATCCTTTGGTATTCTACCATCATCCATCCTCCTAAGATGTCCTATCCATCTAAGTCTACGAAGACTGAGCATGGAATAAACTGTCACACAACCTGATCTTTCCAATACTTCAGTATTTGTGATTTTGTCTTGCCACTTAATACCAAGAATTCTTCGCAGACACCGCATATGAAAGCTGTTTAAATTTTCTCTTGGTGTGAGTAAGTTGTCCAGGTTTCACTGCCATAGAGAAGAGTACTAAGGACACAGGCTTGATAGACAAGGACTTTTGTTTTGGCAGTAAGCTTCCTGTTCTCCCAGACTCTTTTTCTTAACCTGTTCATTGTTGTTGCTGCCTTACCAATCCGGATGTTGATTTCCTGATCTAGGGATAATTTGCTATTTACCACTGATCCTAGTTATGTAAAATGGTCTACCATCTCTAGTTCGGCGTCGTCAATAAAGATTAATGGTACCCCATGTGCACCCTGTGACATAATCTGTGTCTTCTTTTTGCTAATTGTTAAACCAAATTCAGAACAAGCATTGGAGAATGCAGATAGTAGACATTGCAATTCTTCCTCAGAGTGGGTCGTAACTGCAGCATCATCTGCAAAAAGCAACTCTCTGATCAGTACCCTCCTAATTTTGGTCTTGGCCTTCAATCTCTGAGCATTGTAAAGGCCGCCATCTGAGCGTGAGTGAATGTATATACCACCATCCTGATCACGAAAGGCATATTTCAGTAGAAGTGAAAAGTATATTCCAAAGAGGGTGGGAGCTAGTACACAACCTTGCTTAACTCCACTCTTGATTTCAAATTCTTCAGAAGTTGCACCATCAAACTTGATTATACCCTTCATGCCTGTGTAGAACGATTCCACAATGGAGAGAAGAGTTGGTGGGCAGCCAATCTTCTTTAGTGTCTTGAACAGACCCTCACGACTGACCAAATCAAATGCCTTTGTGAGGTCGATGAAGGCAATAAACAGTGGTTGATTCTGTTCACGGCATTTTTCTTGCATTTGTCGCAATGAGAATATCATATCAGTGGTAGACCGGTTCTGTCGAAAGCCACACTGTGATTCGGGGTAGACTTGATCTCCTAGGACTTGAAGTCTGCGCAGAACAATTCTGGCAAATACTTTTCCAACAATAAACAGAAGTGAGATACCCCTATAGTTGGTGCAGTCGCTCCGATCGCCCTTGTTCTTGTACAATGTTATGATGCTTGAATCTTTGAAATCCTGTGGGACTTGTCCTTCTCGCCAGCATAGCTCTATTAGCTGGTGGATCTGTATAGTGAGTGTGTCTTGCCCACTCCTGATAACCTCTATTGGAATCCCATCCTTACCTGGAGCCTTGCTAGATGCAAGTTCATTTATAGCACACTTAACTTCTGTTATGGTGGGAAGTGTGTCCAGGTGGTCAAGAGTTGGTAGAGCCTCTATGGCGTTGAGGGCATCATCCGCTAGTTTGGTCTCACTTGAGTAAAGCTCCAAATAGTGCTCTACCCATCTGTCCATCTGCTGTTTCTTATCAGTGATGATTTCTCCAGTCAAGGTTTTCAATGGTGCACTTCTTTTGATCACTGGACCACAGGCTTTCTTTATTCCTTCATACATGCTTCTTATGTTTCCCTTATCACTTGCGATTTGAATGGACTCGCATAACTTGATCCAATAATCATTTGCACACTGCCTGGCAGCCTTTTGCACATCCTTCCTAGCTTGCCTTAGCTCACTCAGAGTGTTACGCGTTGGTCTTTCCTTGTTTCTTAAGAGAGCATTCTTCTTCTTATCAATCAAGGGCTGCAGAGTCTCGCTGTTTGCCGCAAACCAGTCCTGCCTCTTATGATCCACAGTGCCGTAAACCCCTACGGCAGTTTTATAAAGAGTTTCCTTAATTTGACCCCACTTTTCATTTACTGTACAATTTTCTGGTGTATCAGTGAAAGCGTCTTCAAGTTGCTGTTGAAACTGAAAGCACTTTTCAGGATCGCGAGTGTTAATAATATTAATTATGGGGCTAGATTTGTGTTTAGCTGTGTAGATTCTCTTTGATCTCAGTCTAATCCTTGCAACAACCAAAGAATGATCCGTATCACAGTCAGCACTGTGGTAACTTCGAGTCAATGATATATGGTTCAGATGTTGTCTTCGTGTGATGATGAAGTCCAGCTGGTGCCAATGGCCGGATCTTGGATGTTTCCATGTGACCTTATGCATCTCTTTTATTTTAAAAAAAGGAGTTTGTAATACATAGGTCATTACTGGTGCAATGCTCCAGCAGCCTTGCCCATTTTCATTCATGCGACCGATGTTGTATTTTCCAAGGCACACTGGCCATGAACTCGAGTCCTTGCCCACACGAGCATTGAAATCACCGAGCATATAAATGTAGTCAGATTTTGGAACTGCCTTGATCACGGAGTCTAACTCCTCATAGAACGAATCCTTCACATCATCAGAGGAATCGAGTGTCGGTGCATATGCAGTAATAATGGTGGCAAACCCACAAGAGGTTGCCAAGCGCAGGGATAATAGTCTTTCATTTCCTCCTGCTGGAATTTCAATCATTCCCAGTAGCGAATTCTTCACTGCAAAGCCCACACCGTGTTGCCTTTTTTCTGCCTGCCCTCTACCCTCTCCCTCCCAAAAAAAGGTGTAATTGTTTTCCCTGAGTGACCCTTCCTCAGCGAGGCGAGTCTCGCACCCATCGAGGCACCCATTGAAGCAGGCAGGCTGTGGCGGATCAGCACTCAATTGTCCGGGGGCTGCCCAGCTTGAGGCGGGCGGTAGCTGATCAGTGACACCTGTAGGTGTCTCCCACCGTCAGAGGCAACGCGTGGCGCCCCATGTCTACGAATTCTTCACTGCAAAGCCCACACCGTGTTGCCTTTTTTCTGCCTGCCCTCTACCCTTCCCCCCAAAAAAGGTGTAATTGTTTTCCCTGAGTGACCCTTCCTCAGCGAGGCGAGTCTCCTGCAGGCCAGCAATATCAATGTTAAGACGATTGAGTTCGGCATCAATCACAGCCGTTTTTCTCACATCGTCAATATTGGTCAAGTCAGTGGAAAATCCTGGACACATACACATGGTTCTCACGTTCCAGGTTGCAAGCCGTAGCTTGAGGATTCTATTTTTATTTTTGTTTGTACCTGGTGCATTGGTTTTATCAGCCTGCGATTCAGATTTTGTCCTAGCCCCAAGCACCCATTGAAGCAGGCAGGCTGTGGCGGATCAGCACCCAATTGTCCGGGGGCTGCCCAGCTTGAGGCGGGCGGTAGCTGATCAGTGACACCTGTAGGTGTCTCCCACCGTCAGAGGCAACGCGTGGCGCCCCATGTCTACGCCAACTGAGAAGGACTTATAATCCGTAACAGTTGCCTCTCGCTTTGAATCCGAGACCGGTTAAGACCAGGGATGGAGTTATTGCCTCTCCATAGCACAAAGCCTGGGCTAAAATATAGAGATCATGTGTTGCCCATGCAGCATGATCCCTCTCTCGGCCTGCCTAGTTCACTCCAGAGGAAAGGTAACACCCCTACATCTGGAACAAGACAAGCTGCAGAAGCTGCCGGATCAGCAAAGCAATGCTCTAACTGTCCGCCTGTCGGAGCTTCGATCCTAGACCAGCCGCCAACCAAGGCTTAGGGCCTGGTCTGCCCTGCCATGACATTTTGTCTTTAGCTTGCATTTCCTCGCACCAGGGTAAGGCTTGTACCCTCCCAATTGCGCTCTTCCGCCCGAAGCCGTTGGCACAATGTGGGGTGTCGGGTTTGGTAAGCGCCGCCCAACGTTCGGCGCTAACAGAAACCAGGTAGTACCGTCTACTGTTATACGGTAGCTCAGTCATATCTGACTAAGACCTGGCACATAACACCACATTGTGATATCACATCAATATCTATGTAATTTCTTACTTTCTCAATCTAGATGTTTACGAACAAAATCTAGATATTTCTAGATGTTGTTTGGGTCGTTTCTAGATTTTTTTCCTGTCCAAAGTGGCAACTATGGTACTAACACTACTAACTTCGGCATTTGGTGGAAATATGGCGGCATGTTGAATGTTGGACTAAAACTAAACCAGTCTCACTTTGGTAATGTTTAATATTTTATTACGTCATTCATATATCGTTTAATGGTGTTGAATATACTCATACTATCTCACCTGGGATTGGGTGGTGAGTGGTGGGATTCTGCCCGCCTGGCGTTCCGAAAGTTGTGGATTCAATTCCTGTCTCGATCATTCGGTTCACGACAGGTGGAGTTAGTTGCCATTGACATTGTGACCAGGGCGGCAAGGCCTAACTTGACATATTATTTATTTTTTGATAGGATGTGCCGTGACCTAATTAACAATTCAAAATGGCTGTCAACTGTGTATTATTCGCTAAATGTCTGTTGCATTGCTAACAAACCTAACATGATGTATATTTTGTTGTGCGTATTGGTAAAAGGAAAGTCACAGCCACATTCCTGTTTTGATAGGATGTGCCGTGACCTAATTAAGAATTCAAAATGGCCGCCAATCAGTGATATAACCAGCATCCTGAGCATGGGCAGTTCTCTCGGACTTTGAAGAAAGTGATAGTAATGAAATAGTGTACAGATGTCTGACAATCACATACAATATGTTGTATTTTGTAAATATTTGTGTTCATGTGTGGATTACAGACAAGATTGGATTATCTATTTTATAGGTGAGTACACTTTTAAATCTGTCTTCGTTTTCCTTCATTCTGTTCTTTATTTTATAGCATTCTGTTCACTAACACCTTAGAAATGATGTTTTTACTAACCTAACCTAAAAATCTCAGGAACTGCCTAAAAAATCATGAAATGGAAACAAATAGGTATTTTAAATTCCTGCGAGAAAAAACGAACTAAACATTAACAAACGTTGCACATACCTTACAAGGAGATCCACGTGTCGCGAAATACAGGTGAAAAATCCGAAATCAGAAGCACTCAATAAATATAAAAAAATGAATAATAAAATAAGATAAAATACACACGAACGTATACAATACGACACACAGACGTTTCGATTCTAAGAATCTTTGTCAATGACAACACAGATAGCTGACGACAAAAACACAAACACACGACCTATCACTTATAGTGCACAACATGATAATTCCACGTGGGGCAGAAAATTTTCTCTCTAAAAAATCATGCCTGTTCAGAGTTAGACAAAGGCAAAATGTTTGCCCTGTAAAGGGTTAAATGATCCTCCCTCCAAAAAAAAAAAAATGAAAATGTACTTGCATTTCCTTCATCTGTTCACTATACACTGCATTAGCTTTCTTTTGTTGATAACATTTCCTGCAATATATTAGTTAGTCTTTCCTCTTGAGCCCAAGGTGGTGCATAGGGCAGAAGCCATGGGTCTCCATGCCTGGCTGTTCGCTGCTACCTGTTGTAGGTCTTGAATGTTTATTTGGCCATTGAATGAGCCTTCTCTAATGATGGTTCTACGCAGGGTCTCCCTTGGTCTTCCCTGTTTTCTTTTCCCTATCGGTGTCCATATGAGGTTCCTGCAATATATAGAATAAGTTAATTAAACCATTCTGCCAGCCTGAGAAGATAAATAAATAAGATTACATCAATAAATGTTAACTCTTTTGTAACAAATATCTGCATGCAAAATTCTTAACTGAAAAATATAAATCATAAAATACAATATAATATATCATCACTTGATCCCCTATTTGGTATGGACAATACAATATAATATATTATCGCTTGATCCCCCATTTGGTATGGACAATACAATATATTATATTATCACCTGATCAACCACTTGGTATGGTCAATACAATATAATATATTATCACTTGATTCCCCCATTTGGTATGGGCAATACAATATAATATATTATCACTTGATCCCCCATTTGTTATGGACAATACAATATAATATATTATCACTTGATCCCCCTTTTGGTATGGACAAGACAATCTTGGTATGGACAATACAATATAATATACTAGCTGACCTGGCCCAGCTTCGCCCAGGCTCTGGCGGGGATCGATCGATCTGTCTGTCTGTCTGACCCAGCCCACCTTCGCCCAACTCCTGGTGGGGAGTATCTCATTTAATTCATATAAGTAGTCATATAAGATCCCGTTCCCATTCCCGACTGGCTGTCTGTCTATCTGTCTGTCTGTCTGTCTGTCTGACCTGGCCCGGTTTCGCCCAGCCCCTGATGGGAAGCATCTCATTTAATTCATATAAGTAGTCATATAAGTTCCTGTTCCCGACTGTCTGACCCGGCCCGGCTTCGCCCAGTCCCTGGCGGGGGTCTGTCTATCTATCTATCTATCTATCTATCTTTCTATCTATCTATCTATCTATCTATCTATCTATCTATCTATCTATCTATCTATCTATCTATCTATCTATCTATCTATCTATCTATCTATCTATCTATCTATTTATAGCCAGGGGACTTAACTTAAGATATAGCAATGCTACTAAAAGTTATGTCCCTTGTTTTATTTTTTCTTATGTTGAGTCATGTAATTACAAAATTAAATTTTAGTAAGTAAATAGCTGAAAAAAAAACAAAAAACTATGACAGTTGGTTGCACAGGAATGAAAAGAAAACATGTAGACAATTTCATCTCAATCGGATGGACCGTTCGCGAACGCATAAAGAACGGACATACATACACACATACATACATAAATTGTGTTTTATAGATATAGATTATCCTTGATACCCCCCATTTGGTATGGACAATACAATATAATATATTATCACTTGTTATGGACAATACAATATAATATATTATCACTTTATCCCTTTGGGATGCAGAGGTGTTTCCAAGGCACCAGGGCCTGGTTACATACTGGCCAAGACCTATTGACGCGTCCTCGTCGAGCGTCCTGGGCAACAGGTCCTTTCGGGGTCCTGGCTAAAGTCAGTAGGATCGCCGATTCCTCCGAAGTCGGAGAGTGTCTGCCTGTACGGCGAGGAACCACCAGTCTGCACACCAATAAGCCAGACATGGGACAACGGATACTCACGCAAAACTCAGGTCCTGTACGATCATCACACTGATGTTGGACAACAGGATGCCTTCATCCGACATACAGGACTTCACGTTGGAGCTCAAGCCAACGAACACAAGCAAGCAAGCAAGCATCACTTTATCCCCCGTTTGGTATGGGCCATCAATCAGTTCAGCCCAAGCCATTCTATCTTTAGGTTTTATTTTATTTGCCCTGTAAATTCTGGCTTTTCACGTGATACAATTCTCAGGTGTTTTCAAAGTATTTCATATGTAGTAAAGCATCTTGTATTCCTTCTTGATACACTTGTATTTGCCTAGTTCTCTCCAGGAATTCCACATTGGTGATTCTGTCATACCATTTAAGTCCAGCTATTTTGCCCAGTCAACAATTAATGAATGTTTGTACTTTATTTATAATCAGTGTAAGTTCTTCGCCATGTTTCTGATCCATACAGTAGTACAGTGTTAATGTTTTATTTGAACAATCTGTTGTTTAATTTTGTTAACTTCCACAAATGTCCAATTGCTATGAATGTCTTCTTGCCTTTTGCATTCTTATTTTAATAACTTTATATGTTGACCCATCTGTGCTACCTAAATAGGTGTATAATTCTGCCTCTTGAAGTGAAGTTTCATCAAGGGAGATCAGGTTATCATTTGCTTGATTTATTCTTATTGTCTGTGTCTTTCCCTGTGGATTTTTAGACTTAATTGTTGTGACCTCCTATCCAATGTGTTTAGCTAAATCTTGCATCTCATTTCATTGTGTGGGACACGAGGGCAATGTTATAAATGAAGTTCAGATCATCGAGCTTCAGTGCACAAGCAGACCATATTGGGGCCAAATGTACTTAATTGTTAAATGTAGGCATGTTCACAAATTTAATGTTAGAAGCTAACAAAGTAAAATATTTGCTCATAAGCAACAGTTTAGAGTGAACATTTATGACAAGATTTTTTAGTTTTTCTCTCCTCTTGAAGACTCATTATTGGATGTATGGAAGGGAAAACATCAAAGAATGGCTGCTGTTATATAAGTATTGCGTCAATTTTAATATGTGTATGATGTGGGGCACAAGTAATAATGGTTTTTCACAAAGCTGTCATGTATTATTATGTTATTTTTATCATGATAAACCAATATCATTACACTGTGATTGATTGTCAAACTCAAATTCTTAAAGGGAACTTGAGGAATAACATATCAGAAATCATGTCTGGAAGTAATCATAAGACATTTTGTATTATTTATGATAACTTTATACCTTGAAAACCATCAAAGTTATTTATATAGCTTATATTTGCATACATATGTAACTTCAAATCCTTTCAGACTGACTGTAAACATAAGATGGAGAGTGAATTACCATCAAGTGTCAAGATAGAACAACCTGAAGTCTGTCTAGGTCAGGGTAAGATTAAGTGCAATATAATGTAACAGTTAGTTGAATATTCTTTACAGGATGTTGCAGTCAACCCCAGCATTTATTGGCTGTGTGTAATTTACTAGATAATTCTACTTTTAGGAGTTTGCCATTGCTTTCTAAATTGTCAAAGCATTATACCATCAAAATCAACACAATAGCAGAATATAAATCTACTCAGACACTGGGAAAAATAAAGTCTTAGGTGTGACCAAGTATCCACCAGGATCAGTGCACAACTCTGCAGTTGAGGAGAGCAGAGCACTCTCTTGTTTTGACAATAGGAAATCGCTGTCAAGGGCTGAGGTAAAAGACCCCTGTGTGAATATGAAAGGCAAGGGAAAACCACTGCATTATCTTTGCAAGACAAGTCTAAAACAAGAACGTGGAATGTCAGGACATAGTTGAGATAGGAAAGTTACATAATGTAATAAATGAAAAATGTGAAGAGTAATATCCTGGGCATGATTGAGATGAGGAAGGGAGATTTGGTGAAGTAACAACAGACAAACACAGAATAATTTGTTCAGGAGGTAATACCTAACCAGAGTATGATCAGCATTGCCAGTAGTGGGTTGTGCTCAATCTTCAAACCTCAAATCTCAAAACAACCAAATAAATCAATGGTTATTTGATTAAATCAGATAGTTATTATTGTCAAATTCAAATTCAAACTAAGAGATATAAATATTGTACAAGTGAAGGTACCAAACAACAAGCAGTAATGAAGTGGAAGTACAAACATTTTATGACAAATTAGAAATCGTGATGGGTGAGAACACTTAAGTTATTCACATGTCACTAGAAGTAGTGTCTTTAGGGGGTACTGGCCGTAGTCAAGGGGGTACCGCACGCGAGGGGGGGGGGGGAACCAAAACAACGCCTCCAGGGGCCACACCAAATGTGGGGGGAGATACCCCATGGGCCCCAGGGTGGTACGCACACACACACGCACAGTCCCGGGGCGCGCCGGTTGCCTGTGAGAGACCAAGCACATAAGGCTTCACACGGGTTTCCAGACTCAAGCTGGTAAACTCCAACTAATTGGAGCCATACCCCACATTGGGTATACCAAGATGCATAAGTGGCTACGGCAGAGGTTTGTAGGGTGTTGTCAAAACATCCCCAGGGGGGCTATACTGCACACGCCCCCCAACACGGACTATTAAGGACGCACTGTCAGCGCAGAGTCGCAGAGCTGTGGGAAGCGGCCACAGGGCCTACCCTCTAGGGAATCAATGATTTAGAGCTCTGCACCCACCACCATAGCATGCCTTCATGTCAGTGGTTCAAGAGCCCTACAATATTCTGTGGGAAGCCTTCGATGAGTCGATTTTGTGACTATCATATCACCTCCGTATAATAGAACGACGCAGTAGAAGAATAAGTGGGGGAACAATAATCATTCCTACATCCTGGGGGTAGAGATCTCTAGGGACACCACCAGATTGTTTGGAGACTATTGCTGAGGAGGTCCGGAACAGCCATCAAGTTAACGCCCCTCCTGATGAAGAAATTCAAACCTGTGCGCCAGTCAACACCACATCTGGCAAAAATGATCACGCTAGAAGCTGTGTGACCGAAAAGCTTAAGCGTGATCGAAAAGTTTTAGCTTGACTAGTTTTACTGAACGAGACACATTTGCCTGCGCACCGACCGAACGTTTTTCTCGCTGCGTGAAGAAAATTGCTTGCAACAAACTGGCACGCTGTCCAGTTACTTGCACATGGAATCGAGTGGCGGATACTTCAGTTGGGGGGGATTCGCGTATACAAGTTAATTGTGTGCGCTAAGCAGTACCTAATAAGACGAATTAGTGAATAGCACCACAAACTAAAAATGAAGAACTGTAGGTGGCTTGTAAGTCTTGGGACCTCAACCCGGTGTGAGAATAGGTGCCTTGGTGAGTACTGCTACAAACATAGCCAACTACTCAAAAAGGGTAGGGGCACATTTGGGTGTGTGATATGCAACACAGAAACGAAGCAACCACATGATGTGTGCCACACATGTGATCGTGAGTTAGTAGAACGGTATGAGACCACAATAAAGGATTTGCCAGAGGTTGAGGACGATCCCTTCTTCATGGAGAAATTCATCAATGTGAAAGAGGCCATGAAAAAAAGAGCGCGCTAGAACAGCCTAGTGAGCGGGCTTTCTGACTGGAGGGGTGAAGTCAGAAAGCTCTTTTTTCACATGCAAGTCAGCGGAAACTTTATGACGAATTTCAGCCCACAGTTGATCAAATTTCAAAGATTCATTCAGAATTAATTTAAATTCAGTGTCAGAAATTTCATGGTCCTGCAAGGCCATTGAGACAAGATCGGAGATCGATGAAAGTTTAGATTCAACCAAAATCCTAATCTCGTCGTGTTTCTTGGCTTTAAGCGCACATCTGTGAGCCACCAACTTGCCGGCCACCCTCAATAGACCACAAATGAGGGCACCTATCTCTAGGCTGAAGACAACAGGGGTCGCAATGGCGGTTGACAGAAGCCCCACAATCCAAGACGTTCACAGCCCAGGTGGTACTTCTTATACAACAGACCGTTTTTCATGCTCACCTCCAAGCTCTTCTGTAGTCTGGTGATCTCTTGAAGGCGAAAGGTCTGGTTGACAGAAGCCCCACAATCCAAGACGTTCACAGCCCGGTGGTACTTCTTATACAACAGACCGTTTTTCATGCTCACCTCCAAGCTCTTCTGTAGTCTGGTGATCTCTTGAAGGCGAAAGGTCTGGTCGGGTGCCATCGTATATTAGCCACGAGTGCCCATATCTTCAACTTGAGGTTATATACTTTGAATACTCCTCAGTGACAGGTCTTGTGGTAAACAAAAGCTTGATAAGATGAATCCAAGGTGAAATCTTAACACCCCCCAAAACATTGAGTTCTTCAAATAATTTTACCTCAACTGTCGGATCTGTCACCCTCACAACTGCTTTACCTTCAGTGAAAGTAATAATAACCCTGACCACTACCGTGCACTTCTGAGATTTTACCTGAAAACCTGTCATAACATCCCCCCAATTTGTAAAAGGCCCCCTTGTAAGAAGGAGCTTGATATATATATAGCGGTCCCTGGGGGAGGGGAGAAGAAATATTTGGGCAAGGGCTGGTAGCCCACCACCTAAACAAGGTCGTAAACAGCATTGTTGCCTTTAAGACACAAAACACCTTCAATATTGCCATTTTGTACCCTACCGGCTTCCACGACGGCAAGTATACATGGTAGTGCTCCCATGTTTGTAAGGTAGTCAAATTTTCTGTCTCGCCAAGCAATATAGGGATTTTTTTACCTCAAACCATAGCTCTCAGTCGGGAGGCCCGAATCAGGGTGTCCACATACTCCCTCACAGCCACTTTAACCACCTCGGAATGTTTTGCAAACTCACCATCATAGGTCTTTGCCACGTCTTTGACACGCTCGTCTACATATTTTTTCGTGGCCACCTCATTGTCCACTGTAGGGTCTGGGAGGCTAGTGATATAGTTACCATGCATATCAAGATTGCCTGTCAAGGTTCCCCCCACAAGTTGAAGATAATCTTGCCAAACCTGTATCAACATAAGCCTTTGTGGCCATATCTTGGGTGCGCTCATATAGCCCGCTTAACATCAGCCTTTTGGTAATCAACATACTTTTTAGTGGCCGCATCTTGCTCCCCAACTGGTTCAGAGACTCCGGTGATTCTATTGGCACCCATATTGATTTCCCCAGACATCGTCCCCCCAGACAGCTGAAGGTTAGAGAGCCGCTCCGTAAAACCTCACGTTGCAGCATCAGTAGGTGGAGAAGGTTCCCCCACATTAGTGAGACAAAGCCTACCCATGGATAGTGTACCCTACATAGTGTCCCCATACTTACGCACAAGCCCAGCCCGGCTAAGCTGGACAACAGTCCCAGCCTCTCCACCGCACTTTCCAACAGACATGGTTCATAGCATACACAGTATGATGTCTTCAAATTTCCGCCAACCCGCCAGCCCACGAAGCACATGAAGACATAAATGGCCACAGATCACATCGTCAGCCCTCTGCAGTTGAAAGTTTGGATGCACACAGGACACCCTAGATAATCCAGGATCTCCTGGGAGGGTCAAGCCCGAAACTATTGAAGTAAATCGCCATAGGCCCCGCCCTGTAATAAGCTACCTGAGTGGGTCCCCTCACCCTCTGATGAGTCTAGATTGACTATCCCACACTCCGGATCGTGTAGAGACACGGGTAGATCATCGCGCAAAAACACACAGCGGAAATTGGATATATCCTTAGCCGCCTTCTCAATATCAAAGTTACTTAATGCTTCTTTTTTTTCTCGCCTCTGCCCCTAGAGAGGTACACATCTTTTCCAACCAACTCTTCTTTATCAAGAGCAGTGATCATAGGACCATAAATAGGATGTCTCCCCATAATATCCTTTAATGCAGACGGCAAACCCTGCCCTTCCATCGCCCGATTATGACGAGCCTTGTTAACCACCTGGGCAATACCTTGCAGCCCCACCAGCCAGCCCTCCTAGAATGGGAAGTGCCTTGGTTAGGATGGGCAGCATGGCCCCCAATGTGGGGAAAAACCCACCCACCTTAACCACCTTCTTAATCTGACTCTTCGAGAAGGTGAGCTCAGCCCCAGAACCCGCAGCAACATTCTTCTTAATGTGGTTAATTTGGCGCTGGGTTAGGCCGACACTATCGGCACCATGCAGCTGCTCCACACCCAGGCATAGGGTGGTGCCAGTGCCTGTCTTTCGCAGCCTTGACCAACGCCTCTTTCTGTCCTGGAGAGAGGCTCAGCCCATATGGTATCAGTGCCATAATTATCTCTGTATACCCCTAGTGTTTAATTCAAGACAGTAGTAAACTTCCTGCCATCAGATGCCAAGACCAGAAACTTATCTGCGATGATCACGGCGAAAGCCTTAGTGTCTGCAGACACAGCAAAATCGAACTCCACCTTGAGGGTGATAGCTTGAACAGCGTTCTTAAAGGCTTCAGATTGGGCCCGCAAATCAATAACATGTATGGGGTAGAGGGCAACAAAATCCATAGGGTTCACCAGGTTGGACGACTCCCGACCTGTAATACCATAGAATGCCTCCTTGAAGTCTGCAAATGCTTTGTAGGCCCGAGAGGTTCTATACTCAGCGAAATTGATATTCATATCCACTTTATATCCACATCGGCCCACATGTTGTTATAGCGATGTCATATATCTAAATAGAAGACCTCGGGATATAGAACCGATCGACCCCACATCGGTATTTGCCATTGTAGGCCTTGCTGGTCTGGTCGATCACCGCGAAACCGTAAGGCTTGCTTAGTGCACTCTGTGAATGAACTCCCTGAATTCTACAAAGTGCATGTCACCACCAACATAGGAGTCGTGGATGGCGCACAGGTTCTTCGTGTCTTGGTTGAAGATCACCAGTAGATTAGCATTATGGCGGATGTCCTGCTTGGGAATTCTGAAGAAGCTCTGGGTTAGGTAGAATGTGTCGGCGCCACCGTGCCGGCCCTGACAGAAGTACTTCTCAATCGGTCCCTGCTTCTCCAGCATGACATCATCAATGACCATGACAGCTCTCTCTTTGGGGTTCAGGTCCTCGATGGGGATGATGTTCTCGGCTGAGCTATGACAGGCGGCAATTTCTTGCCCCGCGGCCTGCCCGGCGGACTCAGCCCAATCCTGGAGGAACTGGTACTTGTCCTGCCCCAAAGACTTTGAGTACAGGTGCAGTTGGTCGTATTTCAGGTAGGCCGGCTTCAGCAGCGGGTTGAGCATCATGTTTGTCTTTCCACACCCCGATGGACCGCACACAACACAACGAATGGTGTCTGGCAGCAGCCAGTGGTGGTGGTGGCGGGCTTTGTCCTTCAAGATCGAAGTTGGTTATCTCCATCAATAAAATATATTTAAACATCTGCATTGTCTTCAGTATGCATTGCCTGCGTTGTAAGAAGCGGACTCCTACGTTGGAGGAGTCGGAGGTCATGTTGAAAAATGATCGAATGACAAAGCGCAGCATCTGTGAAGTTTGTGGGGCTAAGAAGAGCCAGATAACTGGTATAGGGCTCCTCAACAAAGCACTGAATATGTTGCCTATGCCTGAGATGCATATGAGGCTGCCTAAGGGTGTCAGCTCTGTCAGCTCTGAGGATGTCCCTGGGGGATCTTTCCAGAATACGGGGAAATATAGCTACTGTGGCCCATTCACTAAACTAGATAAGTGGTTGGCCCAAGGCTATGTTGGGGCTAACTCACTCGACCAGGCCATATGAGTATGCTTTGACAGTGGTCGATGTTGCCTCGCACTATAAGGAGGCTGAGCCACTAACAGACAAGGGCAGTGAGGCGGTCGCATCGCTGCTTGGTCGGATCTATAAACGTGGGCTGCTCAAATGGCCTAATCTTTTGCAAACTGACCCCGGGCGGGAGTTTATGGGTGCTGTCAGTCAGATTTCTGCTAGGCATAAGACACAGGTATGCCATCGGCAGGCTGGGAACCATCGCTAGCTGGCGATTGTCGAGCGGTTCAACAGCACTCTGGCAGAGACTGTGTGGGTCCCAATATGCCCAGGAGTTGTTGTTCGCTGCCCGAGGCTCAGATGAACGGTCAGTTGAATGGGTGAGGGCTCTACCCCAGGTAGTCGCCGCGGTCAACAATGAGGTGACTCATTTGACTGGCAGGAAGTCGGCTG
The DNA here is from genome assembly GCA_014155875.1 of Cepaea nemoralis. Taxonomy (NCBI): domain Eukaryota; kingdom Metazoa; phylum Mollusca; class Gastropoda; order Stylommatophora; family Helicidae; genus Cepaea; species Cepaea nemoralis. The sequence continues at coordinate 300,129 of JACEFZ010001169.1, read as the reverse complement.
AGGCGATTAAGGATTCGTCTGTGTCCCATGCTCCGGCCACTCCAGCCCACCATGCCATTAAGGAACTTGTGATTCCTGCCGACTCTCTAGTCAGGTATCTCTATTCAGCGGGCGAGCTCGAAGGGGGCCAGCATCGGGCGACTGATCCTACATGGTCACTGACTTTGCATAGGATTCATCGTACCACCCAGCAAGAGGACCAGCCCACTCTTTACTATCTGGTGGATGGGCCGGCTTGTTGATTTGTGCGTGAGGAACTGCTTGTTGATCCTCCCAACACACAGCTACCCCCTAGCTGGATTCTAGGCCAAAGAGCTTGATGAACATGCGCTCTATTTAGCGCTCCGTGGTGATATGCCCATAGGCTCTTGTGGTAAAACCATCAGTGCAAATCCATTTTTTCGTATCCATGGGGCTCAGGGATGTTTTGTTCTGCTCATAAACCCCGATCTGGTGACCCTTGCTTCGTATAGCTATCTGTGTGTGCTTGTATTCTCACCGGCCAAACAGGCTGTCCTTATACAGTTTATGCCTGAGGTCCTTTTTCACGTCAACTCTGGAGACTCCTTTGGCTTTCTTGATGTTTGTGGCTTCTAGTATTGAGTACATCTTTGGTCTAAGGCTGATGAACTTGGCTATGGGGCGGCCACTGCATTCGTCTGTGAATTTGCCGACCACCTTTTTATTCGCAGTCGAATGGTGGGGGTGGTCTCGTGGGTAATCTGAGAAGTCGTACCAGTCGGGTTGGGCTTTCATGTCAGCGTACACATCGTCAGTCTCCACTTGGAACAGAAGAGAGTCAGTGTCGGTGTAGCAAAGCTGTACTCTATTGCCATATTGTGGTTTGAGCTTATTGTACCAGAAGCTGTACATGAGGTGCTTGGACAGGTCTAGGATTGCCTGCCTGCAATAGACAGGTTTGTTCAGCTGGACTCTGGTCTTGGTGCTGTGCACAGCAATCAGTCCGCCGTCGAAGATGGTGTGTGATTCGATGTTGGGACTGGCTATTAACCGCCAGAGTCGGTCGGTCTCTGTGGCCCGGACTAGGTTAACTCTGATACACTTGCGGACGTTCTCCATACTCTTCCTGAAGACTGCGTTGTTCATCAGTTTGAAGAAGTCCTTCTCGAATTCCGACTTGGCCTGAGCCCGTACAGCTGTGTTCATTTCTATGTATGGCTTCATCCACGGGGATTGATTAAACTTCATGGCTCTGTGGATCTTTGTAACCTGTAGGCCGAGGCTGTGATAGAGCTTGAGATTGCGGTAGTGGATGATGTACCGCTCCGTATTGCGGGCTTCATCAAATCGCTCGGTGCTGTCCATATATTCGTAGGGGTATACACCCTTATGGAGGAGGAGATGTGTGCCGTCGTAAGTTAATGTCGTCCTGAACTTGTCCTCCAGTATTGCCCATAGAGTGCACTTTTGTGTGCTGGCAGTGCACACCTTGCATCTACCTATGGAGATTACATTGCCATCGCGTTCAAGATGCTCTAAGACAGCCGGCTTGCTGCATGTGCTACAGAATGGTGCCAACTCGCTTAGATTCCCAACCAGGGTGTCTAGAGAACTGTTCAGGAATTGGAGACTATCAATGAATTGTAATTGCCCAATCATGAATGAGGCGTACTTCTCCATGTTGTTCCAGTCATCTATGTATGTATTCATCTACTAGGGAGGAGAAACCCTCAAGAGACACGTTGCTGACTTTATGTAATGCTCACCTCGATTCTCTATTATAATCAGGCCATGAAGAGTCCACATATTAGACATTAACATTTTAGTGCTGGTGGCCCGGCTATGTTTTCAGCTATTATCAAGATTCATCAGGGGATACCTCATGATGGAGGGTCTCACATTAAGACTGTGTAGGCAAAGCAGTTATAGAGACAGTAGTAATTAACTTTACTCAAGAGTGTTGTGGTGCTGGCACTCCAGTCCAGTCTTTATGGTTCAGATGCCTAATCGCATTTTATGATCATCTTGCGCTTGCGGCAGGGAAGTCCACAAGTTTCCAGTCAGCATTTCTGGAAGAGAGTTGGGTGAGTCTAATGGACCAACTCAACGGAAACACACCGCAAATCTTCTGCTACGCCCAGTGATGACACTGGGATCATCTCTGACTATCTCTAACTTTTACTCTATATTGTAAATAGATCACTTCCTTTCAGGACGTTCCTTTCAGACCTGTGTCTATAGTGTAAATTAAATTGATTAATTGTTGACATGTCTTTCCTACTGTTATTAGTGTTGGGTCTTGGAAGAGGCCATCCTGTTACAAATGGATGTCCTCTTAGTCGAGAGAGTAATTTGAAGTACTTGAGTATCACCTTTGACAGGTGTTTGTCTTTTAAGGATCATGTGGATGCTTTGGTGGTGAAGGCTGGTAGGGGACTTAATGCATTGAGGGCTTATGGCATCAACCGGGGTAGATCAGAGGATGCTGTACAGGCTCTTTCAGCAGTTAATAATTTCTGTCATTGTGTATGGTTTGGGGCTGCTGACAGTATCAAAGAGCCAGCTTGATAGGCTGGAGCGCACACAGAATGCTGCCATGCAGGTAATCCTGGGGTGCACAAAGGACACACCAATTATATACATGAGGCATATCCTGGCGCTACCAACAATGACGGATGGGCATAGGGTTCTTCAGGCCAATTGGTACCTGAGAGTTGCTGCAGATAGGGATCACCCGCTGCATGCAGCCATAGATATAGTTAAAGGTCATAGACTAAGACGAGGCAGGTCCTGGATGGCACAGGCAGAACTTTCTATATGTCAGGTTGTGTGATCTAGAGACCATCAATCATGAAAAAGAAGTTCCGGAAGACATGACGGACTGGTACAATGTAATAATAACACTGGGTCGTGAGTGCAGAGAATGGGCAGCGGGCCGCACTGAGTTTGAAGTGCAACAGCTGATGCAGAGTAACCATATCAAGGTGACATAGTCATCTACACTGATGGGTCAGTGGTGAGAAACAGACATAGTGGTTGGGGCTTTATTGCAAAGGCTAATGGATGAGTCTTGAAAAGGGATAGTCTGGCATATGAGACTACAACCTCCAGCATGAGAATGGAGGTGGAGACAGTAACAGCGGCATTCCATTGGCTAGAGGAGACTACTGCAACACACGTGTACATTACGGATTCAAAGAGTATGCTTAGTAAGTTGGAGAAAGGAATGTTTCGTGTGGAATGGCTCTCGTCGCTTCAGAGGTCACAGATTGTGAGTATTGTATGGATATTTTGCCCTGGCCATGCGAGGGTGTGGGTGAATGAACAGGCTGATAGGCTAGCAGGGAATGCACCACTTGGTGGTAGATTGCCTATGGACAAGGGGGAGGTGGTTGTGCGCTTGTGGGACCAGGTGGAGATGGTGGAGGAACAGATTGAGAACCCATATGTGGAAAGAATGAGATTGCGGGAGATCAGCAGGGGTTCTGGAAGAATCTCAAAATTGAGAGGGACGACCAGGACAACTTTTAATCAGATAGCTGTGGGAATGATTAGTAGTAGGACTCTTTGCTGGCTGTTGAACAAGGGGACAGAGCACGTATGGGAATGTCCTGACTGCAGTGATGTCGGTTCTTAACTCAACTCAACTCAGCTCTGCTGTGAACTTCATTCCGGGACTTGTACTCATTCACCGTCAGTTACAGGCTTTTCTTGAAGAAATTGATTCTGAATTATGTGACTTGCCTAATGACACATCAGGGAGTTGGCTTAGCTGCAGTATAATGTCTACTGTGAGTTTATCTGAGACCGACCCTGTGTGGTTCAGGAATTCTACAATGATGTGTTATATAGGGATTCTACAAGACACCTGGTTGGTATAGGAATGCTACCATGAACCTATGTGGTAGAGGCATTCTGCAATGAAGACCTTAGTTTCGTTTTACCATCTCCAAAATGAAATAGATGTTTTCTTCACTGAAAAAGATACAGCTGATCCACATCTGTCAGATCCTACCTGGCTGTCAAATTTGTCATTCTTGGTCGTCATCACATCGAACATGAATGAACTGAACTTGAAACTTCAGGGAAAGGATAACATTGTCTGTGATCTCTACAGAATCATCAAAGGATTTTGGAAAAAGCTGTCATTGTTTGAAGCACAATTAGAAAGAGAAAAATTTTCTCATTTTCATTGTCTTCAAATCACCAAAGATGTCAGCCTTGATGTTCCTAAAACAATTATTCGTGACATGAAGAAACATTTTTGGAGAGATTTTCAGATCTTGACAGAATTAAGAGTGACATTATTCTGTTCCAGAGTCCGTCTATTTGTAACCTTGATGATGTGCCATGTCACGGGGTGAGTTATATGGGTGATTACATCTGATGGTACCAGGGCGACAGATAGGTCACAAGCGTGATTGGCGATCCACTGGCGCTCTGGGCAATGGCTCGCGGGTATGATCCAGGAGAATCAGCCAATAGATATGAAGGCAAGCCCGGCAGGTCTGCTCCTCACTCCCAACACATCACAGGAAGGCAAGACATGCAAACATCAAACGACAACACCCTGAGGAGAGATGAACAGTGACGTGTAATGGCCGCTGGTGAGACATCAGGTGACAGTAATGAGCATTCACGCCTCTCCAGTCTTCAGTCTTTCGAGGTCGTCTCATGCTCCTGTACCGCGCTCACAGATCACTCGTACCTGGCAGTAGTGTTGTATGAGGGTGTCCCCTATCGCCTGTGAGAGTGGTGTCAGAGCCAATTCAGATCGATGTAGCGGTATGCTGACCCGACATGAGCGCAGAGTAGTGGCCTCAATAACAACGGCAGTCAGCACTTGTAGCAACTGGCCATAACTGAACATGAGGTGAAAGTGTAACTGTGGCCTAAGTCCATGCATGAAGTAGTGACGGTTGAGTGTTGTACGTGTAGAGCGATGTACTGGGTGTCTAAACTAGATGAACGCTGGTGTTGTAATGTGCTCAAACTGCCGTTGCGTTGTTATTCTATGCAACTCTATGACGTGGCACTTGTTTATTACCAGTGCCACATCGTGCTTATTTCTATTGCTATTCTATTTATACATGCTGATGCGTTTGCTCATCAGTTTTTCTCTACCAGTCATGTGGCATATGACATGCCAGTTGAACTACAGTTGGAGCTCATTGATTTGCAAGCAAATGACTTGTTGAAAGAGAAGCACAGAGAAGGAAAACTTGTTGAAGTTTAACCGCTGCTTACCTGATGTTGAGTTTCAGAAACTGAAGAAGTTTGCCACTGGTATGGCATCAGTGTTTAGAACAACCTATGTCTGTGAGCAAACATTTAAAAAAAATGATGTATGTGAAGTCAACACATCGATTGAGCTTGACTGATGAACATTTGGAAAGCAATTCTCTTGATTGGATGCAACAATTCCAAACCAAATCAAATTGATGATATCTTAAAAGCAAACCGTCAGTTTCACAAATCTCACTAACCTATCTTGCTGCTTAGTTTGTGAGACTGATTCGGATACATATCCGAATCGGTGAGATTCGGATATGTGCACACTATGTCTGGTGTAACTATCTTTTTGCTAACGTCACCTTCTTTGATAACATTTTGTTAGTAAATAAATATGTTGGTTGTCTTTGTTGTTTGTGCGTTGCACACCACTCACCGATGATTAACACAGAATGATAAATTTAGTTTTTCGTCTCTTTTCCCCAGAGCTTTCGTTCTGGCTTGCAAGTATTGTACATAATGATTATTGTCAGAAGTCGGGGTGCCCCACCGGCTAGATGAAAGTATTATTCACTGGCGAGCAACCCCAAATAGTCAGAATCTGACTAGGGGCAAAATCTATATGGCTGAACTACAGATTAAGCCCATGAATATCCAACGTACAGCTCCAAGTGGCTCGTTACAAAATGAAATGAACCGTGCTGAATATTCGCCAAGGAATGGGAAAGAGAAGGTTAGCTAAGATAGATGTTTAAGTCTAAATATATGAGTATAGACGACTATCTCAGTACAGGTTTTTCTCCCTGACTGCTCCCTTCCTTGGTGTCTAAGTGAACCCCCACCAATGTACACAACAACACGTATGCACAATTGGAAAAAATATAATGACAGAACTATGAGGTACAATACTACAACATTTATTTGCTAATCATAACAATAGACATAGGATGATTGTCAATATGAGGATGATGAAATCATATACATATTGATATTGATGACAAACATTACGTAACTTTACTTGTTACTTGATCTATCTGGATCTGTGGTCCAGATCCCCACTCTCCAGTAGACACACACAAAAAAACAGCTTGCCGGTATTCTGACGAATCCTGTCAGTCCTGACACTACCTAGTCAGTAGTCTCTAGTCTTGAGATCTATAACATAGGTGCTCCTTGTGAGAGCTTGAAAGAAAGTCGAGAATGTGTTATATCTAATTCTACATCAGCGCAATCCTAATTAAAACATATCATAACACAAACATATACAATGACCAGTCTGGCCAAGTTTATCTTCCAGCTCTACTGTGTTCACCATCCTCCTTTTCCCTACTGTCTTTAGTCTGGGACGGGCTTTTCAATTGTCTCACACGCCTGTAATGATTACATTTCTGCCGCCCATGTCCATGTCGCTAATACAGAAATTCTGTGTCGTACAGCCGCTCTGTCCAAAGTTGGTTTAGCAGCTCACAGGATCGGTAATGGTATTATAATAATGCCGGGTCATCCGGGCTTACAAGCCGTGACCAGTAGCTGTGCCAGGTTCCCATGCATTACCGTGAACGCACGCCCACAATACACTGAGAAAGTTTAGCACCATATACCCTATACCAATTGTGGGTAATGTCTGTACCATTACACCTCTGCTTCCAACACAATCGTTGGCCAATGTGCCAATGCGCAGACAATAGCATAACACTTCATATTGGTAAGTTTGCATATGACAAATCAATATATCAAACATCCAATACACATAAACATATTGATTAAACTAGACATATTATGATACTTTAACATCATAGCATAATGCACTAGTTAGTTTGTATGTATACGAAATGAGACGTATATACACAAAAAGAATATTACGAAGCATATTCCTAGCATCGTATGTTCATATGAAATTACACATACATACATCCAACATATCCGTAAACATTATATTACTTCAAGATGGACATCTAATGATACTCAACATAATAGCATCAGGCATTATTAATGAGTACTAATATTGTATAGCTACAAAATGAGATATACAACAAGTCTAATTGAAGTGACCACACAGACCAGCCATATTTGCTGATCTGCCCGGTTTAATCACCACTTAGTTACTGCTGTGGTAAGAATTAAAGAAATAGTCAGTTGACTATATTCTGTACAACAAATGCACACACCAAAAGGCAACTAGGATAGTGTACAAAGAAATGACAAGCATCTACCAAGACACCTAAAAGTATACTTAGACAATGATATTTATTGAAATAACCTATGTCAGATATAGACTTACTAGTTACTAAGAAATAATTCTCCTAGTGAAATCTAGCAACATAAGAATCATACATATGACTACAAACATTGAGCTGGCTGCCTACCTGTTCTGAAGTCAGACTTAATCTAAAGGGAACAGGTCTAGCGTGGGATTTTATACCTAGCCTAGCAGTAGACACTTATCTCCCAGGAATTCCAGTCATAGATTCTTCTTATCTCCCCCTGACGTTAATTGCAATTATCTCCAAGTCTGTCCAGTCATAAAAATTCTTTCTGCATGCACACTAGCCTTCACACCTGTGGGTCTGACAATTATTAGCCCCCTGAGTCTTATCAGTGATTTCACACCTTGCACCTCTAGTCTCTACCAGATGGAGGTCAGCCATCGCGGTTGGGCGGTTTCCTAGTTGTGCTTATCAGGTGTCATGTCAAAGGAGCAATTAGGTTCTCATGGTCGGCTGCCAGTTTACAACTCTGTTGGTAAACCAGGTTTGCTTGCGTCATGCCTGGTTGGTTTTAATTACCATTCAGTCCCCTGAGTCTGCCCTCCAGTCTGGCTGGATTGATAACCTCTGGGGGTGACCGGTACTGGTGTCAAATTAACTTCCCAATTAGAAAGCCATCTGTGGTGGTTTGTTTACTTGCAGGGTTTGCAAGCTTACGTCAAGACTATATAGCCTTGAATATAGAGAAAACAGTTTTGTTAGTCTGTTGATTCTCAAAAGTGAACCGAAAATTGTTCTGGGAAGTAAAGGCTGCATATTCGTGACAATTATGTTGCCCATGCCCATCATTTTGTCAGTTATCCGGCGCACTGTGAAAAAAGTCTGGTGATCCCTGGCCTAGATCATACATCAACCTAGAAACGCTAGGTCTCTGTGGCTAAGGGCTTACAAACGCAGTTTGTGAGCCCGTATACCCGGGTTCGAAACACAGGGGTGCTGATTTTTTCGAAAAAGGTATAGGAGCCGGTCGTTCAGAAAGCAATGGCAAACTACTGTACGTAAAATTTGCCCAGGAATCACGAACGGCGACAATGCTGGGGTTGACTGCTACGTCCTGTGAAGAATATGCAACTTAATTTTTTTTTAGATCATACATGAACACATTAATCATTCTTCTTCTGCATCTTTTGTTCACTTGAAATTGATTGTCTATAGTTGCAGTGTGTGCCTGCTTGATTACACATCTGTTCATAATCAAAATCTATTAATGAGGATATTAATAATTTATTTTGGTGTTTTTCAGAAATACACTCTTCGTCTCCATGGAGTCCTTACCACTCCATACAAGAGCATCCACAAAAGTGGACATATGACAGCATAGACATGAAGGTTGTGAAACAAGAACCATTGGATGTTCTGTGTGAGGACAGGAGTCACAGCTTCAGTAAAATGGTACACATAGCTGGGGGTAGCATCATTCAAGAAATGACAGAACACAGCAACTCAGAATCAAGAATGGTTGAGAACAGTTGTAATTCATCAGTAAAACATGAAAATTGTTGTCAAATGTTGGAAAATGTGTCTTCTTTGATTGATACAAACAATCAACTATCTTTGGCTATTGAGAATTGTCAGCAGCAAAATAAGGAAACACAAGAAAAACAAACACAGAGCTTTGCAAAGTCTCTTGATGACATTTTTGATGTCAATTTTAGCTCTCAAAGAAGTCACACAGGAGATGTGTCTGATGTTTCTAGTCCAAATATTTGTGTAGACAGATATAAGAGAACATATACTGAAGGGATGCCAAATAAATGTAATGAATGGGATGGTCGTTTCATTCAAGATGATCATCTAGAGTGTCAAAAGAACATGACTCACAAGAGAACACATACAGGAGAGAAACCTTTAAAGTGTGATGATTGTGGTGCTTCTTTTACTTTTGCGTGCAAACTGAAAATACATAAGAGAACACATACAGGAGAGAAACCTTACAAGTGTGATGATTGTGGTGCTTCTTTTACTTTTGCTTACCTACTGAAAATACATAAGAGAACACATACAGGAGAGAAACCTTTCAAGTGTGATGATTGTGGTGCTTCTTTTACTTTTGCGTGCAAACTGAAAATACATAAGAGAACACATACAGGAGAGAAACCTTACAAGTGTGATCATTGTAGAGCTTCTTATGCTGTAGCTGGCAGTCTGAAGATACATAAGAGAATACATACAGGACAGATACCTTTCAAGTGTGATGATTGTGGTGCTTCTTTTACTTTTGCTTACCTACTGAAAATACATAAGAGAAAACATACAGGAGAGAAACCTTACAAGTGTGATCATTGTACAGCTTCTTTTGCTGTAGCTGGCAGTCTGAAGATACATAAGAGAATACATACAGGAGAGATACCTTTCAAGTGTAATGATTGTGGTGCTTCTTTTACTTATGCGTACCTACTGAAAAGACATACGAAAACACATACAGGAGAGAAACCTTATAAGTGTGATAATTGTAGAGCTTCTTTTGCTGTAGCTGGCAGACTGAAGACTCACAAGAGAATACATACAGGAGAAAAACCTTACAAGTGTGATGTTTGTGGTGCTTCTTTTAATGTAGCTGGCAGTATGAAGAGACATAAGAGAACACATACAGGAGAAAAACCTTACATGTGTGATGTTTGTGGTGCTTCTTTTACTGCAGCTCAAAGCCTGAAGACTCACAAGAGAAGACATACAGGAGAACAAAAGAGAAGACATACAGGAGAACAAAAGAGAAGACATACAGGAGAACAAAAGAGAAGACATATAGGAGAAAAACCTTACAAGTGTGATTATTGTAGAGCTTCTTTTGCTGTAGCTGTCAGTCTGAAGACTCACAAGAGAATACATACAGGAGAAAAACTGTACATGTGTGTTGTTTGTGGTGCTTCCTTTACTCATGCCTGCCATCTGAAGAGACATAAGAGAACACATACAGGAGAAAAACTGTACATGTGTGAAGTTTGTGGTGCTTCCTTTGCTCAAGCTGGCTATCTGGAGAGACATAAGAGAACACATACAGGAGAAAAACCTTACATGTGTGATGTTTGTGGTGCTTCTTTTACTGAAGCAGGCAACCTGAAGACTCACAAGAGAATACATACAGGAGAAAAACCTTACAAGTGTGATGATTGTGGTGCTTCTTTTACTTACGCTAGGGATCTGAAGAAACATAAGAGAACACATACAGGAGAAAAACCTTACAAGTGTGATAATTGTGGTGCTTCTTTTACTGACGTTAGCCAGCTGAAGACTCACAAGAGAACACATATAGGAGAAAAACCTTTCAAGTGTGTTGATTGTGGTGCTTCTTTTACTTATGCTAGCGATCTGAAGAGACATATGAGAACACATATAGGAGAAAAACCTTACAAGTGTGTTGATTGTGGTGCTTCTTTTACTTATGCTAGCGATCTGAAGAGACATATGAGACTGCATCATCATCATGTGCCCTGCAAACTACCATAGGTGTTTATGTATCTCCTCAGATCTTGCTCCCTATTCAGGATCAACTCTGCTGATAATATTTCTCAGTGTCCTATACAGTCCATCCAGCATCATCTCTCTCAGTCTGCCCATGTCTCTTTTCCCACTGATCTTTTCTGTCATCACAATACTTTCCCACGCTTCTCGTCTCATCACAATACTAAAGAAAGCTATTGTCTCTTTCTGATAGTTGTATATAATGTTCTACTTTCATTAGCCTCTTCCAGGCAATCATTTTTAAGTCACTCTGACAATCCAAGCTATTCACAACAACCATCTCAGGAATCACATCTTTGCTACTTCCAACTAAATGAAAGCATTTTATTGAATCCAACCAAGATTTTACTTAGATTCTAAAGCCAGCAACCCTGAGGAATTGGATGCACAAGTGAGGAAAGAAATGCAGTCACTTTTAGATAGTAAATTCATCAGTGAGGCGACTGCACAGTTAGTCATTCCACTGGGCTCATAAACCCCCACCCAACTTTATGGCCTTCCTAAATTGCACAGGCCTGGGGTACCACTGATACCCATTTAATTTATGCTCAACTCTGTCCAACACAGAATGTTGAAAAAGCTTGTAGAAACAGCTAATCCAGTGTGAAAATCGGTCAGCCTCTAAATAATAACAGATTAATTGAAACTGGTCAAACTACTGGATACTATCGATCTTAAACTAAAGCACGTGGTGTCAATGCGTATTGCCACTATTTTCACAGATATTCCCATTGAAGAAACTACCGACATACAAATTCAAGAAATTACTACTGCTATGCACATCTGATATTCATTTCATGTTTCTTTTAAAACTCGTACCACTAAATTGACAGATTGGCCATGAGGAATCCTCTAGGTCTCATTTTAGCTGTCTTTATGGTGCACTCAGAAAAACAAAGAGCCTCAAATATTAAGGATCTAGGTCCACACTGCTGGTATGTGGATGATATATTATTCATCCCAGAGACCATACAACAGGCTGAATCATTCCACTCCATCATGAACTAAATCCACAAGAACATTTCTTTGTCTGTTGGCCACAAACATATTGACACCTTATCATTCTTATAAATACTAATTCAACATTGACAGAATGGCACCATCCAAAGATCTGTCTATTGAAAGGGAATATGGACGGGCCTGTACCTGAATTTAAATAGCTTTGCACTTATTCAGTATAACGTGGCCTGGTACAGACCCTTTTTAATGGGGCTAGAATGATTTGCTATGATCACACATATAAGGAGACCAGAAACTCTTAATCATAATCTACAATCTAATGTATATTCAGCTGTCTTCAATAAGTATCAGTACCAGCCTCACAAACCTACTCCCACAGAATTATCAGTCCCCAGACTTCAAGTGTTTTTTTTAACTAACCTTTCATGGGGACACTAATGAAACAAATACATTAGTACAGTGTAAAGCAAACATTCACCTGGAAACTACTCCCATCTGTGAAAGACATATTGTCTCTGTACACCACATCTAACAACTGCATTTATCATTTCCATTGTGAGTTGACAAGCAACTTACATAGGCAGAATGGAAAGATAATTAGCAAATCATGTAATTAAAGATATACCAGTACGGGTGGAAAACATTTAATCAGTCTTCAGGAATCCCTGTGCAGTCGACAGGTCATAACATTCTTAGCTTGGCGATTTTGAGACATTTGTTTAATAAACATCATAAAGTTAAATACGAGAAGACACCTTGTATATTGTATTTGATTAATATTAAATGATTGCTCAAATACATCAAAGCATTAGTAATTAGATGGTTCAGGCCAGTTTTATGCAAACATAAAGGCCTCATTTTAAATTTGCTATTGCCTTGGGGAAAACTCTTGCTCCACATTCAAACAATATCAGTGACTACGTATTTTAAGAATTTTAGCCCTAGTATAATTCATGTATTCACTTCATATTATATGTAACTCTGCAGTGTGCACCTGACGAGATGCAGCGAAATATGCCAGGTAATAAGTTTGACAACATATTGTTTGTGGCTTCTGTGTTGAAACTTTAGAAATATATTAATTTTGATTTCTGTTTAATTCAAACTTAAGCTCTAAAATATTTCAAAATTATAACTGTGTGCTTTAACAAATCAACCATCGAATGTGAATTGGTCTAAAAATATGGAGCTAGCACTATATACCCAGTACACCTTACGGTGTGAGTGGTGGTCCTTTACTTTCACGGATGTGATGTTTATGGTTGTGTTCCTCTTTACTCCAGAAATTACGATCTCCGACATCATGGATCAGTTTGTGTGTTGACTGATTTCCTTGCCATGACACAAGATTGTTAAGAATCTTCTCACGCTGTCTTCCTCTCTCTTTCCTCAGATCTTTCTGGTTGTTACAGTATGTTTCAGTCTTTGTCCTCACATAACGTGGCAAAAACTTGTGCTTATTAACTACACAAAGTCCCAGGAAGGTTAACCCGGTCAGCAAATGCCTGCAGAAGTCGGATGTGTTGGCCTAGAGGCGCTATATCACAGCTCTGCTGTAAATAGAACAATACAGTCACGTCCGAAAATAACTCCGGATGAATGCAGAAGAAGAAGAAGATTGATGGGGTATCACAGTGAACAGGCTATCACAGTGATCTTGACAGAAACAGCCACAAACCACGTGCCAAAATATCTCTCATAGATACTGTCGTGTGTGTAAAGAATGAATGTCGTAGTAGTTATTTGTTCTTTACCACTTTAGTGTCGTCCCTGGAGTGAGGGGAATCAACACCCACATTTGTTTTAATTCAATATCTCTATCCTGGAGATATCCAGCAGACTCCGTCCACAACACTCCCTCAATCTGAAGACACCTTCTTCTCACTCTTACTCACCCCTGGATCATGCCCCCTCTCATTCTTCCCCAACATAACATACTTGACAACTCTAGCTTCAACAAATAAAAACAATAAATTTATTAAAGCAAAGAGTATATGTAGGAGAAGTGTGTGTGTGTGTATAAGGTGTAGAATGTGTGACGTATATTCTAAAGTGTCTATAGACTCAGATCAGTGTTCAGGAGTATAGTCATTCTCATCACTGTGCTGAAAACACACCAGCACCATGTATTCCAGACAAGCAACCTCACCAAGGTGATACTTCTCCGGTCACGTGAAGACTTCCTCCGTTGTCTCTTGAACCACTAGGATGCTTGGACACCCATGACAAACACTGTCTAATGAGAGTCTTCAATCTGATTTCACACTATGAATTTCCTCTGTTATTTAACTGATTGTTAATCAGAAAATTCTAACCCTATTGTCACTGTTACTGGGGAAATCTTAATGGATCTAGTGTCACTGGTTTTAAAGATTCCCCATATTAACACCACACTCTGAAGGTTCTAGGTATCAGTATAAATTTGTATGAATGTTCCTGTTATCCGTAGTGTATTTATACAATGTTCTGACTGTTCAGTGATACACCTATCACTTGCTAAACATAAATCTCATCAGCATGTCCTGCTCAGCAGAAGCTAGGTTCCTGCAAACCAACTTGGGTATAAGCCCAATGTAGCGACCTCTCAGCAACTTCTGTCTTCAAATTCTGAGCCATCATCTTCTAAAATGTGTTAGCTTCACTGTTGAAAATCATAGCACACATACGTGGACCTGTAAATGGAACCTGTAGAATAGAGAATACTATGGTGAGGGCAACTCAATCCTGGCCGGAATTAGGTGAGTGTAGGCCAATAGCAGCACTCAGATCTATAACAGAGATCCGATCTCTGTCATACGGCCAAACAACTCATCATATGATTTGAGACATGGCAACACCAGGAAAGAATAAAGGAACGGCCCAGCAGATGCCCCACTGGAAGATCCTACCATTTCACATTCCTCTCCTCCCTCTCAACCATCCCTAATCTCTCTAATTATTACTCCACTACATTGTCCTCAACTTCCTGAGTAAAATGATATATCACACAAGCTAGTTGAAGCCACACAATAGAATACTAGTGCTGACGCTCCTATGATACTTTCTAGCACCGCACTTATAGAAATTCTATCACTAATCATAATACATTATATCACCACACCTATAATACATTATATCATCGCACAGTACTGTACTCTATTCCTAATCATACTCTAAGTTAGATATGATTAATAGCCTACCATATGCCTATTTCGGTTGCTACTCTAGAAACTATGCAATCACAGACTGGATCTATGTCCGCGGATAACTATCACCACTTAGACAGTATAGTCTCTCTCATGTAACACAACTCGGAATAATGCACCGATCTTTCCCACTTCAGAAATCTTGGTCGACTCACGCAACTTGTTTACTTCACGGCCTTTTTATATTGGGCTGGAGTGATGTCACCAAAAATTCTAGACGCTTAACCGTCCAGAGTCTGGTTTTCTCCGCTTGTTTTCGACTAACTGGAGTCAATCCGCCGTCAAGTTCGCTTTCATTGGGGGAAATTCTTTGTCCCGTACATCAATAGTTCAGTCTGTCTGTGAACCACAGAATTCCCCACATCACAGAATCCATCCCGCCGTCTTCCAGACATTTCATCTACACTTCAAAGGCCAACTCCCGCCTTGTAGACTGATGGTGCCGTTGATCATCTCGAGCAACAATTTGTTAACAAAATGCCGACCGATGTAGACATTGGAACGCGACGTATTTTGTTTTCTCGAACAATCAACATACAGATTCGCCGACCAGGGGTAGACATTTTGACGCGACGTATCCTGGTTCTCAGTTAGAAATGCCGATCGTGTGTAGACAGTTTTAACGACAAATTTTTCTCACTCTGTACATCAAAGGATCGGTTGTTTTTTCAGACTAATGTCGGGTCTTGTCATCGATCGAAGCTAACAAGTTTATTTTCCGTGACATAGGCCCCCTCCTAAGAGAGTAGTCCGCAACAACTCTTTCTTCTTGGAGGTTCGATCCAGATGATCTATTCCTCTTCTTCAGGAGCTGGATGTCTAGACAAGAAGTCTGCTCCAACATTGACCTTCTTTCCTCCTCCCGGGCCTTTTCTTTAGAGAATGGCACTGGATAAACGTTTTGGTGAACAGGCTCTTGGGTGGTCAAAGTCATCTCGAACTCCACCAACCTCGTTCGTCCTGGTTTATCAGTCAGTATCTCCTTATGAGACTCGAGAACCTGGGTTATCTTTTCCCTCTCCTGGGAAGTCAGATCAGGGTTCACCTGCACATCTTTGTAGGTTTCCTGGCACACCAGGGTATATTCCCTGCCCTCGTTGGTTCCCACTTCTGTCTCCACTGCAACTGCCATTGCCATGAGGTGAGCTGCTTTTTCTCCGGGTCTCTCTTTGTATTTCCACAAGAGATTGATATGGAAAATCTTCGACTTTCCCCGGATCCGGATCTGATAGTTGGTTCTGGATATCACCCTTTCCACGGGAAATGGTCCTTGCCAACCTATCTCCAGTTTGTTGTTTCCCGTTGGGAGTAGCAACAATACTTTGTCTCCCACCTCTAGAGATCTGTCTTTAGACCAACGGTTGTAGTAAGCCGCATGCCTTTTTCTGGCCTTTTTCAAGTTTTGATTTGCCAGAGTCCATCCCTTGTGAAGTTTTTCTTTCAGTTCCTCCACATATTTGTAAGAAGAGATCACTTCTTCTGTCCAACTCCTCAACATGGCTTACAACGGTCCTTTGATTGGACGACCAAACAGCAACATAGCGGGTGGTAGTCCTGTTGAGCCATGAGGAACTTCCCGATAGGCAAAGAGTGCTGCTGGGATATATTCATCCCACCTATCAGGTTTTTCCTGCGCTAGTTTCCTAAGCATTGTCATCAACGTGCCGTTGAAACGCTCTACTTGTCCATTGGCTTGAGGGTGGTAAGGGCTGGTATGGATATGGTTAGAGTGGAACACCCTAAATACCTCCTCCATAAGTTTTCCACAAAACTGGGACCCATTGTCCGTCAGTATTTGATCAGGAAAGCCCAATCTGGTAAAGGCCTCCATCAGTGCGTCCGCCACTCTTTTCGAGTCAATGGTGGTCAAAGGTATGGCTTCACCCCACATTGTACAGCAATCCACCATGGTGAGTATGTACATGTTCCTCTTCCTAGTCCTAGGAAGTGGACCCACAATATCGATGGCTACCCTCTCGAAAGGAGAGTTCATGATGGGCATTTCACCCAAAACCACCGGCGCTGTCCAGTTTTTCGGTGCCACCCTCTGGCACTCAGGGCATGACTTCACATACCGACGCACATCACCTGTCATTCCCGGCCAATAGTAATGGCAGGAAATCCGCTGCATCGTGGCGGCAATACCCATATGCCCACTGAATGAGATGGTATGCCCCATATGAAGAATCTGGGAACGGTGTGCCTTCGGGACCACCAACTGACCATGTAGGTTGTCTCCCCTTCCAGCTCTCCTGTAGAGTATCCTATTCTTCATATAGTACTGCCCCTGTTTGGGTGGATCAGCACTTTTCTGCAGCTTTTTGTAGCAAGGATGTAGAGTGGCATCCTCACTCTGGGCAGTTCGCAACTGCCCTGGCAGTGGGTTAGTCACATTTGGTTCTGCCTCATCCGTTCTCGTCTGAGAGTGAGTCTGTATTGCTCCCATATGGATTGGCTCCCTGGGCATTCCCAGAAAGACATACCGGCAACAGAGGATTACGGGAAAATGGGATCGGTCAACACCGCAGCCTTGATGGTGCCAGTAACATATCTTGACCGAATCTCCACTCTGGCAATGGGCAATTTCATGGCTACAGCACTCTTCTGTGCAGGCTGTATCTCCATGGTCTCACCTGTGAATTGTTCTGGATGTACCAGATCCGCAGAAATCACGGCCTCCCTGTCCAGTCCTGTGTCGTACAAACACTCCACTTGACGACCGTTAACTTCTACCAATTCCACTACAGGTGGTTTATCCTGGTCTGGAGTCTCTCCCTCGGCCTCGACCGGTGGGGTCCACCTTAGGTTTCCCGGGGCACACGACGAATTGAGTGTCTCCTGACTTTCCCCTGCAGTCAATAGCATTGTGCGTATTTGACCTGCAGTGGTTGCACCATTTCCCTGTCCTAGATTTTCTTGTGCCAGACTTTATTGGCCTCTCCTGCTGGTGAGCATCCTTGTCGACCTTGGCATTGTCAGTGTCCACCTGCTTTGAAGCCACTTGACATGCCGCGACATGAGGGTTCTTAGCCTT
This sequence comes from Cepaea nemoralis, assembly GCA_014155875.1. Taxonomy (NCBI): domain Eukaryota; kingdom Metazoa; phylum Mollusca; class Gastropoda; order Stylommatophora; family Helicidae; genus Cepaea; species Cepaea nemoralis. The sequence continues at coordinate 282,028 of JACEFZ010001169.1, read as the reverse complement.
CGATTTGCATTCCCTCGTATTGTGAGAAGGTGACTTACAAATCGAACACCACTTCTTCGACCATGGTCGTTTTTGTGTAGCTCTTGCTTTCCCCCTTCGTCTTCTCCAAATTCTCCTCTGAAGTTTTGACATATGGTTCCACCTTCTTAGTTCCTGTGCTCTTGGCTTTCTTCAGGTTATGTTTTTCCTGACTTTTGGTGTTGGTAGAAAGGTATTCTGCTGCCTCCCCATGGACCTCGACGAACCGTTCTGCCAATTTCGTCACCATGTCGAATTCGTTCCGCCCCTTGTTCTCCAAAGAATGTCCTGAGAGGTTTCGACATTGCCTTCCGCATCTGGTCGACTACCATGAGTTCTTCCAGACTCTCATAGTCATGCGTGAACCCAGCCAAATCTATCCACTTATGGAGATAAGCTTTCAGACGCAGACTATAGGCGGCGACCAACTCCCCCGGTTCTCGTTTCGCTCCTCGAAATTTTTTTCGGTAGGTATGTGACGTAACTTTGAATCGTTTCAGCAGAGCCGTTTTCAACTCATCATAATTGTTCTCATGTCCGGGTGGCAGGCGAGAATAAACCTCGTAACCGGTCCCGCGTAATCCCTGGGATAGCTTGAGATTCCATTTGTCATGCTCCAGACCCATAGCGACCGACATAGCCTCAAAGCGTTGTAGGTACTGGTCAATCTTCTCTTTGTCCTCGTAGATCGCTAGAGGGAACTTCATAGCATGGTAGCTATGTCCACCTACTGGTGTTGAGCCAGGGAGAGAGGAACCTCCCACTGCTCCCTCAGTTTCCCCACTAGATTGACTCTTCAGCTCGAGTTCCCGCATTCGGTACTCGTGCTCCCTTTTCTGAGCTTCTTGTTCAGCTTCCAGTTTCTTAGCTGCTTGCTCAGCTTCAAATTTATTAGCTGCTTGCTCAGCTTCAAATTTCTTAGCTGCTTGCTCAGCTTCAAATTTCTTAGCTGCTTGCTCAGCTTCAAATTTCTTAGCTGCTTGCTCAGCTTCCCATTTCTTGGTTTCTAACTCCATCCTTCTCAACTCCAGTTCGGCCTTTCGATCTTCCCTTTCTGCTTGACGATACTCCCTCTCCACCTCCTGTACGTAATCTGTTAAGGCAGAACCCGACAATCCCATTTCTTCCCCCCTTTGCCCTTAGTTCTAGCCATGGTCAGTTTAGGAGTGGCCATTTTTCAGAGAGGTAACTCAGCAGATAGAGTATAGATTATCTCTAAACAAATATATAGATAATGACCATATACAATTAATCTATATATTTTATAACACACAAAACAACACAATCATTCAGTGACAAGAGTAGAATCAGGACCACAGACCTATGCAGACGTGTGAGGTGTGAACAGGTAAGATAAGTGTTTTAACCCCTATCCACATTCACTCTAGCTGGATTCTCACTAATAGGATATCTCCATCCTCTAACTAAGATCCCGTGTTAAAAGACCCCGCTTATGAAAGATCCCGTTGTCTAAAGATCTCGCTGTCCAAAGATCACGTTTACGATCCCCCAATAAATGTCGTGTGTGTAAAGAATGAATGTCGTAGTAGTTATTTGTTCTTCTTTACCACTTTAGTGTTTTATTTATATATAAGTTTTTATTACAGAGAGTACATGTATGCTTCTGCATAGCTGACATTATCGATACACCAAATAGTTTGTAAAATGACCGAAGTATTTGTTTCCGTTATCCAGTCATATATCTAAGAACCACCTTGTAAGACGAGAATATTACTCGACTATCTTATCCATAGACATGAGCCGTTGTGTTGACTCTGTTGTAGACAATAATATTTCAACAGAGGAAGCATACACTGTCTTTGTGAATATAGCAGATGAAATATTTTCAGATGAAGGCATCAATTCCGGTCGGGTAATAATTTTAACGTCTTTGGCTAGACATTTGAATAAGAAGCTAGTCAATTCCTTGTACAATAGTGCTGTGTATGTCGAACAAATCGAAAGAGTACTCCCACATGCAGGTGGTACATATATATTTCAGAAGACACGATTGTTAACTTCCGATGAATTAGAAAAACTTGAAATTATTTTGAATAAACTTCAAAAACAAACCCTTCCTCGTTTATTGTGAGCACTCAAATTATTTCGCCTTCGTTTCCTCACCAACTTGTCTGTGCTGTGCGTAAGCGGAAGTTGTATATACGAAAATAGTAGTTGAGGGTGCTAGTTTTCTAACACAAAATCTGATTGGTGGGTTTGTATTAAACCAATCAGTGAGTGGATTACAAAAGTGTGTGGGTGTTGTTTGTTGCAGACAAGTGGCATAGAAATTTTGTACTATGCCAGTATACTGTGTGCTATGTATTACTCTAAGTTGTGGTATCTTGTGTACTATGTAGTTCAAAACTAGTTTGTGTTGTACGCTGTGTAATGTGTTGTTGAAATACTACATGTCTTTAGTAGCTGTAAGAGGTGATAACATCATAATCCCCCACTCTATCACGGTCGCTAAGTTATTGATATTGTCTTCAGTGCCGCGAAAAAGGCTCATTGTGAGATATCGATAACTCCTTTCTCCACACTGAGTCCATCAACGGTGCATGACCATTATGACCAAGCAACGATACGCCAACTACAAGGCAAAATGGCGTCGAATATAGTGTAACGTATACAACTTATGAGGTCATCGATTGTCCGTTCCATCACGGTCGACAAATACGTGGTCACTAAGTCCTCACATTACTCACTCACATAAACATATAGGATAATAAGGCACCGACCCAAACAATGAAAACTGACAAAAACAATTTAAAAAATGACATACACGTCAAAATGTAACAATGCAAAGAAATCATCAACTACAGAAAAATAAAAATAACACGACAAAATAACACAAACAATGAAAAACGACACATCAACACAATGAAACAAACAAGGAAAACTGCTGACACAAACAACGACAAATTGACACAAAAACAAACTGACACAACAATAGGAACCAGAATAGGCAAATGTAAACGTTGAAATGTAACACACACAATAAGAAACTGACAAATAAAAAGCAAGCATGCACGTGTGCGCGCGCACACACACACACACAATGAAAACTGAAACAACCAATGAAAATTGCTGACACAAACACTGAAAACTGACACAAACACTAAACAAGGTACCTAAAGAAAAGCTAAACTTATGAAAAGTAGGAAACTTTGTTAACCAAAATGTGAAAGTAGGAAAAAAATGTGTTAGTCAAAGAGGAAAAATATTGAACAAGTAACAAAATACAGCGTTCAATCTTATGAAAAGAAGGAAAATTTGATAACCAAATCTGAAAAAAATATCACCCAAAGGGAGGAATATCTCATCCCACCTTATAAAAAGTAGGAGAACTTTCAACCAAATCGGAAAAAGTTAGACCAAATACAGAAATATCTAACCCAAACTTATGAAAAGTAGGAAACTTTGTTAGCCAAAGGGAAAAAACCTTGGTCAAGTAGGAAAATCTGTTAGCCAAATGTGCAAAATGTTGGCCAAACGCAGAAATAGTTCCTCCACACATATGCAAACTAGGAAAAGTTGTTAGCCAGATAGGAAGAGTATTGGCCAAGTAGGAAAATTTGATAGCCAAATATGAAAAAATATCAGCCAAAGAGAGAAATATCTCATCCAAACTTATAAAAAGAAGGAAAATTCTCAAACAAATGAGAAAAAGTTAGACCAAACACTGTACCATCTCATCCAAACTTATGAAAAGTAGGAAATTTTGATAGCCAAAGCGAAAAAACCTTGGTCAAGTAGGAAAATTTGTTAGCCAAATGTGAAAAATGTTGGCCAGATACAGAAATAGTTCGGCCACACGTATGCAAACTAGGAAAAGTTGTTAACCAGATAGGAAAAATATTACCCAAGTAGGAAAATTTGATAGCGAAATTTGAAAAAAATATAAGCCTAAGAGAGAAATATCTCATCCAGACTTATAAAAAGTAGGAAAAGTTGTCAACCAAATGAGAACATGTCGGCCAAATACAGTAAATTCACTTGTGAATGCGGGACTCATCAGTGAGGCCACTGCAAAAATGCTCACACCGCGTGGCTCCCAAACACCTCATATGTACGGTCTACCCAAGCTTCACAAGCCCGGCATCCCACTAAGATCGATCCTTTCCATGGTTAACTCAGCACAACAAAAAAGCCAGTACAACAGTTCTTCAATCCAAGAACACTCAGAGATTCATTCCAACTGGTGGAATTATTGGATACTATGGACATAAACAACAAACACATGGCATCCATGGATATTGCCTCATTATTCACCAACGTTCCATTAGATGAGACCGTGAATATAATAAGCGAACGCATTAGAGACAACTAAAACTAGGCATACCATCAGCCATTCTAGAGAGGCTATTAAAATTATGTACCAACAACATTCAATTCAACTTTCTAAACAAGTCATACTGCCAAATTGACGGAGTGGCCATGGGGAGCCCGCTTGGACCTATTTTAGCGGACATCTTCATGGCACACTTAGAAGAAAAGAGATCCTCAGACATCAATAACTTGGCCTTCTACCGTCGTTACGTGGACGATATACTAATTATCACCACAGACGAGCTACAAGCAACGTCGTTCCAGGCCACAATGAACGGGACACATAAAAACATCTCTCTATCTATGGAACACGAACACAGCGAAGCGCGGAGACGTAGAGCAGACGGCACAATTCAAAGATCGGTGTACCGTAAAGAAGCATGGACTGGCCAATACTTAAATTTTTAGAGTTTCGCACCTGTCCAGTACAAACGGGGCTTAGTATGGACCCTGTTTGATCGTGCTAGGAAGATATTCACCCAGGACACACTGACAGATGAATTTGAAACTCTGAAGAATGCCTTAAACCTGAATGTGTACTCCACAGGATTTATAAAGCGCCACAGCCAACAGCACAAACCGAAACCAGAAGTAACTACAGTCCCTAAACTCAAGGTATTCATCCAGCTAACCTTCCGAGGAGATGACGTAATGCAACATCTGCGGGACCGGCTCATCACAGCAGTCGGGCGAACATTCTGTGCTGCAACTCCAGTCATCAGGTACAGAACCACACCGATCCCCATCCCAGCAGTAAAAGAACCTGTAGCTCTTTACGCCAAATCAAATTGTATTTACCAATTTACATGCAGATGCGAGGCCATCTACATAGGTAGAACTGAGCAACAGTTACATTGCAGGGTTTCGGAACACATTCCGAACTGGGTGGACAAGATACTACAAACAGAAGATGGTAGCCTAGGCAGACTGACACACCGGAACAGTCCTGCTTCATCGGTCGCAAGACATATGCTCGAGAGCGGTCACGTGGTTGAAAGAGGCATTGCCTTCCGTGTGTTGTTCAACACACAAAGTAGTCGATTGGTAAAGTTTACAGAAGCTATAATAATCAACCTTCGTAAGCCGTCCTTGTGCAAGCATAAAGACATGTTAGTCAGTTTAAAACTACCATGGTAAACAATCGACATTACTGTGCGAACATGTATATATTTCAGTTTGAAGGATTTATCTAGTTAATTCACTTTACGCTGTGTGATTTCTGCAGTATATACCTGACGAGATGCAGCGAAATATGCCAGGCAATAAATCGTGCAATCTATTGTTTGTGTCTTCGTTATTCAAACCCCATATTGTGCCAACGGCTTCGGGAGGAAGAGCGCAATTGGGAGGGTACAAGCCTTATCCTGGTGCGAGGAAATGCAACCTAAAGACAAAATGTTATGGCAGGGCAGAGCAGGCCCTAAGCTTTGGTTGGCGGCTGGTCTATGATCGAAGCTCCGACAGGCGGACAGTTAGAGCATTGTTTATCTGATCCGGTAACTTCTGCAGCTTGTCTTGTTCCAGATGTAGAGGTGTTACCTTTCCTCTGGAGTGAACTAGGCAGGCCGAGAGAGGGATCATGCTGCATGAGCAACACAGGATCTCTATATTTTAGCACGGGTTTTGTGCTATGGAGAGGCAATAACTCCATCCCTGGTCTTAAATGGTCTTGGAATCAAAGCGAGAGGCAACTGTTACGGGCTTTAAGTCCCTGTCAGTTGGCGTAGAATGTGGCGCCACGCGTTGCCTCTGACGGTGGGAGACACCTACAGGTGTCACTGATCAGCTACCGCCCGCCTCAAGTTGGGCAGCCCCCGGCCAATTGGGTGCTGATCCGCCACAGCCTGTCTGCTTCAATGGGTGCTCGGGGCTAGGACAAAATCTGAATCGCAGGCTGTAAAACCAATGCACCAGGTACTAATAAAAAGAAAAATAGAAACCTCAAGCTACGGCTTGCAACTTGGAACGTGAGAACCATGTGTCCAGGATTTTCCATTGACTTGACCAATATTGACGATGTGATAAAAACGGCTGTGATTGATGCCGAACTCAATCGTCTTAACATTGATATTGTTGGCCTGCAGGAGACTCGCCTCGCTGAGGAAGAGTCACTCAGGGAAAACAATTACACCTCTTTTTGGAAGGGTAGAGGGCAGGAAGAAAAAAGGCAACACGGTGTGGGCTTTGCAGTGAAGAATTCGTTACTGGGAATGATTGAAATTCCAGCAGGAGGAAATGAAAGACTAATATCCCTGCGATTGGCAACCTCTTGTGGTTTTGCCACCATTATTACTGCATATGCACCGACACTCGATTCCTCTGATGATGTGAAGGAGTCGTTCTATGAGGAGTTAGACTTCGTGATCACAACAGTTCCAAAATCTGACTACATTTATATGCTCGGTGATTTCAGTGCTCGTGTGGGCAAGGACTCAAGCTCATGGCCAGTGTGCCTTGGAAAATACAACATCGGTCGCTTGAATGAAAATGGGCAAAGGCTGCTGCAGTATTGCACCAGAAATGACCTATATATTTGTCATATATTGTGAATGGACTGGGGATCACTGGTGTGCATAACCCTTATTCTGGTAAAAGAAACTCGACCCCATCCTCTTCTAATTTTTAATAATCAAGAATATGACCCTTAATACCAGATAAGACTCTGCCCCTTCACCAAGGATCCTATAGCTCTTGAGTTCCTTTAATAGTCTGTGAAAAGTCTGAAAAGACTTCATCAGCATGAATCAGTTGAAGAATAGCATGGGTCTTGAGCAGTCATGAGATATAGAGTCTTCTCTCTCCCCTCTGTTATCATTTGTTGAGTTTAGTAATTTGGTAAATGATTATTTAAATTACTTATACACAGAGAACACCTTGTTTTCACAAATAAAACAGATTTTTAACAGACATGTTGAACTGAAATTAAATCATGAGATCCGGTTACTGTTTGTGTAGTTTTATTGATTGGGCCTGTTTCTTTTGGCCTTTTGATAAAGCATGTCACATTTTATATATTGATACATGTTTGTTCATCAGGACATATAATCAATGTGTAAATGCACATCAGTATCATTAATTTTCAGCCAATCAATAAAATAATATTAAGTGTGATATAAGATCTTTTCCCGTAGAAAGAAAATTAAAATCTTAATTTGCCCTATATGGTTTTGGGCTGTCCTGTCATACTTTTAATCTGAGGGATTGGGTGTGTTGGCAATAGAAATGTCACCTCTGAGTGGTAGACTGGGTTGAGCCTGGGTCCATAGACTGATGGATCCGTTTCAGTACTTGCCAGTGAAGCCACAGTAGTGTACGTGGGGCTCCATCACCTTGTTTTTTGTGGATCTTATATAAATCAACCATTTATCGATCCTGATCCACAAAGGGCGATAACTCTTCAGGTATTTTAAGTAGGCGTGGCGTTGCGAAGTGACTCATCAGAGGTGGCGTGGTCTAGTGACTCATCAGAGGTGGGCGTGGTCTAAGTGACTCATCATAGGTGGCGTGCGTGCTCAGAGTGGGCGTGGTCAAGTAATTGTAGGTACGAAATAAAAAAGACGACATAAAACAACAATAAAGAAAACAAACGATTCAAGTAAGGTATATAATAATTTTTAATAAAACATATATAGAAAAGAAGAAGAAAAAAAAAAAGAAGAAAAAAAAAAAACATAGTCAAGTGACCCCTTAAATTATAGGTAAGGGTGTGCGATGACGTGCTCAAGTGGTGGTCAAGAGTGGTCAAGAGGTGGTCAAGCGGTCAAGAGGTGGTCAAGTGACCCCTTAAATTGTATGGGATGGTACGTGTAGTGACGTGGTGATGATCAAGAGGTGGTCAAGTGGTGGTCAGGGTGTGGTCAAGTGGTGGTCAAGATGTGGTCAAGTGGTCGAGTGACCACTTAAATTGTCGGGGAAAGTAGGTGTAGTGATATGGTGATGATTAAAGGGTGGTAAATTAGTGGTCAAGCAGTGGTCAAGCAGTGGTCAAGTGAGGAAAATTTTAGTGGAAAGTAGTTGTAATGATATGGTGATGATTAAAGGGTGGTAAATTAGTGGTCAAGCAGTGGTCAAGCAGTGGTCAAGTGGTCGAGTGACCACTTAAATTGTCGGGGAAAGTAGTTGTAATGATATGGTGATGATTAAAGGGTGGTAAATTAGTGGTCAAGAGGTGGTCAAGCGGTGGTCAAGGGGTGGTCAAGTGGTTAAATGACCCCTTAAATTGTTGGGGAGAGTACGTGTAGTGACGTGGTGATGATCAAGAGGTGGTCAAGTGGTGGTCAGGGTGTGGTCAAGTGGTGGTCTAAGATGTGGTCAAGTGGTCGAGTGACCCCTTAAATTGTCCGGGAAAGTGAGTGTAGTAAGTTGGTGATGATCGTGAGGTGGTCAAGGGGTGGTCAAGTGGTTAAATGACCCCCTAAATTGTATGCGAGGGTACAGTTAGTGATGTGGTGATGATCAAGAGGTGGTCAAGTAGTGGTCAAGTGGTGGTCAAGCGGTGATCAAGGGGTGGTCAAGTGGTTAAAATGACCCCTTAAATTGTTGGGGAGAGTACGTATAGTGACACGGTGATGATCGTGAGGTGGTCAAGTAGGTGGTCAAGTGGTGGTCAAGCGGTGGTCAAGTGGTCAAATAACCCTAAAATTGTAGAGGAGAGTGTGTCTTGTGATGCAGTGATGATCAAGAGGTGGTCAAGTAGTGGTCAAGGGTGGTCAAGTTACCCTTTAAATTGATGGGAAGAGTACGTGTAGTGACACGAAGATGATCAAAATGTAGTCAAGTAGTGGTCAAACGGTGGTCAAGTGGTCGAGTGACCACATAAATTGTAGAGGAGAGTAGGTGTAGTGACATGGTGATGATCAAGAGGTGGTCAAGTTGTTAGGTCTAGAGGTTGGGGTGTCTCAGTCATGAAGTATCAAACTGTCTGCTCTGGGAAGGATGTCGCTGATCAGGGCGAGTAGGTTCTAATATGTTTATCGCTATTGTCTATAATTGGCGTGGTTGTATAGTAATAATAGTAGAGTTGTTTCGTAGTAATGTTAGTCATCATCATCAAGGGGCATGTTAGGTGATATTTGTAATGGTAGTAGTAGTAGTACCAGTAGTAGCAATACCAACAATAGTACTAATTATCATCATCATCACGTGTCTTACCAACGGACGTACCACCCACACATTGCGATCTCCAACACCATTGAACAATTCCGGGGTTGACTCACAATACAGAAATCCCCAATTAACGGCATTACCTTCATGTAATGGTGGTACTCATAGTACCAATAGCACCAGTAGTAATAGTCACCAACATCAGCAAGAGACTTATCGCCTGACATTGGTCAGTATGACACTCCATAAACTATGATCTCCGACACCATGGATACAAATAGTAATAATATTGGTGGTAGTAGTAGTAGTAGTAGTAGTAGTAGTAGTAGTAGTAGTAGTAGTAGTAGTAGTAGTAGTAGTAGTAGTAGTAGTAGTAGTAGTAGTGGTGGTGGTGGTGGTGGTGGTGGTGGTGGTGGTGGTGGTGGTGGTGGTGGTGGTGGTGGTAATAGTAGGAGTAGTAGAATAGCGAGGGTGCTTGTTGTTTCACTAAGTATTTGTATATCGTATGTAGTATAAAGCTAGTTTGTGTTGTATGCCATGTAAGGTGTTACTGAAATATCTGTATTTTATAGTTCTAAGAGGTGATGACGTCATAACCCACCACTCTATCATCTTATTGATAGTGTCTCCAGTGCCGCGAAAAAGGCTCATTGTGAGATATCGATCATTTCTCAAAGCGACAGCATCCGGGGTGCATGCCCATTACGAGCAAACATCGATACGCCACTTAAAAGGCAACGACAAGGCAAAATGGCGTCGAATACAGTGTAAAGCACAAAACTTATGAGGTCATCGGTTGTCCATTCCATCATGGTCGACAAATAGGCGCTCACTAACTTCACAATATGCTCACTCAAATAAACATATAGGATGATAAGGCACCGACCCAAAGGTGAAAAATATCAGCCAAAGAGAGGAATATCTCTGCCAGAATTATAAAAAGTAGGAGAACTATTTGCCAAATGGGAAAAAGTTAGGCCAAATACAGAAATATCTCAACCAAACATATAAAAAATAGGAAAATTGATAACCAAACGGGAAATATATTGACCAACTAGGGAAATGTGTTACTAAAAGAGGAAAAATAATGACCAAGTAACGAAATACATCGCTCAAACTTATGAAAACTAGGAAACTTTGTTAGCCAAATGGAAGAAACCTTGGTCAAGTAGGAAAATCTGTTAGCCAAATGTGAAAAATGTCGGCCAAATGCAGAAATAGTTCGGCCACACGTATGCAAACAAGGAAAGGTTGTTAGCCAGATAGGAAAAGTATTAACCAAGTAAGAAAATTTGATAGCCAAATGTGAAAAAAATATCACCCAAAGAGAGAAATATCTCATCCAAACTTATAAAAAGAAGGAAAATTCTCAACCAAATGAGAAAAAGTTAGACCAAATATAGTAACATCTCAACCAAACTTATGAAAACTAGGAAACTTTGTTAGCCAACGAGAATAAAAACCTAGGTCATGTAGGAACATCTGTTAGCCAAATGTAAAAAATGTCGGCCAAATACAGAAATACCGCGTCAACACTTATTAAAATTAGGGGGAAAAAAAATTTGTTAGCCAAATAGTAAAAATATTGCCCAAGTAGGAAAATTTGATAGCCAAATGTTAAAAAAATATCACCCAAAGAGAGGAATATCTCGACCAGACTTATAAAAAGTAGGAGAACTATTTGCCAAATGGGAAAAAGTTATGCCAAATACAGAAATATCTCAACCAAACATATAAAAAATAGGAAAATTGATAACTAAATGGGAAATATATTGACCAACTAGGGAAATGTGTTACTAAAAGAGGAAAAATTAATGACCAAGTAACGAAATACATCGCTCAAACTTATGAAAACTAGGAAACTTTGTTAGCCAAATGGAAGAAACCTTGGTCAAGTAGGAAAATCTGTTAGCCAAAGGTGAAAAAATATCAGCCAAAGAGAGGAATATCTCGGCCAGACTTATAAAAAGTAGGAGAACAATTTGCCAAATGGGAAAAAGTTAGGCCAAATACAGAAATACCTCAACCAAACATATTTAAAAAATAGGAAAATTGATAACTAAATGGGAAATATATTGACCAACTAGGGAAATGTGTTACTCAAAGAGGAAAAAATAATGACCAAGTAACGAAATACATCGCTCAAACTTATGAAAACTAGGAAACTTTGTTAGCCAAAGGGAAAAAACCTTGTTCAAGTAGGAAAATCTGTTAGCCAAATGTAAAAAATGTCGGCCAAATACAGAAATACCTCGTCCGCACGTATGCAAACTAGGAAAAGTTGTTAGCCAGATAGGAAAAATATTGCCCAAGTAAGAAAATTTGATAGCCAAATGTGAAAAAATATCACCCAAAGAGAGGAATATCTCGGCCAGACTTATAAAAAGTAGGAGAACTATTCGCCAAATGGGAAAAAGTTTGGCCAAATACAGAAATATCTCAACAAAACATATAAAAAACAGGAAAATTGATAACTAAACGGGAAATATATTGACCAACTAGGGAAATGTGTTACTCAAAGAGGAAAAATAATGACCAAGTAACGAAATACATCGCTCAAACTTATGAAAACTAGGAAACTTTGTTAGCCAAATGGAAGAAACCTTGTTCAAGTAGGAAAATCTGTTAGCCAAATGTGAAAAATGTCGGACAAATGCAGAAATATTTCGGTCACATGTATGAAAACTAGGACAAGTTGTTAGCCAGATAGGAAAAGTATTGGCCAAATAAGAAAATTTGATAGCCAAATGTGAAAAAATATCAGCCAAAGAGAGAAATATCTCATCCAAACTTATAAAAAGAAGGAAAATTCTCAACCAAATGAGAAAAAGTTAGACCAAATATAGTAACATCTCAACCAACCTTATGAAAACTAAGAAACTTTGTTAGCCAAAGAGAAAAAACCTTGGTCAAGTAGGAAACTCTGTTACCCAAATGTGAAAAATGTCCACCAAGTACAGAAATAACTTGGCCACACTTATGAAAACTACGAAAATTTGTTATCCAAATATGAAAAATATTGCCCAAGTAGGAAAATTTGAAAGCCAAATGTGAAAAATATCACCCAAAGAGATAAATATCTCGTCCAGACTTATAAAAAGTTGGAAAATTTGTCAACCAAATGGGGTAAAGTTAGACCAAATACAGAAACATCTTAACCACATTTATAAAAAACGAGGGGAAAATGTCGACCAAATACAGAAATAACTCAACCCAATTTATAAATATGGCAACCAAACTTATGAAACGTAGGAAAATGTGTTAACCAAAAGGGGAAAATATGGTACACGTAACGAAATATCTCATCCAAACTTATAAAAAGTAGGAAAATATATCAACCAAACGCGAACAATGTCGGCCAAATACAGAAATTTCTCAACCAAACTCATGAAAAGTAGGAACAACTTGTTACCCAAATAGGAAAAATATTGGTCAAGTAAAGAAATAGCGTGGTCAAACCTATAAAAACGTACCAACATTTGTTAACACAACTTGGCCACTTGTTCTTGCAAACTTGCTCCCTGGCTCAAACAATTTGTCCACTTGCTATTACAATCGGTCGACCTATCCTATCAACTCACACACTTACCATAACAACTGTCCCTTTTCCCCAACAACGTGTCCACCGACTCTCTCATATTATCGACTCACCCTATCAACTTACCCACATCGGGCTCACAAAATTTCCACTTGTTATTACAACTTGTCGACAGCCTCGCCCAAATTACCACTTACTCTTACAAACTGTCCCAACTGAGCGCACAAAGGTGTCCACTTGTGATTTCACGGCCACCTCACCACATAGATAAGTAGCCCTCATAAAATACAAATGTATCCCGCAAGTCATACAGAAGTGTCCCCCATATTGTCATTAAAAAAAATATTTGTGTGTGTAGGTAAGTTCATGTCTTTGGCAGTTCATATTTTGTAAATTCATTTCTTCAGCATAAGATTTGTGTAAGTTCACGCCCTCATCATAAATTTTGTTGTGTAAGTTCATGTCTTCGACAGTTCATGTTTTGCTAAGGCCTAGTTTTAGTAAAAGGGCAGAACTCTATTGGGTAGAATTTCAACCTGAGTGGTCAATTACTAACACTGCCTGTGGACAGCTATTCTTACCCATGCGCTAAAGTTGAGAAAATGAACTTCCGTTGAATGGAAGCTACCGCAGACTTGACTTATTAAACCCCCTCTGGAAGAAGTAGCGGCAGCTTAACCAGGAAAAGATAGAATTAGTTATCCCCCTTAGTCTGGGAATTATGAAAATATATGCTCACACAAGCGATATTACTCATGACGTCATATAAACAAAAATATAAAGGATAACAAATGAGGCATATTACTTGGTCATTATTTTCCCTCTTTTAGTAACACATTTCCCTAGTTGGTCAATATATTTCCCGTTTGGTTATCAATTTTCCTATTTTTTATATGTTTGGTTGAGATATTTCTGTATTTGGCCTAACTTTTTCCCATTTGGCTTTTTATAATTCTGGCCGAGATATTCCTCTCTTTGGCTGATATTTTTTTAACATTTGGCTATCAAATTTTCCTACTTGGGCAATATTTTTACTATTTGGTTAACAAATTTTTTTTCCCCTAATTTTAATAAGTGTTGACGCGGTATTTCTGTATTTGGCCGACATTTTTTACATTTGGCTAACAGATGTTCCTACATGACCTAGGTTTTTATTCTCGTTGGCTAACAAAGTTTCCTAGTTTTCATAAGTTTGGTTGAGATGTTACTATATTTGGTCTAACTTTTTCTCATTTGGTTGAGAATTTTCCTTCTTTTTATAAGTTTGGATGAGATATTTCTCTCTTTGGGTGATATTTTTTTCACATTTGGCTATCAAATTTTCTTACTTGGTTAATACTTTTCCTATCTGGCTAACAACCTTTCCTTGTTTGCATACGTGTGGCCGAACTATTTCTGCATTTGGCCGACATTTTTCACATTTGGCTAACAGATTTTCCTACTTGACCAAGGTTTCTTCCATTTGGCTAACAAAGTTTCCTAGTTTTCATAAGTTTGAGCGATGTATTTCGTTACTTGGTCATTATTTTTCCTCTTTTAGTAACACATTTCCCTAGTTGGTCAATATATTTCCCGTTTGGTTATCAATTTTCCTATTTTTTATATGTTTGGTTGAGATATTTCTGTATTTTGCCTAACTTTTTCCCATTTGGCAAATAGTTCTCCTACTTTTTATAATTCTGGCCGAGATATTCCTCTCTTTGGCTGATATTTTTTCACCTTTGGGTCGGTGCCTTATCATCCTATATGTTTATTTGAGTGAGCATATTGTGAAGTTAGTGAGCGCCTATTTGTCGACCATGATGGAATGGACAACCGATGACCTCATAAGTTTTGTGCTTTACACTGTATTCGACGCCATTTTGCCTTGTCGTTGCCTTTTAAGTGGCGTATCGATGTTTGCTCGTAATGGGCATGCACCCCGGATGCTGTCGCTTTGAGAAATGATCGATATCTCACAATGAGCCTTTTTCGCGGCACTGGAGACACTATCAATAAGATGATAGAGTGGTGGGTTATGACGTCATCACCTCTTAGAACTATAAAATACAGATATTTCAGTAACACCTTACATGGCATACAACACAAACTAGCTTTATACTACATACGATATACAAATACTTAGTGAAACAACAAGCACCCTCGCTATTCTACTACTCCTACTATTACCACCACCACCACCACCACCACCACCACCACCACCACCACCACCACCACCACCACCACCACCACCACCTACTACTACTACTACTACTACTACTACTACTACTACTACTACTACTACTACTACTACTACTACTACTACTACCAATATTATTACTATTTGTATCCATGGTGTCGGAGATCATAGTTTATGGAGTGTCATACTGACCAATGTCAGGCGATAAGTCTCTTGCTGATGTTGGTGACTATTACTACTGGTGCTATTGGTACTATGAGTACCACCATTACATGAAGGTAATGCCGTTAATTGGGGATTTCTGTATTGTGAGTCAACCCCGGAATTGTTCAATGGTGTTGGAGATCGCAATGTGTGGGTGGTACGTCCGTTGGTAAGACACGTGATGATGATGATAATTAGTACTATTGTTGGTATTGCTACTACTGGTACTACTACTACTACCATTACAAATATCACCTAACATGCCCCTTGATGATGATGACTAACATTACTACGAAACAACTCTACTATTATTACTATACAACCACGCCAATTATAGACAATAGCGATAAACATATTAGAACCTACTCGCCCTGATCAGCGACATCCTTCCCAGAGCAGACAGTTTGATACTTCATGACTGAGACACCCCAACCTCTAGACCTAACAACTTGACCACCTCTTGATCATCACCATGTCACTACACCTACTCTCCTCTACAATTTATGTGGTCACTCGACCACTTGACCACCGTTTGACCACTACTTGACTACATTTTGATCATCTTCGTGTCACTACACGTACTCTTCCCATCAATTTAAGGGGTAACTTGACCACTTGACCACCCCTTGACCACTCCTTGACCACTACTTGACCACCTCTTGATCATCACTGCATCACAAGACACACTCTCCTCTACAATTTTAGGGTTATTTGACCACTTGACCACCGCTTGACCACCACTTGACCACTACTTGACCACCTCACGATCATCACCGTGTCACTATACGTACTCTCCCCAACAATTTAAGGGGTCATTTAACCACTTGACCACCGCTTGACCACCGCTTGATCACCACTTGACCACCTCTTGATCATCACCACATCACTAACTGTACCCTCGCATACAATTTAGGGGGTCATTTAACCACTTGACCACCCCTTGACCACCCCTTGACCACTACTTGACCACCTCACGATCATCACCAACTTACTACACTCACTTTCCCTGACAATTTAAGGGGTCACTCGACCACTTGACCACATCTTGACCACCACTTGACCACACCCTGACCACCACTTGACCACCTCTTGATCATCACCACGTCACTACACGTACTCTCCCCAACAATTTAAGGGGTCATTTAACCACTTGACCACCCCTTGACCACCTCTTGACCACTAATTTACCACCCTTTAATCATCACCATATCATTACAACTACTTTCCCCGACAATTTAAGTGGTCACTCGACCACTTGACCACTGCTTGACCACTGCTTGACCACTAATTTACCACCCTTTAATCATCACCATATCATTACAACTACTTTCCACTAAAATTTTCCTCACTTGACCACCACTTGACCACTGCTTGACCACTAATTTACCACCCTTTAATCATCACCATATCACTACACCTACTTTCCCCGACAATTTAAGTGGTCACTCGACCACTTGACCACATCTTGACCACCACTTGACCACACCCTGACCACCACTTGACCACCTCTTGATCATCACCACGTCACTACACGTACCATCCCATACAATTTAAGGGGTCACTTGACCACCTCTTGACCGCTTGACCACCTCTTGACCACCTCTTGACCACCACTTGAGCACGTCATCGCACACCCTTACCTATAATTTAAGGGGTCACTTGACTATGTTTTTTTTTTTCTTCTTTTTTTTTTTCTTCTTCTTTTCTATATATGTTTTATTAAAAATTATTATATACCTTACTTGAATCGTTTGTTTTCTTTATTGTTGTTTTATGTCGTCTTTTTTATTTCGTACCTACAATTACTTGACCACACCCACTCTGAGCACGCACGCCACCTATGATGAGTCACTTGACCACGCCCACTCTGATGAGTCACTAGACCACGCCACCTCTGATGAGTCACTTCGCAACGCCACGCCTACTTAAAATACCTGAAGAGTTATCGCCCTTTGTGGATCAGGATCGATAAATGGTTGATTTATATAAGATCCACAAAAAACAAGGTGATGGAGCCCCACTTACACTACTAGCCACTCTGAAGGCTGCCCTTGCTCTGGTCAATGCCTGAGGTATCTTTCCATCTCAAGTATGGGGATAATCGTTCTCTGCCTCCCTCTTCTGGTCGCCACCAAGAACATCACTGTGTAAAATTCACATAGGTTTGTATAATCCTACCAATGTAATATTCTAGAATGCTAGTAAGAATGAACAAAACACAACAGGAAGGATAAGTTCGGAAGAAATCTAACACCCTGAAAGTAGGAACTAGTTCCCCCCTCCTCTGATCTGGTGTTGTGTTAATTTGTGTGTGGTCAGAGATTATCACACTGTATGCACCTGCTATCATCTGTTCCCTGCTGTATGCATGTTCTCAGTGTACCTGGGTTAATTGAGATGTGTACAGTCAGACATTGATAGGAGTGATGATGTGTTGTTCCATTGAGCATTTAAGTCAAGCTGATAGGGCTAGACCATGACAAGGATAGGATGCATTTTAATAAATGGCATACAAATACAACATCTTCATCAACTCATTTTGGTTATGCATAGTGTATATAACTGTTTCTCTGCACCTTCCAAATGAACTAACTTGTTTTCTTCTTCTCATAAATCATCTCCCATTACCTGCTGTTGTTGTGGTGTTGAGTGGTGTGCTGTGTTGTGTGGTGTGTTGAGTTAACTTCTGTTGATTGGGGTTCTCATAGCTTGCGCCACTTTCCCCCATCTTCATCAGTTAGTATGAGTATAACTCATCTAGTAGTTATTGTTATTCATGGCCATCATACAGAACTTCTGATGTGTATTTGTTACAAAATGTAATCCATACAAAATCATGACAACAATACTGTACATTAGTAAGAGGTTGCTACAAATGTACCTCTCCTAATCCCCCTCTCCTCCTCTACACATTATTTTATTCTTCTTCTTCTGTTATCAGTGCACATCATGTCCATCCTGTTGGCTACCAACAGTTGGCTATAGACCGAGGTTTTATTTACCTTTTGGTCTGGACAGATTATCTAGGCCGTCTGTCACAAATGGCAGTCTGTGAAGCGTAACCTGTTTTTAGGCAGTGCAGCTAATGAGTGCCTTGTCTAAGTGAAAATCTGACACATCAACTATTTTTTCTATCAAACCCTATTATTTTAATTCACGAAGAGGAAAGGAAAGATATAAACTATCTCTCCCTCTCAGCTCTTTAGATTGCGAATAGGCAGAAATAAGTACGTTACAAGCGAGGCAGTGGTTCCTGTGCACAAACTGTCTTGTGGTTAGCAGATAGCAATTTAAGCAGTTTTGATGAAATGCATAAGAGTGCGTTTGGATTCTCACCTCGTACAGTTTTCTGTGATAGAATGTTGTAGTATGCACACATTAAAGCTAACAGATGTATTGAAGAACTTCAGAACTTGCAGTTTTGAGAAAGTATGAGATTGTCAGTTTTGCCGGGGGAAAGGCTCTGTGTAGTCAGAAGTTAGCAGTCGACAATTTAACACTTCAGAGGTTTTATTTTAAATTGACGCACAAACACTGGATACCTCTACTGTACACATCTGGGCATCAGATAGATCTGAGGACTCACACGCTTACCTCGAATTTCGGATCAAACTGCCGTCTATTTCAGGAAAAACACAGGTAACACTAGCAATCTGACCGTTTGTCAGGGCGGTTGTAGAAGAAGTACGCGATTTGAATATCGAAAGCTTACGGCAGGTCAGAGTCATCATCACGTGACCTGCCCCTTCCTATGATCTCCCTAGTTGTAGACGCTGTAATTTCCAAATTTAGATGACACATGTCCATCTCCGGTGTCATGTTGGTGTTCGTTCTCGTTAGTGCTGTCAATTGTATAACTTCCTCTGTTTTAGTGTGCAAATTTTTCCGTACTGTACAATGATTGTGGATGTTTATGTCACAGTATTACAAACTCCTTTTTTAAAACAAAAGAGATGCATGAGGTCACATGGAAACATCCATGATCCGGCCACTGGCACCAGCTAGACTTCATCATCACACGGAGACAACATCTGAACCATATATCATTGACTCGAAGTTACCACAATGCTGACTGTGATACGGATCATTCTTTGGTTGTTGCAAGGATTAGACTGAGACCAAAGAGAATCTACACAGCTAAACACAAATCTAGCCCCAGGATTAATATTATTAACACTCACGATCCTGAAAAGTGCTTTCAATTTCAACAGCAACTTGAAGATGCTTTCACTGATACACCAGAAAATTGTACAGTAAATAAAAGTGGGGTCAACTTAAGGAAACTCTTTATAAAACTGCCGTAGGGGTTTACGGCACTGTGGATCATAAGAGGCAGGACTGGTTTGCGACCAACAGCGAGACTCTGCAGCCCTTGATTGATAAGAAGAATATAGCTCTCTTAAGAAACAAGGAAAGACCAACGCGTAACACTCTGAGTGAGCTAAGGCAAGCTAGGAAGGATGTGCAAAAGGCTGCCAGGCAGTGTGCAAATGATTATTGGATCAAGTTATATGAGTCCATTTAAATCGCAAGTGATAAGGGAAACAAGAAGCATGTATGAAGGAATGAAGAAAGCCTGTGGTCCAATGATCAAAAGAAGTGCACCATTGAAAACCCTAACTGGAGAAATCATAAGTGATAAGAAACATCAGATGGACATATGGGTAGAGCACTATTTGGAGCTTTACTCAAGTGAGACCAAACTAGCGGATGATGCCCTCAACGCCATAGAGGCTCTACCAACTCTTGACCACCTGGACACACTTCCCACCATAACAGAAGTTAAGTGTGCTATAAATGAACTTGCATCTGGCAAGGCTCCAGGTAAGGAAGGGATTCCAATAGAGGTTATCAGGAGTGGGCAAGACACACTCACTCTACAGATCCACCAGCTAATAGAGCTATGCTGGCGAGAAGGACAAGTGCCACAGGATTCCAAAGATTCAAGCATCATAACACTGTAAAAGAACAAGGGCGATCGGAGCGACTGCAACAACTATAGGGGTATCTCACTTCTGTGTATTGTTGGAAAAGTATTTGCCAGAATTGTTCTGCGCAGACTTTAAGTCCTAGGTGATCAAGTCTACCCAGAATCACAGTGTGGCTTTCGACAGAACCGGTCTACCATTGATATGATATTCTCATTGCGACAAATGCAAGAAAAATGCGTTAACAGAATCAACCACTGTTTATTGCCTTCATCGACCTCACAAAGGCATTTGATTTGGTCAGTCATGAGGGTCGGTTCAAGGCACTAAAGAAGATTGGCTGCCCACCAACTCTTCTGTCCATTGTGGAATCGTTCCACACAGGCATGAAGGGTATAATCAAGTTTGATGGTGCAACTTCTGAAGAGTTTGAAATCAAGAGTGGAGTTCAGCAAGGTTGTGTACTAGCTCCCACCCTCTTTGGAATATACTTTTCACCTCTACTGAAATATGCCTTTCGTGATCAGGATGGTAGTATATACATTCACTCACGCTCAGATGGCGGCCTCTACAATGCTCAGAGATTGAAGGCCAAGACCAAATAGGGAGGGTACTGATCAGAGAGTTACTTTTTGCAGATGATGCTGCAGTTACGACCCACTCTGAGGAAGAATTGCAATGTCTACTATCTGCATTCTCCAATGCGTGTTCTGAATTTGGTTTAACAATTAGCAAAAAGAAGACACAGATTATGTCACAAGGTGCACATGGGGTGCCATCAATCTTTATTGACGACGCCGAACTAGAGATGGTAGACCATTTTACATATCTGGGATCAGTGGTAAATAGCAAATTATCACTAGATCAGGAAATCAACATCCGGATTGGTAAGGCAGCAACAACAATGAACAGGTTAAGAAAAAGTGTATGGGAGAACAGGAAGCTTACTGCCAAAACAAAAGTCCTTGTCTATCAAGCCTGTGTCCTTAGTACTCTTCTCTATGGCAGTGAAACCTGGACAACTTACTCACACCAAGAGAAACGTTTAAACAGCTTTCATATGCAGTGTCTGCGATGGTAGAATACCAAAGGACATCTTTTTTGGTGAATTACGGATGGGTTAGTGTGACGGGACAGCCCCGGCAGCATCATAATTACCCAAGTTTTCAAGGAATTACAGAGCCCACAATATTTTTCTAAAATTCTCTAAAAGAATAAACGTTCCCCAGAAGAGGATAAAAACGTAAGAGAAAAATACAGAGTCACTTAGAGCCCGCACTATCATTTTTACTACATTGGTAGATCAAAGCAATGTCTGGTCTCTACATCTAAGAGATTTTCCCTTTGATGTTCTGATCAACCAGACATCGCGGAGCCAGTCAGTTGAGATTGACGTGTTAGTTTACAAGCCTGCGGTTGGAATAGGGACTGTTCAACAGGACCTAACGTGTGAACCAGCCACGGCAGAATGGGAGATAAGAGGGTCAGCCAGACCCGTCTGAAATAATACATGGCAGTGCTACTCAGGGGAAAACCCCGTGTGATCCAAAGACGGCAATATAATGCAGGCCTAACACCTTATCTAAAAGTCCAGACTTTGTGGAGCCAGGACAACGTCTGTAATTGCCACCACAAGGGAGAAATTAGAACCAGATGCCTAACACCTCACTGCAATACAGCGGCAAAGTAGGAACACATGGCTGACACCTTTTTTCCAGCAACCCAGGAAGGCGGGTGTTAACAGCAGATTGGAATGTAATGACGCAACGTCTGTTGCAGGGGCCAATTCATTGTTTCAGGAATGTGGCGGGGCATCGGTCAATTTGATTGACAAATGAAACTACCGTCCACAGTAAAGGAGGAGGGGTGAAAAGAATTTGGCACTTAATCCATCTGGGTAAACCATCTTACATGGAAAAATAGGCGGAGTTAATGAAAATGGGACATATTAATTAACCAACCTGGAAACTAGCCAGGAATTGAATAGAATAAAACTACATGCATGGCCAGCAAGACTTCAGACGCAAATTCACAATAGCATTCTTAGGATACCTACTGGAGAAATATTAACATTTCGTTCTGTTGGACTTCTGTACGAAGTATTATGATGGAATTTCCTAGCTATAAACCAGATCTCTTAGGAGCAATGGACAGTCAACAATCCATATCCGGAAGTGACTTAGCCTTGTCATCATCATCATCATCATCATCATCTTCCACTTCTGCCGTCAAGCGTCGTGGGGAGGAATAATTTGCGTTCCATCGCCCGGTGGGCGGCACTGGATAGTGTCATTCCGTGTGGTTGTACAATGTCTCTGATGTCGTCAATCCATTTTCTTCTTGGACGTCCTCGTGGTCTCGTCGCAGATGATCTTTGATGTAAGGCCAGTGATGGTAGTTGCTGATGTTGCATTCTAACAACATGGCCAAACCACTTGATCTTCTGTCTTTCAATAAATGTGGCACAAGGTGTTGATCCCACAGTCTGTCTGATAGTAACATTTCTTACTCGGTCTCGGATTGTTAAGTTGGCAGCTCTCCTCAGGCATCTCATTTCGCAGGTGTTGATTTTGCGAAGGTGTAATTTGGATAAAGTCCAGGTTTGAGATTGGTAGCATAGGGTTGTGAAGCCTTGTGAAGGGACCAATTTGGACTCCTTCAATCTGACAGTGAACTGCGTCTCACTGGGGGAAGCATGACCTATGTGCTTCTGAGCTTTTCAGCCAGATGAGTTACGTATACCATAATATAATCATCATCATCATATGATCATCAATAGCAATAATAAACACAGTTGTTGTATTTTAAACTCAGTTGTCCGTATAATTCTAAATGTTTATAAATGTTTGTGTAGCGTATCAAGTACACACATTATTGTATCATTTAGTGGGGGTTCGCACATATTGTCCAGAAGTGGGAATCTATGTCCGGGAGGTATCTTGCCTATGCAGTCATAAGTAACCAGATTACGTTGCATGTCTTAACTCCTCCTTTCTCACTTCTGGTGATACCAAGTACAGCCAAATCTATATAGATATATTCTATCTTCAACGAGCCACTTCTTGGCTGTTTTCTTGAGTATCAGGGACAGTGTCTTAAATCAGCATAACAGACATTTGTTCCACGTTTTCTCTCTGGGATTAGTCAGTGGTAATTAGTCCCTTCTGACAGAGTTAGGGGATCTCAAACTACACCCAGAACTAACCACCAGTAGAAGAAAATGATTTTGGCTGAGTGGTTGCCCATCTGGGATCTAACACCAGCCAGTTGGTGACATATTGGTCTGCTCGTCCGCTATAGAATCCGGGAGTACACCCTAGAAAACTTTGGTTCGCGTCCAAGATATTGGTCTGCTCGTCCGCTATAGAATCCGGGAGTACACCCTAGAAAATTTTGGTTCGCTCCGACTTATTGGTCTGCTCGCCCGCTATAGAATCCGGGAGTAAACCCTAGAACACTTTGGTTCGCTCGCAAGGAACGAACCTATTTCAAATCTGTTAGTCTGGTATTATTCTGGTCTTGCCCATGGATAGAACCTAGGTCATTCTCACTTACATTCTTAGCAGCATTAGTTAGTTATAATTTATTTCTAATGTAATAGCTTGCTTGATTGTGGGCAAGATTTTGACACATTAGGACTTCTTATCCATGATAGAATCAGAGAATAAATTCTAGACTATTGATTTTCATAAACCATTCTTTCATTCTTCACCCATTACATTTGCGAAGTATTAACTTAGGAATTTGTTTCTAGGGAAGTTTGTAGAAGTTAAATAACTTGTTAAAAAGTTAATAACGGATAATATATGAGTTAATTTACATCATTCACCACTGTAGAATTAATAATCACATTAATTAGTGATATTAATTAGTTTATTGATGATTTACTTGATGAATTTTTGATTACATGCTTTATCATTTGATTTAATCATGAATAATTTAATAATGCTTAGTTAATTCAGTGTATGACGGACTGCTTTGCATCAACTTTCTCACTCAAATTCACTACTATCATTCTCATAGCAGTGTCAGTTCCTCTTGTCACTATCCTGCTCTAGCATAAATCTAACTAGCTCTCTGTAGGGTAATAATATAATTACTTGCCTGAGTTTAAGCTGAGAAGAGATCATGGATGCACGCACAGATTTCTTAGAGTCCGCTAGAGGATGGGGCATAAGGCTCAGCTTAATAGGAGAGAAGCTAGAACTATTTATCAGAGATGAAATGGATTGGTGGGACAAAGAAGATGAGCAGATGATGAAAAGACTTGCCGAATTAGAAGCAGATATGCGTCACAAAGCTGAAAAAGATGAGATTAAGAAGAAGCAAATTGAAATACTGAACGTGGAGGAATCTACCAGCTCGACTGAGGAAAAGCCAATCACTCAAGCCGAAACTCTGATAGAAAGCGGGGAAGCTGACCGTCACAAAGAAGAGGCACGCATTCCTTCGCAAATCCCCATGGCTCAGAAAAACAAAAACTTGCGCACAGAAAGGCAGATGCTTCCCTCAATTCCGAAAAATAAACGGAATATGAATAAATGTACCAAGCGTACGGTAACCAGTCACAAACGTGATAAATGTTTACACCGCAATGACAGCGGATTAGATGGCTTGGCAACCCAGCAATCTCAGGAGCTTCCTAAGACTTCCCAAAGGAGAAAAATCCAGGAGGAGGAGGACCTGAGGAAAACTATTAAAGAGATCGAAGGCGAGACCTTACCCGATTCTCTTATTCCCTTCAGTTCAGATAAACTAGGAGTGGAAATGAATTCAGCTGAGACTGGAATGGATGTAAAACAGGATTCCAGTGTTTCTTTCTATGTGGCCACACAAGATGAAACAATTATCAGTATGAATTACTTATCTCAGGTGGGAGATGACATTGAAAATGACACCCCACAACATTCACTTCTATTGGATTTGGCACAAGAAAACCAGACCAGGGAGAGAAAACCTCAATTGGACTTGGCACAAGAGAGCCCAGCCATGGAGGACAAACAAGACACGGAGGAGAATTCTTACGATGTCAGTATCTTGGAGTCTTTCAAAAAGGAAACTCAAGATACACAAAGCATTCATGTAGGTTATACCACGGACTCTGATTCAGGGACGATAAACATGTCTGCTAACAACAAAGAAGAAAATACTTCTTTGGACAGGATGAAGGTAATACCTATCATCAACACAGCTGAAGCTAACAGGGGATCACAAATGATGGACTCTGCAGCGGAAATAAACCGGAGCGGTTGGTATACTCAACACTCAGGACCTTGTTTACCTTTCACTTCAACCAATGTTGGATGGGGAGAACAGCTGTTTATGTATACTTCTACAAGGAGTGATACAAATTCACAGTTCTTGGGGAACAACATGATTTTTCAAAGCTGGACAACTTCTACTAGCCTTATACTTTCAAACACAGATTCAAAATGGAACTCTGTTGAAGAGGAACGCACCTGGATAAATAATTATCGAGGGAAGAAAACTCTTAAATCAGGAGGGAGTAAACAGACGCCCTACCAAGAAAGAGGCAAGTACGAGTTGAATGCACATCATAAAACTATGATGTTTAGAAAATTTCCTGCCAAAAGGAGGAGATTAAAGGATTTTATTATGATCTTTGGCCGATGGAGCAAAAGAAAATGGAGCAACATTACTGCGACCAATTCTTTTAAGAAAACACTGATGGCACTTCCTCTGCTTATAGGACAAGGGCCAGAAATAAAGTGGATAATAACAGTCTCTCTGCGGCGCAGGAGAATCTTGTTATACATTTTGCAATTTCCCGGCTGGGAAAAAGTAAAACCTCCAGAGGACAGGACATTACCGAGCAATAGCCCGGAAATCCGACACAACACCAGAAGCAAAGATTTGCAAGATTTATCCTGGGAGGATCGACATGGGATATTTCTTTTGACTCATAGAATATCCCACTGCCACAAAGAATATTGGGAACCCAGACTTAGAGGCAGTTGGAGAGCGGAGAGAACATAGATACATTCTTGAATGCTGCCGAGGCTCTGTTATAGGCTTCATTAATGAACCTACTTAAATTGGAGAGCTATGTGACGGGACAGCCCCGGCAGCATCATAATTACCCAAGTTTTCAAGGAATTACAGAGCCCACAATATTTTTCTAAAATTCTCTAAAAAGAATAAACGTTCCCCAGAAGAGGATAAAAACGTAAGAGAAAAATACAGAGTCACTTAGAGCCCGCACTATCATTTTTACTACATTGGTAGATCAAAGCAATGTCTGGTCTCTACATCTAAGAGATTTTCCCTTTGATGTTCTGATCAACCAGACATCGCGGAGCCAGTCAGTTGAGATTGACGTGTTAGTTTACAAGCCTGCGGTTGGAATAGGGACTGTTCAACAGGACCTAACGTGTGAACCAGCCACGGCAGAATGGGAGATAAGAGGGTCAGGCAGACCCGTCTGAAATAATACATGGCAGTGCTACTCAGGGGAAAACCCCGTGTGATCCAAAGACGGCAATATAATGCAGGCCTAACACCTTATCTAAAAGTCCAGACTTTGTGGAGCCAGGACAACGTCTGTAATTGCCACCACAAGGGAGAAATTAGAACCAGATGCCTAACACCTCACTGCAATACAGCGGCAAAGTAGGAACACATGGCTGACACCTTTTTTCCAGCAACCCAGGAAGGCGGGTGTTAACAGCAGATTGGAATGTAATGACGCAACGTCTGTTGCAGGGGCCAATTCATTGTTTCAGGAATGTGGCGGGGCATCGGTCAATTTGATTGACAAATGAAACTACCGTCCACAGGAAAGGAGGAGGGGTGAAAAGAATTTGGCACTTAATCCATCTGGGTAAACCATCTTACATGGAAAAATAGGCGGAGTTAATGAAAATGGGACATATTAATTAACCAACCTGGAAACTAGCCAGGAATTGAATAGAATAAAACTACATGCATGGCCAGCAAGACTTCAGACGCAAATTCACAATAGCATTCTTAGGATACCTACTGGAGAAATATTAACATTTCGTTCTGTTGGACTTCTGTACGAAGTATTATGATGGAATTTCCTAGCTATAAACCAGATCTCTTAGGAGCAATGGACAGTCAACAATCCATATCCGGAAGTGACTTAGCCTTGTGAAGGGACCAATTTGGACTCCTTCAATCTGACAGTGAACTGCGTCTCACTGGGGGAAGCATGACCTATGTGCTTCTGAGCTTTTCAGCCAGATGAGTTACGTATACCATAATATAATCATCATCATCATATGATCATCAATAGCAATAATAAACACAGTTGTTGTATTTTAAACTCAAGTTGTCCGTATAATTCTAAATGTTTATAAATGTTTGTGTAGCGTATCAAGTACACACATTATTGTATCATTTAGTGGGGGTTCGCACATATTGTCCAGAAGTGGGAATCTATGTCCGGGAGGTATCTTGCCTATGCAGTCATAAGTAACCAGATTACGTTGCATGTCTTAACTCCTCCTTTCTCACTTCTGGTGATACCAAGTACAGCCAAATCTATATAGATATATTCTATCTTCAACGAGCCACTTCTTGGCTGTTTTCTTGAGTATCAGGGACAGTGTCTTAAATCAGCATAACAGACATTTGTTCCACGTTTTCTCTCTGGGATTAGTCAGTGGTAATTAGTCCCTTCTGACAGAGTTAGGGGATCTCAAACTACACCCAGAACTAACCACCAGTAGAAGAAAATGATTTTGGCTGAGTGGTTGCCCATCTGGGATCTAACACCAGCCAGTTGGTGACAGTTAGAGATCTCAGGGTCGGCCTCGCGATGGTAGAATACCAAAGGACATCTTTTTTGGTGAATTACGGATGGGTTAGAGATCTCAGGGTCGGCCTCTACTACGATACAAAGATGTGTGTAAGCGGGACATGATTGATGCAGGCATTGATAATGCACATTGGGAGCAAGTCGCCGCTGAACGTGTTGCATGGAGGGCAAACATCAGAAATGGAATAAAGACAAAGGAGAAAATTATTGCAGATAAGTCACACACCGAGCGTGTGAGACGTGAGATGGTGCATGATGGTGGAAATGACCACGTGTTCACATGCACCCACTGTGAACGGACATTTACAGCGCCAATTGGCCTTATCTGTTACATTCGCTACCGCCATAGGTAAAAGTTATGCCTTTTTAAAGCACAAACTATCGTCTGTCAAAACGGCAAGGTGCCAATGAGTTCCGAGACTCATTCCAATCTAAGTTCCTGCAATTCCATAGCCAACACGAGGCCCGTTCGGCTGCCTCACACAGTCGCTTCTGGGCCCGATTTCTTTCCTGCCCTTTCATGTCCATTCGTTTCAGCTCATCAAACACGGAGTGGGAGACCGTATCTCTGGCGTCAACCTCGACCGCGAATAACCTGACGGTGTATTCCTCCCGCCTAAGACTTTCGACCAAGTCATCATACTCCGCCATCTTATACGCATGTTGCTCCTCAATACTGGACTCGTAGCTGCTGGGCTGACGAGGAGTTAAACACGATGTCAGGTCACAGGCCAAACTTTCGGATCACCTCAGGGTATTTGCCACAGCCCTTTAGGTCTACGGTCAGGTCCCAGTCCCTCGCACCGACGAAAACGGTAGCAAGCGGCCAGTCGTCAGCTTTACCATTTTTGCGCCTCTCTCGGACGAAGGAAATCTCCATCGGCCCCGGTCTGTACCCCTGTTTGTTTGCTCTCATCCTCGCTACATCCACTATGGCGGCCAACTCAGTCAGGACTTTGTTGTGTCGCCACGTAAAACGGTCTTCGGTCAGGGCGAACTTACATCCAGACAGCACGTGCTCCGCTGCCTGGATTATTTGGGCTTTCGTTCAGAGGGGACAGATCGGGTCGGAGGTTTTCCCCCACTTGACCAGGTTCGCAGCTGATGGCAGGACATCGTAATGGGATCGGATGATGAAACTTAAGTGCAGCGGTGCCATGCGCCAGATCTCATTCCAGGTAAGAGACATCTGCACTACCGCTTCCCATGACATCCACTGGGCCTGCTGCACCTGTTGGGCAGCCTTTTTGACACTTTCAGCATCTTCCCCCTTTTGGATCTCCTTGACCACCGGGTCTCTGCGTTCCTTGGTCGCCGCCTTGGACAACATCGGATCATTGCTCTCGAAGCCGAACCCTTTCTTGTCAAACTGGGTGTGGCCCATGACCTCCCTCAGCTGGAGTGTCGCCTGGGCTTCTTCAATTACGCTGACCACTTTACACTTCCTTCCCGTCTTCAAGGCGGGAACTGAGGCACTGACCGTTATATCTGGAGACTCGCTCAGCATCATCGCGAGTCTGGCTTTTCTGGCTTTGTACTCTTCCATGAGGGACAGGAACGGGAGGACGAGCTTACTCTGCTTGCAAAACAATGTGACAGTCATGAGGCATGTTGGTACTCCCAGCCACTTTCGTATATGACTGCTTATTTTCCCCTCCATTGTGGTCACTGTGGTCACGCCTATATCATATATCAGCAGCGGCCACAGGAGTTTCTAAATAAGCATGAACTCCATCCATCCATCATGTGTCATGCCGGTAAGCGTGTGCGGTCATGTTCTGCCATCTCACTCGATCACCAGAGTCGTGGATCAGCTCCGTGTTTCTGTCTCGATCATGCCACAAGGCCAAGCCATCCAGGTACTTGCTTCTAGGTCTTCCCCTTGGTCTGTTCCCCTCGATCTTACCAGTTGTCACCAAGTTCTCCAGATCATTTCTTCTCATAACATGCCCAAAAAACTATGACTGTCTACGTCTAATGTCTCTAATCAGTTTACGATCTTTATTTGTTTCTTGAAGAACTTGTTCGTTGGTCTTTCTGGCTGTCCATGGTATTCTTTGCATTTTCCTCAGAAACCACATTTCTACAGCCATCAGATGTTTTTCACCCTGACTGCTCATTGTCCAAGCTTCACATCCATATAAGAGTACGGGTTCTATGTAGCATCTCAACACTCTTTTTCTCGTTTCAATTGACATCTTTTTATTGGTCAGTATGTTTTTCATCTTGCTAAAGGCTACTTTTGCCATGGCGATTCTTGTTCTAATCTCTTCAAGGCATCTCCCATCAAATGTTATTACTGTTCCGATATAATTGTACCTATTCACTTGTTGAAGAATATTCCCATTTACTTGTATATTACATTGTGGTATTTCGGTCTTCCTAGTGACGACCATAATCTGTGTCTTTTTACAATTTAATTCTAACCTTAGTTGTTCACTGTGTGTAACAACAGCATCTACTAAATTTTGCAGGTCCTGTTTATTATCCGCAATAAAGACTATCATCTGCATATCTAATGTTATTGATGCATCGTCCCCCAATGTTGATTCCTTCCATATCTTCAATATTTCTGAAAATACTTTCACTGTACAGGGAAAACGGATCTGGAGACATTACACATCACTGTCTCACACCTCTCTTAATAGGCTGATATTGGCTTACTTCATTATCAACTCTTATGGCAGCTTATTGTTTCCAATATATGTTTTTTACAAGTCTAAGGTTTTTTTCCATCAATCTGTAGATCCTCAAGCATCCTTATCATGTTGACATGTCTCACTTTATCGAAAGCCTTTGTGTAGTCAATAAAGCAAAGGTTTTTGCTTTGTTTACTTCTATAGAACGTTCGATTACTGTTCTCAGTATATACACAGCATTTACTGTACCCTTGCCTTCAACAAACCCACATTGTTCTTCTCCTATTTCAGGTTGTATTTTCCTCCTAACTCTTTGCATGATAATTCTTAGCAAAATCTTCGTGATGTGACTCATTATACTAATTGTTCGATGTTGATGCATGAACTGCTGGCACCAAATTTTGAATTTGCCTATCAGCCTGGTTTTGTCAATGATACCCAGGCCGTTCGTCAGCATTGCTTGTATCTCTACCACCGTGTTCCTGTCCGTCAGGGTTGAGTCGTACACACAACCAACACTTTTAACGGGTTCCTCCAACACGGTGGAAATTGCTTGTCCGGCCACCATGAACACCCTTTCCATCGCCTTGCCCATCATGATCGACAGGCTTCTCGATATCTTGGGCTTGAAGCTCATCCTGCACCGGCGAATCAGATCGTCCAGCCTGAGGAGAATGCTACGAGCATCACTCTCCTTTGGCGTCAGGATTGTCGTGTCGTCCATGAAGGCCTTCAGCAGTGGAGAAGGGGTGTTCGTCCCTTTGCTGGGTTTCGGACCGTGTGCGTAACCGGATGTCGCACCCAGTAGGCTATGACCTGCATGGCCATGACAAATAGTATCGGCGAAATCGTACATCCCATGGCAATGCTCACTTGCAGGTCGATCCATCTGGTCGTGAACGTTTTGGTCGAGAACCAAAGAGAGGAGCCCGAGAAGTACTGCACAAGCATCTCCGTGATGTTCTCGGGCACGTGATAAGCTTTGAGTGCATGCCACAACAACTGGTGTGGCACTGACCCATATGCGTTCGCCAGATCCAACCATATCACGTGGAAAATCCTCCTTCTTCGTCTTCGCTCTCTGGATAGTATCCCAGATCATTGAATTGTGTTCGAGACAACTAGGGACTCCAGGTAGCCCCCCCCCCCCTCACCCCACCCATCCCCCTTTTTTGAATCGCTGTCTCGATGTACTTGTTTCCCATCAAGTACTTTGTGAGTCGACTAGCCATGATCGAACAGAATATTTTTCCCTTAACGTTCAGAAGAGAGATTGGCCTGAACTGGGCAATGCCAGTTGAGTTTTGCTCTTTGGGAATGTAGATTCCGTTGCCGGTCTTCCACTCCATGCTGACGTGCTTTTGCTTCCACACGGATTTCAGTATCTGGTGTAGTTTCATAAGGACCTTCCGTCATCTTTTGTAGACTGTGTAAGGTACACCGTTGGGCCCCGGTGCCGACTTACTCTTCACCTTCTTCACCACCGCGACCATCTCGCTCCACATCGGAGGTCTGGCATTGAACTCCACCGTTGGTTCTGCCGGGCATTTCAGTCCTTCGATTTCTCCGAGTGGGACGTTCCGTTGGGCATCGGAGTACGTCGTCATGAGGTGCTTCGCCAACTCATCTTTGCTGACATCGAGTACGCCGGATCGCGGCTGTTCGAACAAATCTCGTGCAAACTAGTATGGTTCCCGGAAGAACCTCTCACGTTCCTTCTCGGTTTTCTGTCGGTTCCTGCAGAACCTTTTGGCTCGGGATAGGGCATTGTGCCTGGCTTTCAGATGTTGCCACATCTGGCGCAAGCCCTCTTTTTCATGCTTTTTTCCCACCTTTTCCTAACCGTATTCTTCTGTTGTCTCACCTCTTCCAGCAGTTTCTGCCACGTGGTTTTCTGCGGCAAAGCTGCTTCCCTCCTCTCGCCGCAACCAAACCGAATCAGCGAGTGGAGGTAGACTATCTCTCCGAACTTTGTCAACTGCTCCTCTAGGGATTTGTGCTTGAGCTCTTCTTCTAAAGCACGGGATAACGTATCGTCTAATAGCGCCCACTCTTCCTTCCTGGTGGCATTAGGGAACTTGATTTTCACGCTGGGACTTTCGGAAAGTTCCTCGAGTGCGTCACAGGTGACCTCGACTTGAGTCTTCTCAGCGCTGTGGGGTTCTCCCTGGCCGATATCCTTTTGCGTCTCATCGTCCTTTTTCGTCGGGTTGCTCTCCGTCTGGGCGCATGGACCTCAGAGCAACATATGTTAACCCCAGGACTGCCACAGGGATCTGCAGTCTCATCGGTGCTCTTTAATGTGTATACGAGCAAGATTGCAAACCTAGAAGCACCAGGGCTTGGAAGAATACTAACATTTGCAGATGATATTCTTGCATATAGGCAGGGGAGAGATAGGGAGCAAACAGCCCAGGAGTTACAGGCGACAGTAGATGAAGTGATTGACTGGTGCACAGAAATGAGTGCTGTCATCCACCCGGTAAAGGCGGCTGTTTTGTGGTGCTCTCTGGACAACAGGATTGTAGAGCTGATGTCCCAAGCCTCGCGACAGATGGTAGAAATGTCAGCAGAGAGAACAAACATTTGACAGGAGCCTATCCTTCAAGGACCATGTGGAGACGGTCGTGACAAGAACTCAAAAGAGACTCAATGCACTTAAAACTATAGCTGCATTGGACATAGAGCAGAGAATGCTTTTCACACTATACCAGCACTTGATCCTCTCAGTAATTGATTATGGATTAGGTCTGCTCACTGTCTCAGAGAGTCAGCTGGTGAAGTTAGAGCGCATACAGAACGAAGCTATGTGGGTCATTCTGGGATGCACTAGAGACACCCCAGTAGTGTGTATGCGTTACATCCTTGGTCTGCCGACTGTTGCTGGTAGGCTCAAGGTGATGCAGGCGAAGGCATACCTCAGAGTAGCTGCAGACACAGACCACCCACTGCATGAGGCGCTGGACGCAGTTAAGGGTCAGCGACTGATAAGAGGGAAATCATGGATGGCTCAGGCGGAGGATACGATCAGACAGGTGTGCCCCTGGAGAACATTAGGCGTGGAGAGGAGTGGGTCAGAGTGCCAGCGGAGCAGTCAGACTTGTGCAGAGTTATAATCACATTAAGCCGGGAGTGCAGGGAGTGGCCAGCAGGGGCCACGGAAGTGGAAATCCAGCAACTAATTCAGGACAATGCTCACTCGAGTGATGTGATTATCTACACTAGATGGTTCGGTGTCAAGAGGTGAGAGAAGTGGCTGGGGGTTCATAGCCAAAGCTAATGGTCGATGTTTGGGCAGGAGAGCCTGGCATATGATACCACAACATCCAGCTTAAGAATGGAAGTGGAGGCAATCACTGCGGCTCTCCGCTCGATGGAGAATACGACACACACACATCGGGATTGTAACTGACTCAGAAAGCATGCTGACGAGGGTGAGAACGGGCATACTTCGTGCAGAGTGGCTTGCTTCGCTTCGGAGGTCACGGGTGACAAGCATCGCCTGGATCTTTTCTCCGGGGTATGCCGGTGTGCTGGGAAATGAACAGGCGGACAGATTGGCTGGCTCTGCAGAACTTGGTGGAGTATTGATACATGACAAGGCAGACGTGGTTGCGGCCTTGTGGGAGCACGTGCACACCTCGGAAGAGCAAATGGATTACCATGGTCTGGCAAGAATGAGACGAGGAGTGACGAAGAGATCTGGCCGACGCTCAACGCTCAAAGGAAAGGCGAGACGGACTTATAATCAGATTGCTACTGGTACTATTAGTGTTGGAACTCTTCGCTGGCTGCTGAGGATGGGGACGGAGCACTTATGGGAATGCCCCGAATGCTGTGATGTCGATTCCTAAACCAATCAATCAATCGTCCTTTTCAGGACAGCGCTGTCGTTCTTCCTGCAATGCACTTTCGCACTTCTTGCGTCCAGCGTGAATTCTCATTCCCCGGAAGGTCGGGAAGCTTCTACCACAAACGCATCGTTGGTGTTAGCTCATGGCCGATTGGACGGTCCGTGTCGTCGCTGTGTGGTCGCCAATGGACCCTTCATTCTCCCCAGCCTTCGCAGGATGATGGGGGCATCCTTCATTACGCTGTGAGTCCATGTTTGTTGATGATGAGGTTTATACAGCGTTAGGGGTTATCAGCCCGGTCCGCTGTCGGCTCCAACGGTGAAACCCACCGGTGGAGCCAGTTTTACTGCTGTGCTCAAGCAGCCGCAGCAGTATCCCGTCTCTCCGGGAATGCCTGGTGGACTAGCCAAACGTTAATCGTACAAACTCCGACGTGGAGCAAACACGGCAGGGGGCTTCTGATTTTCAGAAGTGTACCCCTTTCTCCGAGTTTTTCGGCCCTTTACACCCTTGACACTCTCTAGGGGCGGGCCCGTCCTGGTCGTGACTCCGGGCGTCTTTCCCCTGCTGTGTAGATGTTTAGTCTAATATTCAGTGCACAGCGATTGGTTGAATCCTATCCAATCCTTGGTACGAATACCCCCGTTCAGCCCTCGAGTTTTCGACTTAGCTGCTGTAATTTGGGTGTTTATGGTGTGACTTGTAGATTGTCTTTCGTACTTTGGGCTGCTTGTTGTCAGCTTCCCGGCTTCTGATGTGTTGATTGTATTTATTCCTTTCTTCTTGAGGTTTTTCATGTCTGGGCATAGTCGCGCACTTGTTAAGGTCTGGAGTAATTGGGTACCCACCCCGTCATATGGTGCTGTTGAGAACTTCCCGGCTGCTGCTGGCTTCAGTTGTGGTTTCTTCAGTGGCGGGCACGGTTTCAGCTGGTGTAGGAGCCGGACTGCTGTTCGTAGATATGGGCTCAGCAGTCCTAGCGGCTGGTCTGGTTGAAATTATCGTGACCTTTTAAATAAATGGAATTATTGACAAAAAGTACGTAAATTTAAATTCCAGAGCTTGATTATTTAATTTCAAGATACTTTTAGATGGATATTCGAATTCAGCACCCACTTTTACATATATTTGAGAAGTTTCATCGCTTTAGAAGTCGTTAAAAAAAATATGTCTGCGAGATGTTTGAATGGAACTCCAAGATGGTGGCAGTCAGCCGTGAAATGTTTTAACGCTCAAACGTGCGATTTGAACTATTAAAGTAAAAGAAAATACAAGTTTAAAGATTATTAATAATTTATTTGTATACTTGAACTATTTATTTATCATTTAACATGTCGGAACATATTGATGAATTCGGATTTCATATCCGTCAATGACCAATATGATACAGACTCGGGTGGACCGGAAGCTGAGAAAATGAGCCACAATAGTTAGTTAGTTAGTTAGTCGACAGATCATCCTCATTACACATCGAACCATTCAGTCCAAAGTGCTCGGATCCCCTCCTCAGCAAATCCCGCAGCGTGTAGCGGCTAACGACACCAGTTCTGTTATGGTTTAACAATCTTCTTTGGCTTCCTGCGTAGTATTCTTGTTTGGCCACCCCTCTTTTAATTTGCTGTTCTCGCAGTCTGGCCATGGTTGTAGATTCACAGTCATCACTTGGTTCTCGCAAAAGTCTTACTTCTCGTAGAGCATTCAGAATGTTAGCCTGGTCCATGGCGCGTCCGCCCTTCACCTGCGAGCTTGTCAGCCCGCTCATTTCCTTGTACTCCCGCATGCCCTGGCACGAAGATGAAACTAAACTTTGCCAGCCGAGACCGCTCCAGAGACAGCAACCATTCTCTTCGGATCCACCCCATCTCCATCCTCTTGAGCATGCTCATCGAGTCGCTAAGGAAACAAGCCCTAGTGAATGTCTGTGTCTCGAGCCATGTTATTGCTTTACTTACTACCAAGACTTCCATAGTCAAGCTACTTGTGGTCTCAGCAAAAGCACCAGAGTCCTCCTTCACAATTCTCCCTCCGGCCCGAACCGTAACGGCCAATGACCTTCTCATATGTCGGACGACATCTGTGTAGATGACAGCATCACCGTCTAGCGAATTCTCGAAAATCAACGCTTGTACTTCAGCCTCCACAGAAGCCGGATATTTTTTGTCTGCATTTTCTATCTAGTTGGATGCTAACTGAAAAGGATGTGCAGAAATATGTTAGCACTTGTACCCACTCCTCGCCAGGTTCTAATGCCTCAAGTGAATACACCTCTTGAAGAATGTCTTCGCTTCGACCCATCCACGAGTGTCCTCTTTTTAACCTGCTTTCCTTCACCTTCATAATTTCACTATGCAGTGGATGTTGTGTGTTTGCCTTAACTCTGAGGTAGGCGCGTGCTCTGCAAACTTGTATTCTGTCTTCAATGGTTGGAAAATCAAGAAGGTAGCGCAATGCCCTGCATGCTGTATCTCTTGTACATCCAAGAATAATGCGCATAGCTTCATTCTGTATCCTTGTGACGAAGTCTCCAGCTTCCTCATCATCTTTTGCTTAAATTGGGGAAACCTCTCTTTAAAACCCTTATTTAATTGTATACGAGTTTATCTGCATATTTATACCTAATTATATAAGTATAGATAGTCCACGTCTATAGCATAAATCAACTGCTATTTAATGTTATTACTCTAGTGGGAAATAATACGTTATAGTAGGATTGGGGGAGAGGCTGAATTTACAAAGTAGTGTACCCAGCCAAATCTACAAATTTGGCTACGACTATTGCACAATTTGGTCGGATAAATTACAGGAAACGAACTCCCTGGCGCGACCACTTCCGGTCAGGAGAAAAATAGCTAAATTCGGCCTTTCGCAATACAGACGTCGGGGTAGAAACATGCTAGTAACTAGGCTCTGAAAAAATACTTATACAGTGTTAAGAGTTTTATCTTTGGCGCGTATTACGGCCATAAATATATTTAAAATATATTAGAGAGATACCTAGAGCAGTTTCCGTACCCAAGTGTGGTCAGTAGATTAGAAGGATTTGACACCTTCAGCGCCAAGCTTTAGAAGCGCCAACCTGTGTGACTGACTCATTGTGGAGCATCACTCACCATCCTCACTTATGCCTACTAACTAGGGTTTACACGCACTGTGTAAGCCGGAGAACCAGAAGATAAGTGGCCAAACTTACCGTTGGCCACCACCACCACCATCATCATTCAACTCAAAATATTCTATAGGCCAAAGAGTTTCGTCAATGATTAGACAGTCTAGTAGATTCAACCCATATTAGATATGCAATAGGATACAAGGAAGTGTATCCCTTTTTATGTACAGGGCTGCCTCCAGTGGAGCACCCAAAGTGTTATCATATATTAAATGTTAATGTGATTTTAATTTTACAAACTCTAGTTGTTACCTAATTAACCTTAGTCATAGTAGAGTGAGAAGATATGAAAGTTTGTCTCTGTTATATATTTTACTCTGTCTTTCTCCGTGTCATTGAGAGGGATTAGAGTTTTGGGGGCTCGAGCTTTTTATTTCAGGCACGTAGCTAGACAACCTTGGCAGACTGTCTGTATCAAACCAGTATAGTTGTACGCCATTCCTGTCTGCCTGAACACTGTCAGAAGATTAGACTGGTTCTGGGACCTTTACTCTGTCTAGAATTACGAGCTATTCAGTCTTGTCTTCTCCAGTGACTTATTTTTCTATTCTTAGAAAGTCTATCCGCAGCACTTTGATAGATTCCTTATCATCGTAGCTGACGCTACGCTACAAGTGGTTGGCTATCGTCCGGTCTAGATAGTTCAAACTTTCAATCTTCTTTCACTAGAGATTCTAGTAAGGTGTTGCCTCACAGTAGATCTCAATATTAAACTATACTAAGTAAAACTAGAGAAATTAATAGTTACAATAAGTAGTATAGTATAGCATAACTAACCACTAGATAGCCAATATAAGATAACATAACATAATATAACATAAGTTAACCTGGTTCCAAAAAAGTTAGGGACAATATCATAAGTGAGTGTGGGCTGACGGGTAAGTCCCTGTGTTGTATCGTCAGTTGTGTATGTGCATTCTGTCAGTGAATTCTATTACTTGCATAATTTCAGGACAGTTCACTTTGTGGTGAGTAAGGGTATTTCAGGGTGCTTTGCATTTTCCCAACTCTGTTACCAATCAATATGTCTTTCGAAAAGCCACCTACGACAGAGGAGCTGAGAGAAGAAGGTACTTTGTTAGGGTATGAAGGTGTCGAATTGGGCAAGTATGTAAAAGAAGCAGAACGAGAGTGGAGAAGGGAACAACGGGACATCATTAAGGAAAGAGAGAAGGAAGCAAGAGAGGAAAGAATTAGAATCGCAGAAATTGAATCTAGAGAGAAGATGCAGATGCGACAAGCTGAAATAGACCAACAGCTGAAGCAAGCAGAACTGGAAATGAAGAGGGAAGCACAGTTGAGACAGCATGAATTGGAAGTCAGGAGATTGGAGTTGCAAAATCCTGATGCTTCCAGGCACAGTAGTGCTAGTTCCCCCCATCACAGTAGTGAAATTTCTTCAGGACCGTCTCTCTCCCAAGGATCCATGAGCTTCCCACTGGCCCACTTCAACCCGAAGGAGGATCAGATGGATGAATACCTTGATCGCTTTGTCATCATGTGTGAAGCTTATAATCTGCCTAAAGAGAAATTTAATATCAAACTCTCCCAAGGACTCCGCGGTCCGGCTTTTGATGTATTTACAAAGCTTCCGCCTAGGTCTTGAGCGGGACTTTGATACCCTCAAAAATGCTCTCTTACAAAGATTTGAATTAACCTCTGAAGCCTACAAGCTGAAGTTCCGTACAGCCAAAAGATCTCAGGGAGAATCATTTGCGCAGTTCGCCTCACGACAACACACGTATTTTACGAAGTGGGTAGGACTGAGCAAATTTGATACTACCTATGAGGGGCTACAGGAAATGATGCTTGCAGATCAATTCAAAGAGGGTCTCCCGAAAGCTCTCCAAATGTTCATAGCTGAAAATGGTGGAGTTAGATTAGAAGAGATAATCTCACTAGCCGAAAGGTATTTAACTGCACATGGTGAGGCAGGTACTGCTAAACCTAGTCATACGGATAAGGCCCAAAATAATTCTTCCACGCAGAATCAGGGTTATCAAACCAATAACTCTGAAGGTAAGGACAACAGGTGGCACACTAGTAGTCCTCACCAAAATCCAGGTAATTACAATAGTAAACAGTCATCTCAACCTCAACAACCTACAGGTAATAGAGGGGGTAATCAATATTGTAAAAATTGCAGAA
This sequence comes from Cepaea nemoralis, assembly GCA_014155875.1. Classification (NCBI taxonomy): domain Eukaryota; kingdom Metazoa; phylum Mollusca; class Gastropoda; order Stylommatophora; family Helicidae; genus Cepaea; species Cepaea nemoralis. The sequence goes on along the minus strand of JACEFZ010001169.1, from coordinate 242,118 downwards.
CAAATGACCACCATACGAGTTCTTGCAAAAACAAACCCCCTGTTCATTACACGGCTTGTTTGACTTTGGCGGATAAAAACCACCAATGGAGGACCCCTGATGACTAATCAATGACCTCCAGTAGTTGAGACAGTTACTGTAAATGGGAGACAGGTACCGTGTTTATATGACACGGGTCTTGAGAGTGACGCGGCCATTGCAGCTCACTTAGTGAAACCTGGACAATTGACCGACCACACTATTGAGTTAAGAGGTGCTACTCTGAGCTCTGAACCAAAACTTGTTAAAGTTGCTAGGGTGAAGGTGACATCCAAATATGTCACCGGAACAGTTTCTGCTGTTGTGCTAGATGATCCAGTATATCCCTTCATGTTAGGGCGAAAATATGTATATCTGGGTGAACCTAAGTCCACAACTTATACATGTGCTATGCAGACCCAGAATCAGGGCATCGCTTTGAGTGAACCCGAAATTCTTATCCACCCATTATCTCGGGAGATTAGGGCTGCCCAAGCAGCATGTCCCACTTTACAATCCTGCTTTGGCAAACTGCCAAAATCTAGAAATCCACCGGTAGCTGGTGATTTCTACGAAAAGGAAAAACTGTTATACCGTAGGGCGGGAACTATGGATCACGTCCACGAACAGTTTGTGGTACCCAAAAGGTATCGTAACCATGTCTTACAAATGGTACACTCCATCTCGGACGGTGGGCATATGGGGATGAAAGCAACAATCCAAAGGCTTTCTTTCTCCTATTTCTGGCCGGGGATGACCCGGGATATCAAACGATATGTCAGGTCATGTAAAGTGTGCCATCTGGTTCCACCTACTCATTGGTGGAACTCCACCTAAGATAGGTGATCAAGTATTAGTATTATCACCAAAGGGGGATAATCCTTTAGATATGGGTTGGCAGGGGCCATTCCTTATTACAGATAAGGTGTCTCGCACCCATTACAAACTAGACATTCAGGGTAATCCGGAAGTCTTTCCCATGTATTTAATTAGGAAACATATAGAAAGATTAACTGATCCACCGGTGCATCTGATGGCATTATCGGTGGCAACTGTGGTCGAAGGGAGAGATAACTCAGAGGTGGAGTATCCCCTGACACCTCAGGAGACAGTGAATGGTGTCTCTATCAACCTGGATTCGGAGACGTCTGAATCAGGGAAGATGAGACGAATTCCAGAGTCTCATGCCCCTATGCGAACAGATAAGCCCGGACGGATTAAAGGTGCCACAGTAAACACGATGGTAAACCGTACGGACCCAGTCCGACAACCTCATTTACCTGTTAATGCACAAAACAGGAACCAGTATTCCTTTAGGGGAGAACCCGCTCCGGGAATCCAGAATAGAGAAGAGGGGTGGGGACGATCAGGTCATCATAGGTTTCCATGGAAACGACATCAAGGGAGGAGGTTTCTTAGAAGATGTCTTAGAAACGAAGCAGGGGTTGAGTAGGAATTGTCCTACTGAAGAAGAGGGGGAGACTGGTTCATATGTCCCAGGGCTGTTGGAGTAAGTGCCAACAAAATCTGATGAGTGTGCTGGCTGGAGTAAAGTCCGAATTCTCGAACTTTACTTTCAACGGTGGGCATATGTGACGAAGTCTCCAGCTTCCCCATCATCTTTTGAGTAAAGTAGAGTAAATGCTCTTTAAAAACCCTTATGTAATTATAGAAGAATTTATATGCGTTTTTATTCCTATTTTCTATATATAGATAGTCCATGTCTATAGCATATATCTACTCCTATTTAATTGTTATGAATGTAATATGAAGTAATACGGTACATTAGGATCGGGGGAGAGGCTGAATTTACAAAGTAGTGTACCCAGCCAAATCTATAAATTTGGCTACGACTATTCACAATTTGGTCGGCGAAATTACAGACAACGAACTCCCTGGCACGACAGACTTCCGGTCAGGGAAGAGAAATAGCGAAATTCGGCCTTTCGCAATACAGACGTCGGGGTAGAAACATGCTAGTAACTAGGCTCTGAAAAAATACTTATACAGTGTTAAGAGTTTTATCTTTGGCGCGTATTACGGCCATAAATATATTTAAAATATATTAGAGAGATACCTAGAGCAGTTTCCGTACCCAAGTGTGGTCAGTAGATTAGAAGGATTTGACACCTTCAGCGCCAAGCTTTAGAAGCGCCAACCTGTGTGACTGACTCATTGTGGAGCATCACTCACCATCTCACTTATGCCTACTAACTAGGGTTTACACGCACTGTGTAAGCCGGAGAACCAGAAGATAAGTGGCCAAACTTACCGTTGGCCACCACCACCACCATCATCATTCAACTCAAAATATTCTATAGGCCAAAGAGTTTCGTCAATGATTAGACAGTCTAGTAGATTCAACCCATATTAGATATGCAATAGGATACAAGGAAGTGTATCCCTTTTTATGTACAGGGCTGCCTCCAGTGGAGCACCCAAAGTGTTATCATATATTAAATGTTAATGTGATTTTAATTTTACAAACTCTAGTTGTTACCTAATTAACCTTAGTCATAGTAGAGTGAGAAGATATGAAAGTTTGTCTCTGTTATATATTTTACTCTGTCTTTCTCCGTGTCATTGAGAGGGATTAGAGTTTTGGGGGCTCGAGCTTTTTATTTCAGGCACGTAGCTAGACAACCTTGGCAGACTGTCTGTATCAAACCAGTATAGTTGTACGCCATTCCTGTCTGACTGAACACTGTCAGAAGATTAGACTGGTTCTGGGACCTTTACTCTGTCTAGAATTACGAGCTATTCAGTCTTGTCTTCTCCAGTGATTTATTTTTCTATTCTTAGAAGTCTATCCGCAGCACGTTGATAGATTTCTTATCATCGTAGCTGACGCTACGCTACAATCCTTTACATCCTTTCTATCTGCTTACGGTTGAGAGTCAGGATTGCCATCGCGTACTCAAAGACAGACATGACCAGCCCCTCGTACAGAAGACATAGATGGAGCTGCTCACAGCTTGCTACCGCCATCACCCACATCGCAGCCAAACCCCGCTTGGCCTTTATTATCACCTGGTCTATGTGCTCATTATAAACAAGGCTTCTATCAAACCCTATCCCCAGGTAATTCATTGCCTGCGTTCTTTCCCCGTCTCTGGACACAGCTTTACAGTTGGTGTTGGAGTGTTGACAATATGATTATTCAATAAGAATCAAGTCACAGTTTCCTTTGTTGGGTTGACCATTGCCTCAGCTTCAACACACCAAGTAATTATGCGATTGAATTCGGTTTATAGTTCCACAGCAACCTGATCTCTATCCTTACCCTGACGATACACTAAAACATCGTCAGCATATGACAATGTCCTACCAGGTCCAGTGATCTGCTCACTGGTGATTCTCACCGTGTAAGCGTTGAACAGAACCGGCGATAATGGTAATCCCTGTGATAGACCACGATATATTGTTATTGGTTCCGACGTCCAACTGCCACATCTAAAAACTACTTTCCGTTGGAAGAGGGCTGCAACGATCCAGCTAAGGAGGAATGGACTTATTTTGAGTTCAAGAAGCTGAAGCATTAAAAAATCCAATGGTACTCTGTTGTACGCGTCCTCAAGATCAATCGCTGCAGCAAAGGTTTCCATGCCTGAGTGGAAACCTTGATAGACGTCATGGGCAAAAACTGCTGCATTCGACCAGGTTTCTCTTTTTGGACGGTACCCACCCAGGGTAGGTGGGAAAGCACCTTGCTTCTCTAGCTGGCTTGATATTTTCCTGGCAATTATCTTCTCCAGAAGCTTGTCTATTGTATTCTGCATGGTTATAACTCGATATCCCTGAATTTTTGTGTTGTCTTTGCTTGGCTTCGGCAAGGGAATCAGATAGCTGTGTAACCACTCCTCCTTGATTCTAGCACTCTCTATACTGTTGTTGTACATGTCTGCTAGTTTCTCTAGCTCGTTGTCGCTACACCTATTGATGTTGTCGTATCTTATGCCATCAGGTCATGGAGCGCTGTTGTTTGATCGTCGAAGTACAGCCTTGATTTCTTTCACTGTCATTGTGACTTCATCCGAAGTTTTCTGGGCCTTGCACCTGTATGAGGTGGCCTCCTTGGGAATATTTCGGCCTCCCATGTTTGTCTGGTTGCTCTGCTCTTGATAGCGTTCTAAGAGGGCTTTGCCCTTGTCCTCGTCAGTCCTCTGCCAGATGAGGTCAGCACCTTGGAAGTCAGAAATGCTCTTATTCTTGACTACCTCACTCAAGCTTTTATGTAGTCGCCAGAACAATTTCAGTGACTTGTCTGTGCTTACTCTTTGACACACCTCTGCCCATTTTTCACTTTTAACCACCCTGACAAGTTTTTTTAAATAGCTTACTTTTGTGTGCATCTCTCTTTCTAAGTGCATGCAGGGACTAGGATGGTCAGCTCTGTTCTTCTTGGCATTTTGGCATCTTCTTACAGCATTACGCTTATCCACCCAAGCTTTCTCCACCTCGAAATTCCACCAACGTGGCTGCTCTCAGCTTTTTTTTCCTGCCCTGAAACTTTCTGCGCTTGTCACGTCTTATTTTAATCACCACATCTTGCCCTGTACTGTAATACTGGAAAGTATTGACCGTTAGCTTGTGCTGCCTGGTTCTGCCTTTCTCCACCAATATGCTGCAAGGGTGGTGGTCGCTGTCGTGGTGTCCTAGGACACCCCATCTACACACTGTAGTGAGTGAAGGAGAAACCAGCGCAAGATCAATAGCACTGTCCTCATTGCCTGGACGGTGTGCTGTCCTAGTGACACAGCCACTGTTGATACAAACCAGTTCAATGGTTTCAAGTGCAGTCTCGAGCTCCTCCCCCTGTGTTGGAGGAAATGTTTCCCCATGATCTGCCTTTAGCGTTGAAATCGTCGCAGAAAATAACATTTCTCTCGTGACCTAATATGTCACTTAAGCACTGCCACTTCTGGGAATCCATACTCGCGTTGCAGACATAAATATTAACCAACATGAATGGTAGACTGGATTGAACTCTTAACGCCTGTATTTGTATATCGTCACTGTCCCAACTGGACATGTCTACTCCGACGCCACCATGCTTTTGCGAATGAGAATCGCCATTCCCAGATGTCATCTGTTGTAGAAACATTTGAATTCGGCAATTCGGAGTAGCTGATCACCCAGTCTCGTCTCCTGGAGCGCTACAATGTCATTCCTGTAAACCAGGGTTTCTAGACTAGGGCTCCATTGTTTTAAGCTGGCGCAGTTCCAATACAGAATATGGATATTCCTGAGTCCCAGACGGTAACACTTGAGTCTACAACGCCTGAAACCACCACGCTTACCTTGTTATTTGCGGCCTGCCCGGTGCCCACGTCGCCTTGTTAGGTTGACTGCCAACCGCTCGTAGAACACACGTTCCGCCATGTTTAAAAGCTGAAAAACCACAGAACCACACACGCTGCGAAAAATTCACTCAAGGATTGCTTCTCTCAATGCACGAAACTCCGTAGCATCGGCGCAGATCTTGAGTAGAAACTCCTGGTTTTTCATCCTAGCAAACAAATTACACGCAAGAGATGAATAAATCCATCTCCTACGCGAAAAAGTTAACGATCACAAAACAACACGACCGTCCGTCGCCATCTTGAAACCGGAACCGGAGACACAATATAGAGCCACAAAAGTACGCGGAACATGTGAAAATCGTAGCTCGTTCCAGGGTTGCCATTCTAGATGTTTTACATCCAGATCTAGATGTTTTTGATGGCGTCTAGGTGTTTTTCTTAACCCCTGTCGATCCCCGCAATCTCATTCTTTCCACATATGGGTTCTCAATCTGTTCCTCCGCCTTCTCCACCAGGTCCCACAAGCGCACGACCTGCTAGCATTCGGTGTATTCCCATTCGGCATTAGGGTGCATTCCCTGCTAGCCTACAAGCCTGGTATCCATACAATTCTCACAGTCTGTGACCTCTGAAGCGACGAGAGCCATTCCACACGAAACATTCCTTTCTCCACCTTACTAAGCATACTCTTTTAATACGTAACGAATACAACGTGTGTTGCAGTGGTCTCCTCTAGCCACCGGAATGCCACTGTTACTGCCCCCACCTCCATTCTCATGCTGGAGGTCGTAGTCTCATATGCCAGACTCTCCTTTTTCAAGACTCGTCCATTAGCCTTTGCAATGAAACCCCAACCACTACGTCTGTTTATCGCCACTGACCCATCGGTGTAGATGACTATATCACCTTGATGTGTGTTGCTCTGGAACAGCTGTTGCACTTCAAACTCAGTGCGGCCCGCTGCCCATTCTCTGCACTCACGACCCAGTATCATTATTACATTGTGCCAGTCCGTGATTTCTTCCGGACCTTCAACCCACTCTCTTTCACGATTGATGGTCTCTAGATCACACACCTGATGTATAGAAAGTTCCGCCTGTGCCATCCAGGACCTGCTTCGTTTTAGTCTATGACCCTTGACCATATCCATTGCTGCATGCAGCGGGTGATCCCTATCTGCAGCAACTCTCAGGTACCATTTGGCCTGAAGGACTCTATGCCTATCCGTCATTGTTGGTAGCGCCAGGATATGCCTCATGCATATAATTGGTGTGTCCTTTGTGCACCCCAGGATTAACCGAATGGCAGCATTCTGTATGCGCTCCAACCGTTCAAGCTGGCTCTGTGATACTGTCAGCAGCCCCAAACCATACTCAATGACAGAAATTATTAACTACTGAAAGAGCCTGTACAGCATCCTCTGATCTACCCCGGTTGCTGCCATAGCCCTCAATGCATTAAGTCCCCTACCAGCCTTCACCACCAAGGCCTCCACGTGATCCTTAAAAGACAAACACCTGTCAAATGTGATACCCAAGTACTTCAATTTACTCTCTCGACTAAGAGGACATCCATTCAACATAATACCTGGGACATCTGTTTTCACGATCCGGTTATCCAGGGAGTCTACACAACCGATGCCTTGTCTGGGTGTATAATGGCCCCTGCGTCACTGCACCACTCCGCTACCCAGTTTACTGCCACCTGTAAGTCTTTCGCCAAACTGGCCCTGTCTCCGCTCTGTTTGTACTCCAGCATATCATCTGCAAATGTCAAGATTCTACCCACAGCTGGTGTCTCAATAGCTGCGAATTTGCTGGTGTGGGCATTGACGAGCACTGGGGACAAGGCAGATCCCTGTGGCAACCCAGGTGTGATAGTACAGGGCTCAGAAGTCCAGGAACCCATGAGCAGTGCAACCTTACACTCCTAAAGAACTGCCGCAACCCATCTAACAAGACAAGGGCAGACCTCCATGTCCAACAGTGTTCGTATTAACCGATCATACCTCATCCTGTTATACGCATCCTTCAGGTCAAGAGCTACAGCCACTGTCTCCTGTTTATCGTGAAAGCCCTCGTAGACATCAAATGCAAAAGTTGCAGCATTGGCCCAGGTGTCCTTTCCCGGCCGATAACTCCCGAGTCCTTGGGGAAGCAGATTACAACTTTCCAAATGTCGCTGGAGCCTGCGTGCTACTATCTTTTCGAGGACTTTGCCATACGTATTTTGCAGGGTTATGATTCGGTATCCATTAAGTCTGGAGTGGTCCTTACCTGGCTTTGGGAATGGGACCAGGTAGCTATGCAGCCAACCGTGGGGTATTTCCGCCGTATTGATGCTTAGGTTGAAACAAAGAGCAATCACCTCCAAGTCCCCATCATTTATGTACCTCATATGGGAGTACCTCACCCCATCCGGACCTGGCGCTGTGTCCTTAGCCCGCTTCAGTACTCGTCTAATGTCCTCCACTTTAATCTCACAGTCTTTCTTCCTAGTGACCCGTGACAAGGCTTCTCTGACGTTATCTCTAATAGCCCTATCTTGCTGATCCGTCTGTTTTAAAAATCGCACAAGAAAAGCCCCCCCCCCCCCCCTTTGTCCTTGTCAGTTGTCATAGGTCGGTTGTTATCATCATAAACGGTACCATGTGTACCAGGCATCGCCTGTCTCTTCATCTGCCGGTGCAGCCTCCAGAATTTTCCCAATGTCACATCCACACCGACGTCATTGATAAACTGTTCCCATTTAATTCTCTTTGCCTCTGCTGCCTGGAGTTTAAAAACCTGCGCCTTTACTTTTTTGTATATCTTTCAGCCTCTTCCAATTCTGTGTCAACTGGTTGCTCTCCGCATCCTCTGCCAATTCCTTATAATTCCCAATAACACGACAGACAACTCACAAAACCCACACCGACCAACTGCAGGAGTCACTAGAAATTGTATCACCAAACACTACCATCACTAATTTTGGAGAAGAACAGAAAGCAGATCCTACACTTTCACAATATTTTAGGTTAGTAGGACTTAAACCAAAATTGACTAAAAATGCGTCGTGGACATTTAGATTAAAGAACAATGTTCTGACTAGATTATACACCAGAGATCAGACCACGATACAGCAAGTAGTTCTACCTCAATCACATCGTGAGAAAGTACTAAAGATAGCCCATGACTCACCTTTCGGAGGTCATATGGGTTACGAAAAGACTAGAGCCAGGGTCCTGACCCAATTTTATTGGCCTAAATTTTGCCAAGACATAAAAACCTATTGTAGATCATGTGATATATGTCAGAAACTGGTTAAAAAGGGAAAAAACCCTAGGGCAGAAATTCAATCAACCACAACTGCCTCGAGGCCATTTCAAATCGTGGCAGTTGATCTAGTAGGTCCGTTAAACCGCATCTCAAGCAAAGGGAATAGATATATTTTTACTCTTATTGATCTATGTACGAGATGGCCAGAAATGATTCCATTAAAATCTATCTCCTCTAAGGATGTGACGGACGTATTGTTAAATATATTCTCCCGTTTTGGCTTCCCGGAGAAAATAATTTCAGATAGAGGAACCCAGTTCATATCGAATGCCACTCAATCGGTAACTAAGTTACTAGGCATAAAGCAATGTTTCACCAGTCCCTATCGACCGGCCGCGAATGGTATCTGCGAGAAACTAAATGGGGACCTGAAACATATGCTATCCAAAGTGACAGCTGAAAATCCAGCCGATTGGGATATACTTCTCCCAACGGTGCTGTTCGCATATAGAGAAGTCCCACAATCAAGCACAGGGTTCTCTCCTTTCGAATTGATATACGGAGCGAACCCAAGAGGACCTCTCACTATTTACAAAGACATCATATCACAACCTGTAAATATCCAATTACCAATTTCCACCTATGATTTAGTCACTGACACCAGAGACAAATCATACGATCCTGTATACTGGCCAGAACATCATTACAGGAGAAAGGTTTTAGGTACAGGCAGTACGCCAACAAAGGTGCAAAAACAATTGTATTAAAACCAGATCAGGATATTTTACTATTGCTACCTGACAAGAGAGATTTACTATCAACCTCTTGGCAGGGACCATTTAAAATTGTGAGAAGAATTTCGGAAGTTGATTACGAAATTTCTTTGAATGGAAAATTGAAAATATTCCATGTCTCATCTCATCTCATCATGTTCCTCTTGTACCTTGCGGTGTCGAGGTGAAGTATAAACTATGCTAGAGAGGACAGTGACACGAGTAAGCAGACGCAGTTAACTGATGACAGAAACGAAACGACAATTACCCAACTGAATGACACCTCGACAAACGAAGCATCGTTAACGACGCACTCTTACGACAACAAAGACGACGAAGACATATTTACATTACCGACAATATGGGATAACGACAAAGACGACCAATTTAACGACATATTGACAACGATTAATCTCGACGACGACGACAATGACATTGAGGACAATTTACAAACAGTAGCATCTGTAATAAATCAGACAGACGTAGACAATACTGAAATTCCAGTACCAATTATGAATGACGACGGTAGTATAAAGGACATACAAATCTCTGACACTTTGACACAACAGCAGCGACAAGACATTTTGTCTCTCCTTAACGACTTATAAATCTATCATCTCTAACAAACCTGGACGGACTGACAAAATAACACATTCAATTGTGTTGACAGATCTGACACCGGTCAAATGTAGACCATATTCTATTCCTCTGCATTATAGAGCAAATTTAGACAAAGAAATTTTGGATTTAGAGAAAAATAGAATAATTCAGAAATCTATGTCCCAATATTCATCACCGATTGTCCTGGTGAAAAAGAAAGACCAAACGATTCGTTTGTGCATAGACTATAGAAGGTTAAATACGATAACTACAACAGATGCGGAGCCAATGAACAGCTGTGAAGACCTCATTTTGAATATGTCTCAATCATCCTTATTTTCGAAGGTTGATTTAGCGAAAGGTTATTGGCAAGTACCACTACACCCTTCTTCTAGACATATAACAGCATTCGCAACACCTCTTGGTTTGTACGAATGGAGATATCTTCCATTTGGTCTCAAGAACGCTCCCGCCACATTTGTCAGGTTAACTAGGTTGTTATTGCACGGCATCAAGGACGTGCAAGCGTATATTGATGATATATGCATTCATTCTTCTAATATGACTTCTCACTTACTTACACTCCAACAAGTCTTCAACCAAATCTTTCTTTTTGGACTTACTATCAAACCTTCCAAGGTTGAAATAGGCTATAAACAAATAGACTTCCTTGGTCATAGAATTTCTGAAGGCAAACTGTTGACAGATGATAAAATTGTTTCGAAAATTCTCAATCTAGAAGTTCCAACTACAAAGAAACAAGTTAGAAGTTTATTAGGTCTTATAAACTATTATGCTAAGTTTATACCAAACTGGGCAGAACTTACATCAGTTTTTTCTAATATGTTGACAAAAGATCATCCAGAAAAATTTTGTAAAAGTACCCGCTTAGAGGATGCAATATGCAGATTGAAATGCATTTTTTCTAATCCACCAGTATTACGATTACCAAACATAGATTTACCCTTTATTTTGACCACAGATTCGAGTGCTATCGCAATTGGAGGATGTTTAATGCAAGAAGTGCAAGGAGTGAGACACCCAATTCTCTACGTAAGCCGTAAGCTGAAGAAGGCAGAGATCCATTATTCTACGGTGGAATTGAAGGCATTAAGTCTATTATTTTGTATGCTCAGATTATCTAAGTTCCTCTTAGGTTCCCATTTCGTTGTGCTCATCGATAACTCGCCATGGTTGGTGCTTAAGCAAGGTGTTCCGAAAAACCATCGTTTGCAAAGATGGTGTCTTCTTCTCCAAGATTTCGACTTCGAAATCCGCCATATCAGAGGCACCGATAACATTATAGCTGATATTTTATCGCGGCAAACGAATGCGCCAGCAGAATAACATTAGGCACATTAACCATTCGCCATACCAGAAACTGTGATATTTTATTCTGTGGCATAGAACAGTGTAACTCTACACCTGCTAGAGAACTTTCATTTAGAAGTAATAACACCCCAGTGAATAGGTTACGTATAACACCCACGAACATGAAACTTTGAGAAGTATACTACCAATTACCAAAGCTCTAGGAACAATCCGAGCGAGAGACATTATCTGTGAAATGATTTCAACCAGTGAACTGACAGTGATCATGAAAGCATTAAGAACACTTCATACTCGACATTGAGAACATTCCATACTTGCTGTTGCTAAGAGACTTTGCAAACAGCCGAAACAGAACTACGTCGATTACAACACTCAAGAAACAGCCATACTAACTGTTAACATTCATGGCACGACACGCGGACAACATGGAAGGACAACGCGCACATCATCGTTGGATTTAGTTACTTAGTTAATTAATTAATTTAGTATTGAATATGTATTATATTTCATTGAATTATGTATATAAAATATGTCAACCTGTAATTTGTACATTTTCTACCATAATATTACAGGTATTTCCACTCATAGGCGAAATATTCTTCCTATGCAATTTTCTCTATGTAAATTATAAACCATTTTTGAGTCATCGTACAAAAAGTACGTATTATCTTAAAGGGAACATATCGCCTATTCCGTTTTTTTCTAAGGGCAATAACACTTACCTCAACTTTACTTATATATTTTAACCAAATACTATTTTGAATGAAAGATGTGTGAATGACAGGGTGAATTAATTAAATGAGAGAGCGATATACTAAGCGGACAAATTGTACGCAAAACGTATTTATTTTAATTTGTCTGCGTCTTTCATGTAAATTGTATTACTTGTCTAAATTGTTGATACATGTTTAGTAGTTAGTTTAGTACTCTTAGTTTAGTATTTAGGATACGACATCTAAGCACCACTGCTTGGAATGCCTGATCATGCATTACACACATTGGGGTAATTCATGATTAAGGATATCCCAACTCGTGACGCTTGGAGATAAGCCACACATTCAGCACACACTTTACACAAAACTCAAAACTGAACACTATCAATTAAAATACAGTCACTTTATTAGAAGCAGCAACTTATTAGTCAATACACTAACAAGCCAACAGGGACACATGTAGTCAGATGGGATAAAATAACAGAGTAACTACATATTCAGCATTATACAACATACGAGAGTAAAAGTGTATTGAAATGCACACACAGAACAAGATTTGCATGTGTACTTAATTAGCCAAGACTTTTGTCTTGTTAATCCTCTCTAATACAGAGGTTAATTATCTTGGTATCAGTGGGATACTTTGAGAAGGACGGGTTGTAGAAACAACTAGGAAACGTCACGTAACTTCGGTCAGATAAGCATTTTTAAGGACACAGGAGAGAGAGACCTCTTCAGCCAATCACCGTGAAGTGGTGTATGGGAGAATACATGAGTGTTGATGCCAATATGTAGTTTACCAAGTTACTGTCCACCAAACTACAAATACCGACTTTATGTGATTCTGTGACAGAATTAGTACAGAACTAATTACCTTATAACAACCCATCAAATCAGGGGGGAGAGGGGGACTCCTGTCACAGCCTCACATTATACGGTAAACCAACATAAGTTAATAGACACTGGCGAAGGGCTACAACTCCCGCCCAAGGGAAAGAAGTAAGACACTCGAAGGCCAGAGTAATCCAGAGCCTTCTCGAAGGACTGGTCAGTAAGTCCACTGTCCCGTGGACACTGATATGGCCCGCCTATTGCGGGGTCCACGAGGAACTCGGACAGAGTTACCACCCGTGTCGGATTGCGACACGTGTGAACCGGCAGAGACAGACGGGACATCGGAGAGGCAACAGGGCCTGCCTTAGAGGGACTTAATAGTTCAGACCCATGTGTATTTAGGGTCATAGACATATGCTAGATAGTTTGCTTAGAATGTTTGTTATAATCATGTGTGATGTTAAACCTCTGTGATATGCAACTCATCAGTGCGGGCTTGTTAAAACCCACTGCGCCAACGCACTGTATACCTAAGTTCAATAAATGTTGCTATATTATATTTAACGGAGTTATTGTTGCCTGTTTGAGCCCGAGTTCAGATCCCCTAGAGATCCAACACTGTGACAGGCTTTTTGGGGGCCAAGCTCCGGTTTTGGCACAAGCTTTACGTTCAGACAGCTATTGATTGCCAAGTAAAAAATTAAGTAAATGATATCAAATTTATTACTGAACATGTTTAAATACTTTGCAGCTATCTAGAAATGAACTAGTATTAGTCCCTCTGCAGATAAACTCCCAATGATGTTAATACTATAAAATTTGACATGACTGTGACATTTGACTGTTACTAATTTTTTTTCGATCCTACAAGCAGATTGTTCCGCGAATTGTGGTGTATGTAACCTACCTTCCAACAGTGGCGAGAGAGCGAGACTACATTCGCAAGTTCAGGGAATATAAGATAAGTTTCATATCATGCCCATTGCAACCCTAAGCGGTACTTATCACCATCCATCCATGTAACATTTTTGTTTTGCATTGATTTGTATGTATATTCATAACCTTGTAACCAACAAAACTTTGCATTTGTATTTGCTCATGTAAACATTAAGGGAGATAACTAAATTTTCTACTCCCCAATTTTTTCTAAGGGATTTAACTTCAGTAAAATTACCAACAATTAAAAGACAAGATGTCTACGTTAGAAAAATGTATTGAGTTAGGTATGAAATTAGGTTATAAAGAAGAGAAACTGTCAGAATGGGCACAGAAGACGCATTCAGAGAACATTGCCCGAGAGGAAAGAGCGACAGAACGGGAAGAGATGAAGATACGGTCAGAAAGAGAAGACAAGAAGATGCAAATTGAGGCAGAAGAGAAAAAGATGCAAATGCAATTACAGGCTGAAGAAAAGAAAATGCAATTGCAGGCTCAAGAGAAACAAATAGAGCTTGAGGCGGCGGCCAAACAAGCCCAATTAAATGCCGATACACAGATAAGACTAAAGCAGATGGAGATTGATTCCAACGTAGAAATATCTGTAAATAAACTGAGAAGCAAGGAGGAAGGAACAAAAATACAACAAGTATAAAGGCCTCGTTAAAGCATTCTGCTCAGGCGATTCTATCAGTGCATACCTGGAAATTTTGAGTGTCTAATGTCCTACCATAAGATCGTAAAAACAGATTGGTCATTTATTTTAATGAGAAACTTAGCTCTGGAACCCTTAAAAGTAATAGAGACAGTTCCACAGGATATGAGAAAGGATTATGATTATTTAAAGCAACGAATACTCCAACATTTCTCATTAGATACAGCAGGGTATCAACAACAGTTCGCAAAATTATCCCCACAACCTAACCAAACCTTCATAGACTACGTGTCTACAGTTCAGGATGTTTGCACAAAGTGGATTAACTCAGCGAAAACTAACAACAACCATGACAAACTGAAAGAACTCATTATTATTGACAAAATAGTTAGTACAATCCCAACACCTTTTGCTAAGTTTTTGAAACAAATGGACTGTAAGAGTATCCAAGAAGTAGAGACCAAGGGGAACGCATTTTTCACAGCGAACCGAGATATTTTCCAATTAAACCTAAGTCAAAATGAAACAGCAGCAGTTGTAAATACTAGATACTCAAAACCAACTGAAAACAAGTTTAAACCACGCTCGAATATCAGGAAGCCAGTTAAGTGCCAGTATTGTCATCTGACACACGAAGAGTACGCGATGTGTGATAAATCACCTAATTATCCACATCATCTCCAAATGATAGTGGAGAAGCAAAAAAAACAAGAGAAATGCGTATCAGAGAGCGGTCAAATGCTATTTTTGCTCCAGCTTTGGGCACTATTCACGATTTTGTGAAGGGCGAAAGATAATGAAACAGGCCAATGCTGCACTAGTTGAAACTTCCTCAGATGAAGATATTGAACAATTGAATGAGTGTGACAATCAGAATGAAAGTTTGAGTGAGCTAGGAAATGCAGTGCAAATCATTGACACCATTACAGACAATAAATGTAACACCTGTAGAAAATTCCAACTTGACACAACATTGCTATGTGGCCACACGATCCCTATTTCTAATGAAATGGCCAACGCTGCCCTATCATCTACAGGCAAGCTAAATTTCTCAACAGGGTTTGTAAATAACAAAAAGTGCACATTAATCCGCGATTCCGGCGCAACGCTATGTGGAATTAAGAAAACATTAGTCAACGACAAAGACTACACACACAAACACGTAACTTGTCGCACATTCGCAGGCACCATCGAAAAATACCCCCTTGCTCTTGTCGAAATTCGCACACCTTTCATATCAGGACTAGTATTGTGCGCAGTACTAGAAAATCCTGTCGCTGAAATTATACTTGGGAATCTGCCCAACATACGATCTTGCTCTGAAAAGGAAATCAGAGATTGGGAGCAGAAAAACGGTATCCAGAACCCAAACAGCGATTCTAAAGAGAAACACCACTCGTGCTTGTCTCAAACTGCCAAAAGCACAAGGGAGACAACCAATGAAGTAATTCAAAAAGAATTCACCGAGGTGCATAATGCAGGGGCGGCTGAATCTGTCAGTGATACGACCAACTTAAAACCTCGAGCTGAGGATGCCAGCGATCCACGAAGTACCAAGCCTGTAGATGTGCAACAACACACACAACACACGAATGCAATAACACGACAGACAACTCACAAAACCCACACCGACCAACTGCAGGAGTCACTAGAAATTGTATCACCAAACACTACCATCACTAATTTTGGAGAAGAACAGAAAGCAGATCCTACACTTTCACAATATTTTAGGTTAGTAGGACTTAAACCAAAATTGACTAAAAATGCGTCGTGGACATTTAGATTAAAGAACAATGTTCTGACTAGATTATACACCAGAGATCAGACCACGATACAGCAAGTAGTTCTACCTCAATCACATCGTGAGAAAGTACTAAAGATAGCCCATGACTCACCTTTCGGAGGTCATATGGGTTACGAAAAGACTAGAGCCAGGGTCCTGACCCAATTTTATTGGCCTAAATTTTGCCAAGACATAAAAACCTATTGTAGATCATGTGATATATGTCAGAAACTGGTTAAAAAGGGGAAAAACCCTACGGCAGAAATTCAATCAACCACAACTGCCTCGAGACCATTTCAAATCGTGGCAGTTGATCTAGTAGGTCCGTTAAACCACATCTCAAGCAAAGGGAATAGATATATTTTTACTCTTATTGATCTATGTACGAGATGGCCAGAAATGATTCCATTAAAATCTATCTCCTCTAAGGATGTGACGGACGTATTGTTAAATATATTCTCCCGTTTTGGCTTCCCGGAGAAAATAATTTCAGATAGGGGAACCCAGTTCATATCGAATGCCACTCAATCGGTAACTAAGTTACTAGGCATAAAGCAATGTTTCACCAGTCCCTATCGACCGGCCGCAAATGGTATCTGCGAGAAACTAAATGGGGACCTGAAACATATGCTATCCAAAGTGACAGCTGAAAATCCAGCCGATTGGGATATACTTCTCCCAACGGTGCTGTTCGCATATAGAGAAGTCCCACAATCAAGCACAGGGTTCTCTCCTTTCGAATTGATATACGGAGCGAACCCAAGAGGACCTCTCACTATTTACAAAGATATCATATCACAACCTGTAAATATCCAATTACCAATTTCCACCTATGATTTAGTCACTGACACCAGAGACAAAATCATACGATCCTGTATACTGGCCAGAACATCATTACAGGAGAAAGGTTTTAGGTACAGGCAGTACGCCAACAAAGGTGCAAAAACAATTGTATTAAAACCAGATCAGGATATTTTACTATTGCTACCTGACAAGAGAGATTTACTATCAACCTCTTGGCAGGGACCATTTAAAATTGTGAGAAGAATTTCGGAAGTTGATTACGAAATTTCTTTGAATGGAAAATTGAAAATATTCCATGTAAATATGTTAAAACCATACTATGCTAGAGAGGACAGTGACACGAGTAAGCAGACGCAGTTAACTGATGACAGAAACGAAACGACAATTACCCAACTGAATGACACCTCGACAAACGAAGCATCGTTAACGACGCACTCTTACGACAACAAAGACGACGAAGACATATTTACATTACCGACAATATGGGACAACGACGACCAATTTAACGACATATTGACAACGATTAATCTCGACGACGACGACAATGACATTGAGGACAATTTACAAACAGTAGCATCTGTAATAAATCAGACAGACGTAGACAATACTGAAATTCCAGTACCAATTATGAATGACGACGGTAGTATAAAGGACATACACATCTCTGACACTTTGACACAACAGCAGCGACAAGACATTTTGTCTCTCCTTAACGACTATAAAACTATCATCTCTAACAAACCTGGACGGACTGACAAAATAACACATTCAATTGTGTTGACAGATCTGACACCGGTCAAATGTAGACCATATTCTATTCCTCTGCATTATAGATCAAATTTAGACAAAGAAATTTTGGATTTAGGGGAAAATAGAATAATTCAGAAATCTATGTCCCAATATTCATCACCGATTGTCCTGGTGAAAAAGAAAGACCAAACGATTCGTTTGTGCATAGACTATAGAAGGTTAAATACGATAACTACAACAGATGCGGAGCCAATGAACAGCTGTGAAGACCTCATTTTGAATATGTCTCAATCATCCTTATTTTCGAAGGTTGATTTAGCGAAAGGTTATTGGCAAGTTCCACTACACCCTTCTTCTAGACATATAACAGCATTCGCAACACCTCTTGGTTTGTACGAATGGAGATATCTTCCATTTGGTCTCAAGAACGCTCCCGCCACATTTGTCAGGTTAACTAGGTTGTTATTGCACGGCATCAAGGACGTGCAAGCGTATATTGATGATATATGCATTCATTCTTCTAATATGACTTCTCACTTACTTACACTCCAACAATTCTTCAACCAAATCTTTCTTTTTGGACTTACTATCAAACCTTCCAAGGTTGAAATAGGCTATTGTCACCGCCTCACCTGTATATATATTAATTAAAGGGCTGCAACTCCAGCCCAAGGGATAGAAGTGAGTCACTCGAGGCCCGAGTAATCTAGAGCCTTCTCGAAGGACTGGTCATTGAGTCCAGGGTTCCGTGGACACTGATGTGGCCCGCCTATTGCGGGGTCCACGAGGAACTCGGACAGAGTTACCACCCGTGTCGGATTGGGACACGTGTAGACCGGCAGAGGACAGACGGACTTCAGAGAGGCAACAGGGCCTGCCTTAGAGGGACTCAATAGATATCAATAGATATATATATATATACATAGGCTAGATAGTTTGCTAGACTGTTGTATGATAACTATGTGTTTGATGTTAACTATCTGTGATATGTAATATAGCGCGGGATTGTTAACCCACTGCGCCAACGCACTGTATATTGAAATACAATAAATGTTCGATATCATAGAGAACGGAGTTATTGTTGCCTGTGTGAACCCGAGCTCAGATACCTAGATATGAGCAAGACGATGACAGGCTTTTTGGGGGCTAGTTTTCCGGTTTTGGCATAAAAATCTAATGTTACAGAACTATTATTGCCATGTAAAATCACCAAATTGATTATATCAAATTGATTTTTGTACCACAAATTGTTAACTTTACAAGTTTAAAATATTAGTAGCTATCTAGCAATAAAATAGAATTAATCTGAGTCCCTCAGCAGTGTCTCAGCAGTGCCTCAGCAGTGTGTCTCTCATTATTGTGATTACGATACACTATTTTTGACATGACTGTGACATTTTTTGACTGTTACTAATGTTTTCTCACTCTACGAGCAGATTGTTCCGCGAATAGTGGCGCGTGCAACCTATGTAACCTTTCCAACAGTGGCGAGAGTACAAGACAACATCGGCGAGTTCTGGGATTAAAAGCTAAGTTTCATATCATACCCATTGCAACTCTAAGCTGTACTTCTCACCATCCATCAATGTATCATTTTGCTTTGCATTGATTTGTTTGTATATTCATGACCTTGTAACCAACATAACCTTGCATTTGGATTTACACATTTAATAAGTAAGGGAGATAACTAAATTTTCTACTCCCCAACATTTTTTCTAAGGGATTTAACTTTATAAACAGTACCAACAAGTAAAACACAAGAGGTCTAGCTTAGATAAATGCATTGAGCAAGGAATCAAATTAGGTTATAAAGAAGAGAAACTATCAGAATGGGCACAGAAAACACACGCAGAAAACATTGCCCGTGAAGAAAGAGCGATAGAACGAGAAGAAAAACAAAGGCAAATGCAGGCAGAAGAAAAGAAATTGCAAATTGAGACAGAAGAAAAGAAAATGCTAATTGAGGCAGAAGAGAAAAAGATTCAAATGCAAATTGAAGAGAAGAAAATGCAATTGCAGGCTCAGGAAAAACAGATGGAGCTTGAGGCGGAGGCCAAACAAGCCCAATTGAATGCCGATACACAAATAAAACTAAAACAGATGGAGATAGAGTCCAACGTAGAAATATCTGTGAATAAACTAAAAAGCAAAGAGGAAGAACAAAAATATAACAAGTATAAAGGCCTCGTGAAGGCATTCTGCTCAGGAGATTCCATCAGCGCCTACTTGGAAAATTTTGAGTGTCTAATGGCCTACCATAAGATCATAAAATCAGATTGGGCATTCATTTTAATGAGAAACTTAGCTCTTGAACCTTTAAAAGTAATAGAGACAGTGCCACAGGAAATGCGAAAAGACTATGACTATTTAAAAGCAACGCATTCTCCAACATTTTTCTTTAGATACTGCAGGTTACCAACAACAATTTGCCAAATTATCTCCACAACCAAACCAAACCTTTATAGATTATGTCAGTACAGTCCAAGACGTGTGTACAAAGTGGATTAACTCGGCTAAAACTAACAACAGCCATGACAAACTTAAAGAGCTCATTATTATAGACAAAATAGTTAGTACCATCCCTACACCTTTTGCTAAGTTCTTAAAACAAATGGACTGTAAAAGTATTCAGGAAATCGAGTCCAAGGGGAATGCATTTTTCACAGCAAATAGAGACATTTTTCAGCTAAACATAAGTCACAACGATACAGCAGCAGCAGTAGTGAACACCAAATACTCGAAACAAACAGAGAGTAAATTTAAACCGCGCTCAAATGTCAGTAAACTAGTTAAATGCCAATATTGCAGTTTGAATCACGACCAGTTACGCGATGTGCGATAAATCGCCTAACTATCCTCACCACCTCAAAATGATGGTGGAGAAGCAGAAGACTAAGCGCAATGCTTACCAGAGAGCGGTCAAATGTTTTTTTTTGCAGGAGCTTTGGCCACTATAGTCGCTTCTGTGATGGCCGAAAGTTATTGAAACAGGCCAATGCTGCACTAGTGGAAACGTCGTCAGACGAAGAGATTGAATCACTGAATGATTGTGATAATCAAAACGACAATGTAAGTGAGCTTGGAAATGCTGTACAAATTATTGACACCATTACAGACAGTAAGTGTAACACCTGTACGAAGTTCCAACTTGACACAACATTACTATGTGGCCACACTATCCCTATTTCAAATGAAACAGCCAACGCTGCTTTGTCATCTACAGGCAAGCTAGTTTTTTCAACAGGGTTTGTAAATAACAAAAAGTGCACATTAATTCGGGATTCCGGCGCAACGCTCTGTGGGATTAAGAAAACATTAATAGACACTAAAGACTACACAGACAAACATGTGACTTGTCGCACATTCTCAGGCACTATAGAGAAATACCCCCTTGCTCTTGTCGAAATTCGAACACCGTTCATATCAGGACGAGTATTGTGCGCTGTCCTTGAAAATCCAGTCGCTGATATTATACTTGGGAACCTGCCCAACATACAACCGTGCTCTGAAAAGGAAATCAGAGATTGGGAGCATAAAAACGGTATCCACCACCCAAACAGCGATGCTACAGAGAAACACCATTCATGCTTGTCTCAATCTGCCAAAAGACCAAGGGAGACAACCACTGAGGTAATTCAGAAAGAATTCACCGAGGTGTACAATGCAGGGGCGGTCGAATCTGTCAGTGATACGACCAAATTAAAACCTCGAATTGAGGATGCTACCGATCTACCAAGTACCAAGCCTGTAGATGTGCAACAAAACACACAACACACAAATGCAATAACACGACAGACAACCCATAAAACCAACACCGACCAACTGCAGGAATCACTAGAAATAATAGCACCAAACTCAACCAACACTAATTTTGGAAATGAACAGAAAGCAGATCCTACACTGTCACCATACTTTAAGTTAGTAGGACTTAAACCAAAATTAACTAAGAACGCATCGTGGACATTTAGGCTACAGAACAATATCTTAACTAGATTTTACACAACAAAGCAGACCACGATACAGCAAGTAGTGTTACCACAAGCACATCGAGACAAAGTTCTAAAAATAGCCCATGACTCACCTTTTGGAGGTCATATGGGGTACGAAAAGACCAGGGCTAGTGTCCTGACCCAGTTTTATTGGCCAAAATTTGACCAAGACATTAAAACCTTTTGTAGATCTTGTGATATATGTCAGAAACTGGTCAAAAAGGGGAAGAACCCTACTGCATTCTCTTTAAATGGAAAGTTGAAAATATTCCATGTAAATATGTTGAAACCATACTATGCTAGACAGGACATTGAGACAAGTGAACAGACGCAGCGAACTGGTGACAGAGACGAAACGACAATTTCCCAACGGAATGACACCTCGACAAATGAAGCATCGTTAACGACACACTCTTACGACGACAAAAACGACGAAGACATATGGACATTACCGACAATCTGTGATATCGACAACGACGACAAATTTGACGACATATTGTCAACGATTGATCTCGACGACGACGACAATGACATTGAGGACAATTTACAAACAGTAGCATCTGTGATAAATCAGACAGACGTGGACAATACTGAAATCCCTGTACCAATTATGACTGACGACGGGAGTATAAATGACATACATATCTCTGACACTTTGACACAACAACAGCGACAAGACATTTTGACTCTCCTTGACGAGTATAAATCTATCTTTTCTAACAAACCTGGACGCACTGATAAAATAACACATTCAATTGTGCTGACAGATCTGACACCGGTCAAATGTAGACCATATTCTATTCCTCTCCATTACAGAGCAAATTTAGACAAAGAAATTTTAGATTTAGAGAAAAATGGAATAATTCAAAAATCGATGTCTCAATATTCTTCACCGATTGTCCTGGTGAAAAAGAAGGACCAGACAATCCGTTTGTGCATCGACTATAGAGTATTAAATACAAGAACCACAACGGATGCAGAGCCAATGAACAGTTGTGAAGATCTCATTTTAAATATGGCTCAATCATCCTTATTTTCCAAGACCGATTTAGCGAAAGGATATTGGCAAGTGCCACTACACCCTTCTTCTAGACATATAACAGCATTCGCAACACCCCTCGGTTTGTACGAATGGCTATATCTTCCATTTGGCCTCAAGAACGCACCGGCCACATTTGTTAGATTAACAAGATTGTTATTACACGGAATTAAAGATGTGGTAGCCTATATTGATGATATATGCATCCATTCTTCTAATATGACTTCTCACTTACTTACCCTCAAACAAGTCTTCAACCAAATCTCTCTTTTTGGACTTACTATCAAACCTTCCAAGGTTGAATTAGGCTATACACAAATAGACTTCCTTGGTCATAGAATTTCTGAAGGCAAATTGTTGACAGATGATAAAATTGTTTCCAAGATTCTTAATCTAGAAGTGCCTACCACAAAGAAACAAATTAGAAGTTTACTAGGTCTTATTAACTATTATTCTAAATTTATTCCACATTGGGCAGAACTTACCTCAGTCTTTTCTGATATGTTAACTAAAGATCATCCATCAAAAATTTGTAAAAGTACCAGCTTAGACGATGCAATGTGTAGATTGAAACATATTTTTTCTAATCCACCAGTCTTACGATTACCCAACATAAATTTACCCTTTATTTTGACCACAGATGCGAGTGCTATCGCAATAGGAGGATGTTTAATGCAGGAAGTGGATGGAGTGAGACACCCGATTCTCTACGTAAGCCGCAAACTAAAGAAGGCAGAGACCCGGTATGCTACAGTGGAATTGGAGGCTTTAAGCCTACTGTTTTGTATATTGAGATTATCTAAGTTCCTCTTGGGTAGTCACTTTGTCGTCCTCACTGACAATTCGCCATTGTTGGTCCTTAACCAAGGGTCACCTAAAAACCATCGTTTGAAAAGATGGTGTCTTCTTCTTCAAGATTTCGACTTCGAAATCCGCCATATCAAAGGCACAGACAACATTATGGCTGACCTATTATCACGGCAAACGAATGCGCCAGTAGAATGACTCTTAGCACATCGACCATTCGCCATACTAGAAACTGTGATACTTTTAGTCTGTAGCATATAACAGTGTAACTCTACACCTGCTAGAGAACTCTCAGTGAATAGGTTACGTACGACACCCACGAACATGAATACTTTAAGAGCTATACTTTAAGAGCTATACTTTAAGAGCTATACTATCAAGTGCCCAAGCTCTAGAACGATCCCAGCAAGAAACGTTAACTGTGTTTCAACCAATAATATCAACCAGTGAACTGACTCTGAATACTGTAAGAACACTTTATACGGGACATTGAGAACAATCCATACTTGCTGTTGCTACGAAACTTTGCAAACAGCCGAAACAGAACGACGTCGACTACAACACTCAAGAGACAGCCATACTAACTTTAACATTCATGGCATAACACGCTAACAACAGGAGGACAACGCGCACATCATCGTTGGATTTAGTTACTTAATTAATTAATTACTTTAGTATTAAATATGTATTATATTTGCATTAATGATGTATATAAAATGTGTTAACCTGTAATTTGTACATATTCTACGTTAATATTACAGGCGGTTCCATTCATAGGCTAAAGAACCGTCCTATACAATTGTCTCTGTGTAAATTATAACCCATTTTTGAGTCATCGTACAAAAAGTACGTATTTTCTTAAAGGGCAAATATCGCCTAGTCCATTTTTTCTAAGGGCAATAACACTTACCTCAACTTTAATTATATATTTTAACCAAATACTATTTTGAATGAAAGGTGAGTGAATGACTGCGTGAATGGATTAAATGAGAGAACGATATACCTGAGCGGACAAATTGTACGCAAAACGTATTTATTTTAATTTGTCTGCGTCTTTCATGTAAAATTGCATGACTTGTCTAAATTGTTGATACATGTTTAGTAGTTAGTGTAATTTAGTAGTTAGTTTAATATACTTAGTTTCGGAGTTAGGATACATCTAAGCACCACTACTTGGAATGCCTGATCATGTATTGCACACAGTGGAGTAATTCATGATTGAGGTTATCCCAACTCGTGACGCTTGGACATAAGCCACACATTCAGCATACACTTTACACAAACCTTAAAACTCAACACTATCAATTTAAAATACAGTCACTTTATTAGAAACAGCAACTTATTAGTCAACACACTAACAAGCCAACAGGGACACATGTAGTCTGAGGGGATAAAATAACAACGTAACTACATATTTAGCATTATACAACATACGAGAGTAAAAGTGTATTGAAATGCACACACAGATCAAGATTTGAAGGTGTACTTAATTAGCCAGGACTTCGGTCTTGTTAATCCTCTTTAATACAGAGATTAATTGTCTTGGTATCAGTGGGGTACTATGAGAAGGGACGGGTTGTAAATACAACTACTAAAACGTCACGTAACTTCGGTCAGATAAGCATTTTTAAGGACACAGGAGAGAGAGTGATCTCTTCACCAAATCAGAGAAGTGGTGTATGGGAGAATACATGAGTGTTGATGCCAGTATGTAGGTTACCAGGTTACTGTCCACCAAACTACAAACACCAACTTTATGTGATTCGGTGACAGAATTAGAACAGATCTAATTACCCTATAACAAACCATCATATCAGGGGAGAGGGGTGAATCCTGTCACCGCCTCACCTGTATATATATTAATTAAAGGGCTGCAACTCCAGCCCAAGGGATAGAAGTGAGTCACTCGAGGCCCGAGTAATCTAGAGCCTTCTCGAAGGACTGGTCATTGAGTCCAGGGTTCCGTGGACACTGATGTGGCCCGCCTATTGCGGGGTCCACGAGGAACTCGGACAGAGTTACCACCCGTGTCGGATTGGGACACGTGTGGACCGGCAGAGGACAGACGGACTTCAGAGAGGCAACAGGGCCTGCCTTAGAGGGACTCAATAGATATCGATAGATATATATATATATAGGCTAGATAGTTTGCTAGACTGTTGTATGATAACTATGTGTTTGATGTTAACTATCTGTGATATGTAATATAGCGCGGGATTGTTAACCCACTGCGCCAACGCACTGTATATTGAAATACAATAAATGTTCGATATCATATTGAACGAAGTTATTGTTGCCTGTGTGAACCCGAGCTCAGATACCTAGATAGGAGCAAGACGATGACAGCTATAAACAAATAGACTTCCTTGGTCATAGAATTTCTGAAGGCAAACTGTTGACAGATGATAAAATTGTTTCGAAAATTCTCAATCTAGAAGTTCCAACTACAAAGAAACAAGTTAGAAGTTTATTAGGTCTCATAAATTATTATGCTAAGTTTATATCAAATTGGGCAGAACTTACATCAGTTTTTTCCAATATGTTGACAAAAGATCATCCAGAAAAATTTTGTAAAAGTACCCGCTTAGAGGATGCAATATGCAGATTGAAATGCATTTTTTCTAATCCACCAGTATTACGATTACCAAACATAGATTTACCCTTTATTTTGACCACAGATTCGAGTGCTATCGCAATTGGAGGATGTTTAATGCAAGAAGTGCAAGGATTGAGACGCCTAATTCTCTACGTAAGCCGTAAGCTGAAGAAGGCAGAAATCCATTATTCTACGGTGGAATTGGAGGCATTAAGTCTATTATTTTGTATGCTCAGATTATCTAAGTTCCTCTTAGGTTCCCATTTCGTTGTGCTCATCGATAACTCGCCATGGTTGGTGCTTAAGCAAGGTGTTCCGAAAAACCATCGTTTGCAAAGATGGTGTCTTCTCCTCCAAGATTTCGACTTCGAAATCCGCCATATCAGAGGCACCGATAACATTATAGCTGATATTTTATCGCGGCAAACGATTGCGCCAGCAGAATAACATTAGGCACATTAACCATTCGCCATACCAGAAACTGTGATATTTTATTCTGTGGCATAGAACAGTGTAACTCTACGCCTGCTAGAGAACTTTCATTTAGAAATAATAACACCCCAGTGAATGGGTTACGTATAACACCCACGAACATGGCACTTTGTGAAGTATACTACCAATTACCAAAGCTCTAGGAACAATCCGAGCGAGAGACATTATCTGTGAAATGATTTGAACCAGTGAACTGACAGTGATCATGAAAGCATTAAGAACACTTCATACTCGACATTGAGAACATTCCATACTTGCTGTTGCTAAGAGACTTTGCAAACAGCCGAAACAGAACT
Source organism: Cepaea nemoralis (assembly GCA_014155875.1). NCBI lineage: Eukaryota > Metazoa > Mollusca > Gastropoda > Stylommatophora > Helicidae > Cepaea > Cepaea nemoralis. The sequence goes on along the minus strand of JACEFZ010001169.1, from coordinate 215,141 downwards.
ACGTCGATTACAACACTCAAGAAACAGCCATACTAACTGTTAACATTCATGGCATGACACGCGGACAACTGGAAGACAACGCGCACATCATCGTTGGATTTAGTTACTTAGTTAATTAATTAATTTAGTATTGAATATGTACTATATTTGTATTGAATATGTATTATATTTCCATTGAATTATGTATATAAAATATGTCAACCTGTAATTTGTACATTTTCTACCATAATATTACAGGTATTTCCACTCATAGGCGAAATATTCTTCCTATGTAATTTTCTCTATGTAAATTATAAACCATTTTTGAGTCATCGTACAAAAAGTACGTATTATCTTAAAGGGAACATATCGCCTATTCCGTTTTTTTCTAAGGGCAATAACACTTACCTCAACTTTACTTATATATTTTAACCAAATACTATTTTGAATGAAAGATGTGTGAATGACAGGGTGAATTAATTAAATGAGAGAGCGATATACTAAGCGGACAAATTGTACGCAAAACGTATTTATTTTAATTTGTCTGCGTCTTTCATGTAAATCGTATTACTTGTCTAAATTGTTGATACATGTTTAGTAGTTAGTTTAGTACTCTTAGTTTAGTATTTAGGATACGACATCTAAGCACCACTGCTTGGAATGCCTGATCATGCATTACACACATTGGGGTAATTCATGATTAAGGATATCCCAACTCGTGACGCTTGGAGATAAGCCACACATTCAGCACACACTTTACACAAAACTCAAAACTGAACACTATCAATTAAAATACAGTCACTTTATTAGAAGCAGCAACTTATTAGTCAATACACTAACAAGCCAACAGGGACACATGTAGTCAGATGGGATAAATAACAGAGTAACTACATATTCAGCATTATACAACATACGAGAGTAAAAGTGTATTGAAATGCACACACAGAACAAGATTTGCATGTGTACTTAATTAGCCAAGACTTTTGTCCTGTTAATCCTCTCTAATACAGAGGTTAATTATCTTGGTATCAGTGGGATACTTTGAGAAGGACGGGTTGTAGAAACAACTAGTAAACGTCACGTAACTTCGGTCAGATAAGCATTTTTATGGACACAGGAGAGAGAGACCTCTTCAGCCAATTACCGTGAAGTGGTGTATGGGAGAATACATGAGTGTTGATGCCAATATGTAGTTTACCAAGTTACTGTCCACCAAACTACAAATACCGACTTTATGTGATTCTGTGACAGAATTAGTACAGAACTAATTACCTTATAACAACCCATCAAATCAGGGGGAGAGGGGGACTCCTGTCACAGCCTCACATTATACGGTAAACCAACATAAGTTAATAGACACTGGCGAAGGGCTACAACTCCCGCCCAAGGGAAAGAAGTAAGACACTCGAAGGCTTGAGTAATCCAGAGCCTTCTCGAAGGACTGGTCAGTAAGTCCACTGTCCCGTGGACACTGATGTGGCCCGCCTATTGCGGGGTCCACGAGGAACTCGGACAGAGTTACCATCCGTGTCGGATTGTGACACGTGTGAACCGGCAGAGACAGACGGGACATCGGAGAGGCAACAGGGCCTGCCTTAGAGGGACTTAATAGTTCAGACCCATGTGTATTTAGGGTCATAGACATATGCTAGATAGTTTGCTTAGAATGTTTGTTATAATCATGTGTGATGTTAAACCTCTGTGATATGCAACTCATCAGTGCGGGCTTGTTAAAACCCACTGCGCCAACGCACTGTATACCTAAGTTCAATAAATGTTGCTATATTATATTTAACGGAGTTATTGTTGCCTGTTTGAGCCCGAGTTCAGATCCCCTAGAGATCCAACACTGTGACACCCTCTTTTCCCTCCATGAATTCTCTACGTCTGGTGTCCACCATGATAGTTGGGTGAAGATTCTTCTTTTTGGTTTAGATCTTCTCTGTGATCTTCTTCTTCTTCTTCGTTCATCCGGATTTTTTTTCCCGGATGTGACTGCGTTGTGCTTGTTTACAGCAGACCTGCGTTCTTGCGCCGTTAGGCCGACACATCCGATTCTGCGGGCATTTGTTGACCGGGTTAACCTTCCCGAGGGTTTCTTAGGACGTTTGAATCTCACTGTTGTGGTGTTATCCCCCATCCTAGCTGGCCCATATAGAACAGCCAAAGACATCCTGGTCAACCCTCAAGGGAAGGCAGGGGCAGACCATGGGCATTCCCCGCCATCCAAGGAGGCTTCCATACATGCAGAGCCATCACACAGCGCTCTGGTACTGGGCTCACCCAAGGAATCGTCACGTCCTGCACATGGCTGCTTAGCCTCACTTCCGTATATTGGGCCTTCCGTTCACCATAGGCTGTTCCTCCGGAAACCAGTAGAATGCAGTCTGCAGATGACATCCACACAGTGAGCTTTCGATTAAGACTTTCCATATAATGAATTTGCTATCCAAGCAATATTCCATTTCGTGCCACTAGGACACTTTTTCCACCTTTTATGAAGCCTACACAGTGAGCTTTCGATTCGGACTTTTCACGTAATGGATTTGCTATCCAAGCAATATTCCATTTCGTGTCACTAGGACACTTTTTCCACCATTTACGAAGCCCACACAGTGAGCTTTTGATTCGGACTTTCCACGTAATGGATGTGCTATCCAAGCAATATTCCATTTCATGCCTCTGAGACGCTTTTGTAACCGACATACCTGTGGCAGGGCGACCAGATTGGCTTTTTAAAAGCCAAATTTGACAAATTTGGCGTTTTAAAAACAGGTTTGGCGTCAGAAAATTAGTTTGGCTTTTTGGCTTTCTTTTGGTTTTTTTACAATTTGTAATGGTATATGCCTCTTTTTTGAATTTTTCAAGTTACTTGTTGTCTTGTGTTACTATTTTTAAGCAAAAACAAATGCAAAATTATAAGCTTATCTGGCCATGTTCTATGCGTACTGAAGCACTGTGCAGCTTACTGTTTAGTAGTTAAGTTTTCAAATTAATTATACCTTCATAGCAATCGCGAGTCGCAACTCGCAAGTATTTCTTATTAATATTATTGACTGAACCTATTATCATGCCAAAGTGGAAACCATCTTATGATACTAATCGGAAATATAATGATCAATGGGAAAAGACATTTGTGTGGCTCAAGAAATCCACTGACGGTTCTGAACAGGCATATTGCAAACTGTGCCATTGTAATATTGTTCCAAGATTTTCAAATCTCGCAAATCATGCAACAACAGAAAAACACAAGCGGAGCGCGCCATCTTCTTCACAAAAAACACTTCCAGTGGTGACAATAAGCAAGAAAATTGATGAGAAAGTTAAATTAGCTGAAAATTAGGATGAAATTGAAAAATGTAATCAATCATTAAAAAATTGCATTGGTTTTGCATCCGATGGTGCTTCCAGTATGGTTGGATGCAACAATTCAGTTTGGTCCAGAATGACAGATGTATCTCCTTCATGTGTTCAGTATAAGTGTGTTTGCCTTTCATTAGCATTGTGCATCAAATATACAGTGTCAAAACTACCTTAAAACATTGGACTTTTGCTGACAGAAATACCAAATTGGTTTAGACATAGCAATCTAAGACGAGAAGCATTTAAAGATTTATTCAACATTATGAACTCATCGACAGAATTTCAGCAAGCTAGAACTACATCACTTCCTTTGAGAAAATTTCTTCTATTCGCTGGCTTGTCCGGGGAAAAGTAATGTTCAACATTCTAATAAATTGGGAAGAACTCAAGGCTTATTTTATTTCTGCTGAATTAGCAAATTATTACACTAAATTTAAGTCACGACTTATAAAGGAAATGCTTCTAGATCAAAGAAACTACCTTTATTTTCATTTCGCAACCCCTATTATGCAGGAATTCGAAAGGTTAAATAGCCTTTTTTCAGAAAAGTAAGGCAGATCCTCACGAATTACATGAAGAACTATTTTTGCATTATAAGCGTCGAAATTGCCCTTTTTGAATTTGGCTGAAGAAAACCACACTATTATTGAAGAACAATACAGAAAATTTTATAAAATTGGAAGGAAGAAGAACAATTTAAAGAAAATGGACTGCCTAAAAATGCAGAGCAGTTCTGGCAAGGAGTCATGAAAGATCCTCAATTTAAAGAGCTTGCTTCTTTTGTTCTTACTTGCTTAATAACACTTATTAGCAATACCGCAGTGGAGAGGATGTTCTCTCTTTTAACATGCATAAAAACCAAAGCAAGGAATAGACTTCAGCTGTCTCTCTTAGAAGCAATTATTAGAATTAGAGCAGAACCATTATCTTCAAACAAGTGCTGAAATGAATTTGTACCTTCATCCAAAATGTTGAATGATTTCAAAGCTGGAATAGTATATTCTAATGAATCCTGTACTGAATTTCAACAATGAAGAGGAATACTTATTTGAAGAAGAGGTCTTCATGTGATATAAGTATATTTTTAATATATCTTTTTACTAGGCAATGTTTGGCTTTTTTCTTGGCTTTTTCATTTTGTACTGGACAGTGTTTGGCTTTATTTTGGCTTTTTTATTTCGTACCTTGGCTTCTTTTAATCACGGCGATCTGGTCACCCTGACCTGTGGTATGAAGTGTGGCAGTCTAAATACATCTTCATGCACCTTTAGATGTTAACCTGAATGTAGTTAAAATAAGCTGTAGTCAACTTGAGCTTGTTGATATCTCCATAGAGCTTGTCCTCAAATGAAGCAGGCGTGGGTAAAAATATCTTTCTCTGTTCTGCATATATTGGGCACTCCTGCAGCAAATGTTTAGCTGTCATTTTACCAGTTCCACAATTACATTCATCGGTATCTCCTATCTTTAGTTTATTGAACAAGTGGTGTTTCAGCCTGTTATGTCCTGTGCGGAGTCTGAAGATTGCTACTTGTTCTCTTCGGTCAAGTTTGTAATATGCATCATCCTTCTGGTGGCCTGGATGCTCTGATTCCCATTTGGTTCTATAAGTGCTTTTTATAAACCTTTTTGCCTCATTATAGGTTATGACTATGTCAGGCTGTGGTAATCGTCCACCCTCTTTTGCTAGTCTGTCTGCCTCTTCATTTCCAGGTATACTGCAATGTGATGGGATCCACTGTATTACAACTTTTTTGGATTTCTGGCATAGACCATGGAGTGCTGCTCTTAGGTCAGCTAGTTCTGTGCTGTTTTTGCTTTTCAGTATTGAGACAGCTGACTTTGCATCTGTGAAGATAGCTATTTGCTTCTCTTTATTTTCCTCCATCAAGAGCATTTCTGCTGCAGTTTTCAAGGCCTCTACCTCCGCTTTGAAGTTACTTGAAAATGTTCCAGTTGCCACTGATTGTGTTTTTATCACTCCATTTTTTAAATTAAGGAGAATTCCTCCTCCTCCATTTTTAATTGAATCTTTGGCTGATCCATCTGTAAATGCATGGGTCCAATTGCTGCTTGGGTAATGTTCTTTTATGTAGTTTAGGGTTATTTTTCTTCTTTCGGTTTCATTCCGAGTGTTCTTTTTCTCAATACCAGGAATGTTTTCTATCATCTCAGGCAGTTGCTGCTGTCTCCAAGCTGGGAAGTTGTCTGCATTGTAAATGGGCTTGACTGTTGATATGTTAAGTATGGGATCTGCCCTAATCTTTCGTTTTGCAGTTTCTACAAAGTTGCTACGCTTCAGTCTTCCTTTTCCAAAACCATTAAACCTGTTATACATAGGGTGGTCTGTCAATCTTCTAAATTTTTCTGCTTGTTGCTGGGCTCTGCTATCTCTTCTGTCCTGCATTGGTTGTAAACAAGTGATCTTTTCTAGTTCATTAATAGGCGTTGTCTTCAGGCTTCCAGTTATGATTCGCATTCCTTGGTTTTGGACTCTACTTATTTTGTTAAAGTTTGACTTAGCTGCTGTTGCCCAAGCTGCAATGCCATATTCCAGTACTGGCCTCACCCGTCCAGTATATAACTTCTTGAGAACTTTCTCATCTGCTCCCCACGTTGTACCAGCAAGCTTTTTCATGATTGCCATTCTCTGCCTTGCTCTTGTTCGATTTTTCTCAACCTGTGTCTTCCATGTCAGGCGACGATCAAAGGTGACTCCTAGATAGTTTGGATTTCTTCATGGCGCAATATTTTTCCATTCAATACCAACTTAGGTTGCTGAGTTTTATTTGAGAGGGAGAACACTGTGCATGTTGTTTTCTCCTCACTTATCTTCACTAGCCATGATTTTGACCAGTCCTCTAGCGCTAATAAGGCTTGCTGTATTCTGCTGTTAGCTGTACTAATATATTCTTCAGATGTCCATATGGCTAGGTCATCTGCAAAGGAGGATGTGTGTACTCTGGCTGGAAAATTTTCTGTGATGTCATTTATATATGCTAGGAATAATGTTGGTGAAAGAACTCCTCCTTGAGGGACACCTTGCTCCAACAGCATCATTTTGCTTGTTTGTCCTTGTACTTTTGTCCTGGCAGTTCTGTTCTCAAGGTAGTGGCTGATCCATTTATACATTTTTCCACAAACATGTATTTTTTGCAGTTTTACTTTCAGTCCTTCCTTCCATACTTTATCAAATGCTTTTTCTAAATCTATCCAGACTGCTAATGTGTGTTTTTCTCTTGGAAGGCATCCTCTATTTCCTGAGCTATATAGGTTATTTGATCTTCAGTGGATCTGTACTTTCTGAATCCTGCTTGGTGTGGTGTTAAGAGTTGGTTTTCTTCCAGATGCCATGTTAGCCTGCCATTGATAATGCGTTCCATTAATTTTCCTACACAGCTAAGTAGACTGATAGGTCGATAGCCATTTGGTTCTTCAAGGTCTTTTCCTTTCTTTGGGACTGGTATTAGTATAGCTTCCTTCCATGCCTGTGGAACTATTCTTCTCTTCCAGCTGTTATTTAGGACTGCTAGTAGTTTCTTCTTTGCCTTGGTGCCTAGTCCTATTAGCATTTAATTTGTGATTCCATCCTTTCCTGGTGATTTCTTCTTTTTTAGGGTATCATTGCCTGTTCCATTTCTTCCATTGATTAGATTTGCCATCATATATTCTGCTGCTGTCTCTGTATTGCTATGATGTATCTGTTTGTCTTTGATTGCTTTCTTCTGTTCGGTTGTAATATCAATGTGGTTTGCATTTGCATAGTGTTCCATTAGTGCATTTGCAGCCTTTTTTCCTGTAAGCAAGGCATTTCCTTGTTCAATTGTTATTTGTTTGTTTCTAGGTCCTTCATTGTTCATGGCTTTCACTAGTTTCCATAGTTTGTTTCCATCCCTGTCAAAATTCAGGTCTTCTGTTTTTTCCCTCCAACAATCTCTTGTTGTTTGATTTACTGTTCTTTTATATTTTGCTGAGATGGCTTTGAGAGAGATGTTCGCTTCAATTGTTTGTTCTCTCTCTGCTGTCTTCCTGGCATCTTCAACTTTGTCCTCCAAACTTTGTATTTCTTGAGTCCAGTATGGTTTGCAATTTTTCCTCGCTCCTCTTGGAATGGACTCAGTGGCTGCCTGTATTATCGCTCTGTTTAGACTTTCCACCATTTGCTTTATGTTGCCATATCATGTATTTATGTTTTCACAATATTTGTCTGTTAGTATGGCAAATCTGTCCCAATCTGCTCGTTTGTAATTCCAGCTGGGCAAGGGCTTTTGCTCCTGTGGAACATACTCCATATTCATTACAAGCTTGATTGGTCTGTGGTGACTACCTGCTAATTGGTCCAGCACATGGCGATCGATTTTGTGGAGGATGTCTCCTGTGCAGAAAGCTAAGTCTGGAGTAGAAGTGGTAAGCCATCTTCTGGAGTAGAAGCTCGGTGTGTCATCCGCTTTGTTGAGTAGATGGAGATTTGAGTCTATTTCTCAGTCATCCAATTCATCTCCTCTTTTGTCAGCATCTGGTATCCCCATCTTTCTGAACGGCTATTAAAGTCTCCGACAATAATGCAGTTTGTGTCAGTTATTTTCATGTTTGAGAGTGTAAGGTCCTTATCTGCTGGGCTATACAGATTGTAGATTCTTATTTTCACGTCCTTTATCATTATATCAACACCTATAATTTCCGTTTGGTTGTCAGAGATCACAGATACTTCGCTGCAAGGTACTGTATTTCGTGTAAGTATTAGAACTCCTCCTTTGTGTCCTTCGCGGTCGAAACATGTGGCCTGATATCCTCTGACTGAGAATTTGTGATTGGCGTTGAGGTGTGTCTCTTGAATGCATGCCACATCTATTCTATCTTTATGAAGACGCTGTGTTAGGGAGTCTTTCTTCTTGTAAACTCCTTCGGCATTCCACTGTAGTATGTTGAGTGTCCGGGGTATTTGGTCAATAGCTCTTAACCTACTCCTCTGTGCCTTGACTCCACAGCACAGGGGAAGGTGACCACCAGTAGTCATGGGTGGACCCCCTCGAGGCAGGGGGCCCGGCACTATCGCCGCCTGATGGGACTTCACGGGATTAGCACCATACGATTAATTTTGATTTGTGACATCATGAATTAAGTTACGTTGCACTGCTTTGTCAAGCCTGTGGCTCAGGACATCCGATTTCGATAAGCATTTTTCGGGATGCTTTCCCTAGCCTTTGACTGTCCCCAGTCTACCTATAAGGCAGCAGGTTTGTGCGTCACTTCGTCTGGTCCCTCTCCCTTGACCTGTCCGACATGGGTGACCCTACCAGTAGCTGTGCTACCGTCGGCATAGCTCTTGGGGTCATTGGAACGCGCAAGCCCCTCTACCTCGTCAAGGTGGACGCACGGCAGAGGGGCTCTGTGATCTAAGGCGTCCCAAGAGCGAAGGGTGGTTGCGCTCATAACTGAATGCCCTGCGAGCTCTTATAGCCCTAACTGTGCTGGACTTAGGTATCAGCACGGAGCAGGGGAGATGGTCACTTTCCATGGTCTCTAAGGACGCTACATTTTATATCTGATGCCGCCTCTTGAGATACAAGCGCCAGGTCGATGGCCGTGTCAGGGTCCCCCGGTCTCATTGCTAGCCTAGTGGGTGTCCCGTCATTTAGACAGACTAACATCCGTCTCAAGCAAGGCCTCATCAAGAGCAGTACTCTGTCTGTTCTCTCCCGACCTGTCCCATTCTTTGGCGCGGGCATTGAAATCACCACATATCAGATATTTAGTACCTGGAGTGTCCACTGAATCGTTCAACCAGTCCCAACTCTCTCTCTGCTTATGCTTATTCATCACTTACATATACATTTATCAGGTTCCAGCTGTATCGGCCGATTTGTATCCGCATTCCCTGCACCTCTTTACTCTCCTGATCCCACCCACTCATATCCATTACTGAATGCTGTAAACCACCCTTGACCACCAGAGCCTGCCCATGTCTTCCCTGCCCGTTGGGTTAATGTAACATGTATAGCCAGGGCACTTAAAAGAGTTTGTATTCAGCTCTTGTAACATCAGGACATCAAAATCGTAGACAAGTTTCTCCAGTATTGGACCTCGTTGCTTTGCACTACGACAATTCCAATACCCAACCCGTACATTTTTGAGCCCCAAACGATCCGTTTCCCTTCTACCCCTTCTGGCTCCAGCCCTCTTGTTCCTTTTCCTTCCCCCTCTCCCCTACCTCTTCTCCTCCGCTTCATGCTCTCCCCGCTGGCTGTTGTCAAAGGTATCGAGCACAAAGCACGTACTCCGTTGCTTCGGTGATAATTCTTTGCATTATTCATAGTTGGTTAGATACGACGGCAGGATATAATCGGTCACCCTAGTAGAGCCTGCCTGTTAGGGAAGGGGCAGGGGATGTCCCTCAGGAGTCCATACGCCTGGCGCCGCCCCGCCGGCATACCAGAAGTTCCACGTTCACACCAGCTCACCCGTGGCCATTCAGTCCTCAGCACGTCGGTCCCTCTTAAACTTGGGAGTTTATAATCGGAGTTTTCCATCTCATAGATTGGCCGCTGTAATAGCTAACGGGCCCAGTCTACCCGGGGGCAAGAGGTTCCAGCGCCTCATTCCTGGCGAACACAGTAGCTACATGTATACGGGGAACAAAACCAATGTCATACAGTATCTATGAAATAGTACCTACTACATAGTTAAAGTCACTACACAACGGAATAATAACTCTCGCAGATAAATAGTTGAACCCCAAACAAAGCAGTGACGACATCTGTAGTCTGGTTGAGCTCTGTAGTGCTGAGACAACAAAATGACAATGCTTGGGTAAATTACATAGCAGATCCTGTTGTATTATAGAGTGGTGGAGTGGTGGCAGACGCAACACCATCCATCATAGAATGCCATCCAGTTTGCAATGTAATTGTGTCACTGTTGGAGAAAGAACTGTCACTGTACTTCACACACTGAGCTCTGTAGTACTGACACAACCCCATCTATTTTACAATGTAATTGTGTCACTGTTGGAAACAGAACTGTCACTGTACTTCACACATTGAACTCTGTAGTGCTGACACAACAAAATGACAATGCTTGGGTAAATTACATAGCAGATCATGTTGTATTATAGAGTGGTGGAGTGGTGGCAGACGCAACACCATCCATCATAGAATGCCATCCAGTTTGCAATATAATTGTGTCACTGTTGGAGAAAGAACTGTCACTGTACTTCACACATTGAGCTCTGTAGTACTGGCACAACCCCATCCATTTTACAATGTTATTGTGTCACTAATTTAATTTGATGTTGTGTCAGTACTACAAAGCTAAATGTATGAGAGGTACTTTAGTGACATTTTAAAAATTGATTTGGTATTGATTACATCTGGACAGTTGAATAGGACCTGAAAAATGCTTTCCAACGGTACATCATTCAAGTCTGTATGTTGATTCTAAGCCGAGATATCCCGATTTGTGTGTAAAATTATGTCATAAATGGAACATAGAGGAAAATACTGATTTGGCTGATTTTGACTTGCTGCCCAGAAACAATAATTGTTTACAATGTGTTTGAAACTGCTACAACTTCTTTGGTTTTGAGAAAACCCCTTAGCAACTATATATTTTTTCGGTCGGAACAGCGAGGCCTAACTGCCTAGGTAGAAAATTTTTGATATTATGCAATATCGACTCATTAAAATTCAAAATGGCCGCTAATTAATTATTTAATAATTATTAAACATAGCTAAAGAACCTTGAAATGCCAATTGTGAATATTTTTCCCTACAGTTTGATAAAAACAAATAAAAAGGACATGATGTGATGTAGTAAATATGTTTTGTTACTAATTTAATTTCAAAATGGTTGCCAATTAATTAATTACTAATTAATTGTAAAAATTTAAACTTTGCTAACGAACGTTAAAACACCAATTATGTATCTCTGAAGTTGGAGTGGGTTCGCCTGATAGCGAGGGACACTGAAATGAGGGAAGCTAATCCACATGCAAAATTCAGTTCAGTGCGCTAGAAGTTGTGTATGGACCACGTTAGAGTTCAAAGCGAGCTAGCGCCAAAGAAAAATATGTATATAAAACAAATCAAAGTCAAAAGACCACGTTATAATTTTGTAAATATGCTTTATTACTAATTAGAATTCAAAATGGCATATATTAATCATATATTAAAATTATTGCAATAGCATCCTGCCAACCTGAAAAAGAAAAAGAAAAAAACAACAACTATTAGTTAATAGTTATACGAATGAATAGTAGTAGTACTACTAGTACTAATTAAAAGAACTAATACACATAATTTATTACACATGTTCAAAAGATATATACGGTCGTAATTGTGCCAAATTATCCAAATATAATTTTTTTTTTTTTAAATTAGTTTTGAACACTTAAAATTATTATGAGCCTAAGTGTACATATTATATAGACATACTGTGTGTATTTTGTGTCCTCAAATAATGCAAGTGATGGTTATAACTTGATAAACACATATTATGTCACAACAAGCACTACATGCCAGAGAAATTTAATAATTGAACAAGTTATGTTTACACAAACATTAAAAGATTATAAATTTATTTTACTCACTTTTACGATTGTGGTCAGCAGCTTAGTTTAATCTTCAGAAGTCTATACCTTTCAATTCATTATTAAATAAAGAAAAGACTGCATGTAAACGAAATCATAAACTAATTTCTATAACAACACATTGTAAATTTTAAAGAAAATGCCTTAAAACATTTAATTTACTATTTTTTTTTTAAAGTTTTTAATTTTAATATAAAGTTAATTCTCCAGTAGTAAAATCAACTAAAAACTTCTTTATCGGCATGGTGAAGGAGGTAAGTCTATCCGATGGTAACTCATCCTCTTTCCAGTACCATAACACAATTTTACTCATCAACATGTCCTTCTGTTCAACACTTTGAACCTTCTCTATATAAACATTATCTTTTTCAACATCATCCCAGACGTGCCGCAGTAGTGTATTGGATAATGCACCATCATCAATTACACAGTTCTTTAGCTTCTCCAGGGACACCTGATTCATACTCTTAAACAAATGCATGTCGAGTATTGACAACACAGACTTTGTTCGCGCAAATTCTTCAGTGATTAATTTTTCATAGCTCTCTCTCTCTCTCTCTCTCTCTCTCTCTCTCTCTCTCTCTCTCTCTCTCTCTCTCTCTCTCTCTCTCTCTCTCTCTCTCTCTCTCTCTCTCTCTCTCTGGCCTTCTTGTCCGTCTTCTGGAACACTTCTCGCTGAACTTTACTATTCCTCTCTGACTGTTGCTTCCTCATCCAAGACCCACAATGAACAGCATAGTCAACTAGGACCTTCTGGATGTCATCATCATATGTATGAAGTCAATGCAAAGTTTTGTTCTGCACACCTTTGACTTTACCATCAATAAATCCCAGGGTGGCATTCGGGGCTCTTCACAGTGCCGAATCACACATGCCTAAAGTTCTTTCAGCATGCATGTTATGCAGCGGGGTAGAAGCAGTATTTGTAATAAGTTCCTCGGGTGAATTGGACAAGGACCTCACCCGATAAGGTTTCAGCTGTTGAGAAAGAGTTTTTATGAAGACAGCCGCTAAATTCTTAACAACTACAGTAAACCTACCTTTGATATCAGTGTTCGCTTCCCTTAAATCAGGCTCCACATTCATACTGCCCCCAAACGCGCCCTATTCTTTGTCATTAAAACCGTCTGGTTACATCTCCAAATCGTGTAAGCCTTGTAATTAGATTTCCATCTCCTCTACTTGTGTGAAATGAATGTTACAGAAACATATTTTTAACAAAAACAATTTTGTAATCATACATATCTAGTAAAACTAAAAACATCTTATCCAATTGCTTTATATTAATATTTGGTGGTCATAATAAGTGCTTTACCTTCGTTTGTGATTCGTTGTGGATTATTTTATGAAATTTTCATGGAATAACCTAAAGGTAAGTGGAAACAAAATATTTCACTCAGTGCAGGATTTACGTATAAGCTACACAAGCTATAGCTTGGGGCCCCCAAGAAAGTGGGGGGCCCCAAAAAATATTGTCCTAGTGAGTAATTGTCATATATGTATATATGACATAGAATGTCTGGACGTATAAAGGGCCCCATATTTCAAATAGCTTAGGGCCTTATCAAGTCTAAATCCGGCCCTGATTTCACTTCATTCATTTCTAAAAGCATGTCACCTGTTTGTTATTATATAACTACTAACATATTTGTTTGTTTTAGCAATAATATAATATACAAGACTGCATCTAAAGAACATGTTTTTTAAAACATGAAAATACTTACTGCATTGAAATGTTCTTTTTTGTCTCTGTCTCCGTAAAACCTCTGCATCCATGGTCCGGTGAGGAAGTGTGAGTACAGCCCAAGCACTTGCACGTGGAGTACGACACTTGGGTCTGTCAAACCTTCGTAGATCTCCTGTAAAATGAGAAAAAAATTAGTGGAAATGCGGTAAAGCTGTGGAAATGTAAACAATATAAAATAACACAAAGTAATGCAGCTTTACAGAACAGACTTACAAACAATATAAGGACGTTGCGGCGACTAGGTTAAGTCTGTAGTAGATGCTGGTATTTCAGGAGCGTTCTCTTGAATGGGCATTGGTGTGCATGCAACCATTTGACTTTTAAATGGTTTGTTAATTGTTTGGTTGTGTAAATTCAAAATGTCTGTCCACGCAGAAGTGTAATTAGATTTTCTTGTGGCTATTCTTGTAAACTTTGCAATGCTAGATTGTAGATTTTGTTCATGTACTTGCCGGTCTGGTTCTTCTGCCTTAACAATGTCAATGATTTTCCTGGCAATCTCAACATTGAGCAGTTTGAGTTTCGCATTCACAATCAGCCGAGCTATGTAGCCCTTCTTAACTGGATACTCAGGCTCAAAGCTTGACAGAAGCAGTTTCATGTCACTGGCATTTTTCTTCTCCACGATGAACTTCAGAACTGTGGGGGAAAACTTTTCTACAATAATCAATAACAATAATTGCAGTCAGTAGCATAAAGTCAGAGAGGGAGAAAGAGAAATAAAATTAAAAAGAAAAAAAGTGGGAGGGGCAGGGGAGAGATATAATTAAATTAATAGGGTCCATCCATCCATCATGTGCCATGCCGGTAAGCGTGGGCGGTTATGTTTTGCCATCTCACTCGATCACCAGAGTCGCTGGATCAGCTCCGTGTTCCTGTCTCGACCATGCCATGTGGCCAAGCCATCCAGGTATTTACCTCTAGGTCTTCCTCTTGGTCTGTTCCCTTCGATCTTACCAGTTGTCACCAAGTTCTCCAATCCATTTCTTCTCATAACATGCCCAAACAATTTTGACTGTCTGCGTCTAATGTCTCTAATCAGTTTACGATCTTCGTTTGTTTCTTGAAGGACCTGTTCATTGGTCTTTATGGCTGTCCATGGTATTCTTTGCTAATAGGGGCATATTTATTAATTAATGGATGGAGAATTAAATTAATATTAATATTAATCACAATGTGGCTTTAGCGACGAACTGTTACATAAAGAATTGGTGTAAACAATGACAAGCAGTCAGTCTATCCTATCTGATTAAGGAAGACAAATAATAAGGAAGGCAAGATTATGATAGCTGCCAATTTTTGTTTCGCTTGAGACTGGCTGATGTGACCAAATACAAACAGCTACTGTAAATCCAGACAATCATTTCTTCTTCTTCTTCTTCGTTCATCCGGAGTTTTTTTTTTTTTTTTTTTTTTTTTTTTTTTTTTTCCGGATGTGATTGCGTTGTGTCTGTTTACAGCAGAGCTGCGTTTTTGCGCCGTTAGGCCGACACATCCGACTTCTGCGGGCATTTGTTGACCGGGTTAACCTTCCCGGGGGTTTCTTAGGACGTTTGACTCTCACTGTTGTGGTGTTATCCCCCATCCCAGCTGGTCCATATAGAACAGCCAAAGATCCTGGTCAGCCCTCAAGGGAAGGCAGGGGCAGACCATGGGCATTCCCCGCCATCCAAGGAGGCTTCCATACTTGCAGAGCCGATACATAGCGCTCTGGTACTGGGCTCACCCAAGGAATCGTCACGTCCTGCACATGGCTGCTTAGCCTCACTTCCGTATATTGGGCCTTCCGTTCACCATAGGCTGTTCTTCTGGAAACCAGAAGTATGCAGTCTGCAGATGACATCCACACAGTGAGCTTTCGATTCGGACTTTACATGTGATGGATTTGCTAGCCAAGCAATATTCCATTTCGTGCCACTAGGACACTTTTCCACCTTTTATGAAGCCCACACAGTGGGCTTTTGATTCAGACTTTCCACGTAATGGATTTGCTATCCAAGCAATATTCCATTTCATGCCACTAGGACACTTTTCCACCTTTTATGAAGCCCACACAATGGGCTTTTGATTCGGACTTTCCACGTAATGGATTTGCTATCCAAGCAATATTCCATTTCGTGCCACTAGGACACTTTTCCACCTTTTATGAAGCCCACACAGCGAGCTTTCGATTCGGACTTTCCACGTAATGGATTTGCTATCCAAGCAATATTCCATTTCATGCCACTAGGACACTTTTCCACCTTTTTTGAAGCCCACACAATGGGCTTTTGATTCGGACTTTCCACGTAATGGATTTGATATCCAAGCAATATTCCATTTCGTGCCACTAGGACACTTTTCCACCCTTTATGAAGCCCACACAGCGAGCTTTCGATTTGGACTTTCCACATAATGGATTTGCTATCCAAGCAATATTCCATTTCATGCCTCTGGGTCTTCATGCAGCTTTAAATGTCAACCTGTATGTAGTTAAAGTAAGCTGCGGTCAACTTTAGCTTGTTGATATCTCCATAGAGCTTGTCCTCAAATGAAGCAGGTGTGGGCCAAAATATCTTTCTCTGTTCTGCATACGTTGGGCAATCCTGCAGCAAATGTTTTGCTGTCATTTTTCCAGTTCTACAATTACATTCATCGGTATCTCCTATCTTTAGTTTATTGAACAAGTGGTATTTCAGCCTGTTATGTCCTGTGCGGAGTCTGAAGATTGCTACTTGTTCTCTTCGGTCGAGTTTGTAATATGCATCATCCTTCTGATGGCCTGGATGCTCTGATTCCCATTTGGTTCTTCTTCTTCTTCTTTTCGTTCATCCGGAGTGTTTTTTCAGATGTGATTGCGGTGTGTCTGTTATGCGCCCTTGGGCCGAAACCCGTAGGCCAACACATCGACTTTAGCGTGCTTTTTTGACCAGGTAGCATTCCTGGGAGACTCTCACTTTTGTGGTGCCATCTGCAACCTTGCTGGCCAAGTTGGAATGGTCGAAGACAACGGTCATCCCTCAAAGGAAGGCAGGGACAGTCCATAGCATTTTCCGCCATCCAAGGTTGCTTCCATAGTTGCAGGGCCGACACATAACGCCCTGGATCTGGGCTCACCGAGGGAAATCGTCACGTCCTGCTCATGGCTGCTTTAAATCCTCACTTCAATATATTGGTCATTTCGTTTACCCCGGGCCATTCCCGCACAAACCAGACAGGTTTGCAGACGGCATCCACTCAGCGAGTTTTCGGACATGTGCTTGTCGTTGCGCCCGTCAGAGCTGTTCCAGGCACGACAGACATTCGGAAAACTACCTAGTCAGAGCTGTTCCGAACAAGAGCGGCATTCGGAAACTAGGTTGTCAGAGCTGTTCCTAGCACGAGAGACATTCGGACGAGACATTTCACTCGGACGTAATTGCGTAGTGTCAATTTTTAGTTTGCCACCCGTAGGACGACACTTCCGGCTTCCGGCGGGCATTTTTTAATGAGGTTAGCCTTCCTCGGGTTTCGAGACTCTTGTATCGGCTTCCACACAGCAAGCTTTCGCTTCGGGCTGCCACGTAATGGATTCGCAAGACAGGCGTTCCATTTCGTGACAAGGAGGCAATTTTCCACCTTTGACAACACTCACTCCATGAGTGTGGTTACAGACTATCGGACGTCTGCGAGACGTGCGACCGAGGTGTTTTTCCACCTTTTGTACTCGCTCACGAGGTAGGCTACATGTGCTGCCGGCTCAGCACCTTACCTCCGTGCGTCTGTGGGCGAGTAACGGTCAGGACCTTTCATCCGGGGATACTCATATCCCCCAGCTAAGAGCCATCGAACGAATCTGCGCCGAGCATGTAGCGTTCTCGGCACATCATCACAATTCTGATGTAGGTTTGTGTCGATCAGGCTCTCACTTCCGAAAGTTTATGGCTTAGAGACGTTCAGCCATACACCTCGGATGGGAGCCTTAGAGGTTATGTCCGGACTGAGATTTTAGAGATCGTTTGCCTGATTTTGACTGCTATCCTCAGTCTTACCTGCAGAGCAGCAGGTTGTGTCTCTCTTAGTCTGGTCCCTATCCCACGAGCCGTCCGATATGTAGTTTTCACCCATCGGCAAGCACATGGGGTCGATGGGACACGCAAGCTCCCCCACCACGGCAAGGTGGAGACACATCGGGGGAGGGAAGAGGTTCTAACGTGTGAACCACAAATTGAAGAACCTGCATTTGAAGAAATCCTATATGTAATCACACGACTTAAAAACAATAAGGCAACTGGGGCTGGTGGAATTGCTGCTGAATTTATAAAGGCGGGTGGCCATGAATTACATCTAAAGCTATACGAACTAATAATAAAAATCTGGAGGACTGAAGAATTACCCCATGACTGGAAAGAGTCATTATTGATACCTATCTTTAAGAAAGGAGACAAGTTCCAGTGTGAAAATTATAGAGGAATATCACTACTGTCCATAAGCTATAAGACACTATCCGCAGTATTACTAAATAGACTAAAACCATATTCAGAATACATATTAGGTGACTACCAGGCGGGTTTTAGACAAAACAGATCAACAATAGATCAGATATTTATCTTACGACAAATAGCCAAGAAAAATTGGGAATATAAAGAGATCTCCATAACATTTTTGTGGATTTAAAAAAGGCTTGTGATAGTGTCCATAGGAATAGTCTATGGAATGTTATGCAGGAATTTGGAATACCAAGGAAGTTAATCAACATGACCAGACTATGCATGGAAGATACTTATAATAATTAATATAGTAACATATAAAGGCAGGAAATCAGACCCTTTCCAAATATCTGGCTTGAAACAGGGTGATGCACTATCGCCACTACTCTTCAATCTGGCTCTAGAAAAAGTTGTAAGGAGGGTAAAGGAGGAATGTGATATTGGAGGAACATCCAAGCTGCTTGGTTATGCAGATGATTTAGATATTATAGGGGAAAATGAACAAAAGACATTGGAAATATTGACTCACTTAAAGGAAAAAGCCCAACAGATGGGGCTGGTTATCAACCAAGATAAGACAGAATATATGGTAATTTCAAGAGACAGAATGGCTAAAAACTCTGGCCACATACAAATAGATAATATGACCATTAAAAGAACGGAAACATACAAATACCTGGGTACAATCTTCAACTGCTCCAACATCATAAGGGAAGAAATACAAACTAGAATCAATTCTGGAAATAAGATATACTATGCACTACAACATCTACTAAAATCAAAGGCGCTATCTCGTAACACCAAGATCACAATATACAAAACACTGATCAGACCAGTTGTGCTGTATGGCTCTGAAACCTGGAGTACAACGAAAGGAGACGAAGCCTTGCTTACAAACCTTTGAGAACAAAAGTTTTAAGACGCATCTTTGGACCCATTAGGGATACACAAAGTGGAGAGTGGAAAAGAAGAAGTAACAAGACATTTATGATCTGTTTAAGTCCCCGCTAATCACTGGTATCATGAAGGCTAATAGACTACAATGGCTGGGGCATATAGAAAGAATGGAAGATAATAGGGAAACAAAACTCGCTTACACTCAGGAAATAAATGACCGTAGACCCCGAGGTAGACCAAGAAGACTGTGGAGAGATAATATATATACAGACCTACAAGCACTTGGAATCAACGACTGGCAAGAGAAGGTCAACCAGAGAGACGAATGGAGACGGATTGTATCTGCTGCAAAGGACCTCAATGGCTCGGAACGCTGAAGAAGAAGAAGAAAGTAAAAAACGAGAAATCTCGTATATTGTATTTGATGAATAATAAATGATTACTCAAATACATCAGAGCATTAGTAATTAGATAGTTCAGGCCAGTTTTATGCAAACATAAAGACCTCATTTTAAATTGCTATTGCCATGGGGAAAACTCTTGCTCCACATTCAAACAATATCAGTGACTACATATTTTAAGAATTTTAGCCCTACTATAATTCATTTATTCACTTCATATTATATGTAACTCTGCAGTATGCGCGTGACGAGATTGCAGCGAAATATGCCAGGTAATAGGTTTGACAACATATTGTTTGTGGCTTCTGTGTTGAAACTTTAGAAATATATTAATTTTGATTTCTGTTTAATTCAAACTTAAGCTCTAAAATATTTCAAAATTATAACTGTGTGCTTTAACAAATCAACCATATCAGCCATTGAATGTCAGTTTTTCTAACAATGTGGGGCCAGCACCATATACCCAGTACAGCTCATGGTGTGAGAGGTGGTCCTTTACTTTACTTTCACAGATGTGATGTTTATGGTTGTGTTCCACTTTACTCCACAAATTACGATCTCCGACATCATGGATCAATTAGTGTGTTGACTCATTTCCTTGGCATGACACAAGATTGTTAAGAATCTTCTCACGCTGTCTTCCTATATCTCTATTTCCTCAAATCTTTCCGGTTGTTACAGTATGTTTCAGTTTTTGTCCTCTCATAATGTGGCCAAAAACCTGTGCTTATTAATACACGAAGTCCCAGGAAGGTTAACCCAGTCAGCAAATGCCTGCAGCAGAAGCAGAAGAAGAATGATGGGGTATCACAATGAACAGGCTATCACAGTGATCTTGACAAACAGCCGCAAAGCACATACCAAAATATCTCTCATAGATTCTCAATGAAGGTGATGGTGGCCAACTATGTTTGCTTGGCCAGTCTTCCCTGCCATAACAGCCAGTGTAAACTATTTATGTATAGTGTATATACTACATTAGGGTAGCGGGGTAGGGGTATACCCTATCAAAGGAGAAGTAAGGTGCCTCCTTCCCTCCGCTAGCCTACGGGACACCCTTGGGCAAGGTGGAGTACCCGTTTAGCCCCCCCAACAGGGTAACGTGAAGCCATGGGAGCAGGTGGTGGATTGGACTTGGGAGCAGCCGACAGATAGTTGTTGGTTATGGTTTCAAGTCAGTGATGGTGGGCAGAGGATCTCTCAGTAGAGACAATGGCTACGGTCATCTGATCAGTATGGTCACTGCCAGGAAGGAAGAATGGTAGACTTCCCTCCTTATTGATTCCCGGGCAGAGGAGGCTCGTCAGCCTTGGTTGGTATCTCTTCTAAGAGAGGGAACTCTAAATCTCAAACCTCCGCTGCCTTGCAGGTATACCCATATGGGAAAGGCTTCGGGAGTAAACCCTGAGGACAAATCCGGAGATGGAGTCCCTAAGGCAGTTCCATGTTGTAAACAACATAGTTCTGGCAACTCCTGCGACGGCACCAATGACAAGTTGCATTGGCTACTGCCTTTCCCTTGGTTAACATCGGCGACGTGGAGAGGGGGAACTTGCTACTGGGCAACAGCTGGTTCTCCGATTTCCATTGCCCAGGCTTGTGCCCTGAAGAAGTCACTTCAGCACCGCGTAAAGCGGTGACACAACACGGGAAGCAGCATTTGCCGGTTATAAGTCTTAATGCTCAATTGGCGTAGAGCAAGGCGCCAGGGGCTACTTCCGACGGTGGGAGAGATCATCGTATCTCACTAGACAGCTACCGCCCGCTTAAGCTGGGCAGCCCCCAGTCAATAAGGTGTTGTCTCGCCATGGTTCATCTGCTCCTGAGGGTGTGTGGAGCTTAGGGGTCAAGTTTGTAATATGCATCATCCTTCTGGTGGCCTGGATGCTCTGATTCCCATTTGGTTCTATAAGTGCTTTTTATCAACCTCTTTGCCTCATTATAGGTTATGTCTATGTCAGGCTGTGGTAGTCGTCCGCCCTCTTTTGCCAGTCTGTCAGCCTCTTCGTTTCCAGGTATACTGCAATGTGATGGGATCCACTGTATTACAACTTTTTTTGGATTTCTGGCACAGACCATGGAGTGCTGCTCTTAGGTCAGTTAGTTCTGTGCTGTTATTGCTCTTCAGTATTGAGACAGCTGACTTTGCATCTGTGAAGATAGCTATTTGCTTCTCTTTATTTTCCTCCATCAGGAGCATTTCTGCGGCAGTTTTCAGAGCCTCTACCTCCGCTTTGAAGTTACTTGAAAATTTTCCAGTTGCCATTGAATGTGTTTTTTTCACTCCATTTTTTAAATTTAGGAGAATTCCTCCTCCTCCATTCTCTATTGAATTTTTGGCTGATCCATCTGTATATGCATGGGTCCAATTCCTGCTTGGGTAATGTTCTTTTATGTAGTTTAGGGTTATTTCTCTTCTTTCGGTTTCATGCTGAGTGTTCTTTTTCTCAATACCAGGAATGTTTTCCATCATCTCAGGCAATTGCTGCTGTCTCCAAGCTGGGAACTTGTGTGCATTGTATATGGGCTTGACTGTTGATATGTTAAGTATGGGATCTGCCCTAATCCTTCGTTTTGCAGTTTCTACAAAGTTGCTACGCTTCAGTCTTCCTTTTCCAAAACCATTAAATCTGTTGTACATAGGGTGGTCTGTCAATCTTCTAAATTTTTCTGCTTGTTGCTGGGCTCTGCTATCTCTTCTATCCTGCATTGGTTGTAAACAAGTGATCTTTTCTAGTTCATTAATAGGCGTTGTCTTCAGGCTTCCAGTTATGATTCGCATTCCTTGGTTTTGGACTCTACTTATTTTGTTAAAGTTTGACTTAGCTGCTGTTGCCCAAGCTGCAATGCCATATTCCAGTACTGGCCTCACCCGTCCAGTATATAACTTCTTGAGAACTTTCTCATCTGCTCCCCACGTTGTACCAGCAAGCGTTTTCATGATTGCCATTCTCTGCCGTGCTCTTGTTCGATTTTTCTCAACCTGTGTCTTCCATGTCAGACGACGATCAAAGGTGACTCCTAGATAGTTTGGATTTTCTTCATGGCGCAATATTTTTCCATTCAATACCAGCTTAGGTTGCTGAGTTTTATTTGAGAGGGAGAACACTGTGCATATTGTTTTCTCCTCACTTATCTACACTAGCCATGATTTTGACCAGTCCTCTAGCGCTAATAAGGCTTGCTGTATTCTGCTGTTAGCTGTACTAATATACTCTTCAGATGTCCATATGGCTAGGTCATCTGCAAAGGAGGATGTGTGTACTCTGGCTGGAAAATTTTCTGTGATGTCATTTATATATGCTAGGAATAATGTTGGTGAAAGAACTCCTCCTTGGGGGACACCTTGCTCCAACAGCATCATTTTGCTTGTTTGTCCTTGTACTTTTGTCCTGGCAGTTCTGTTCTCAAGGTAGGGGCTGATCCATTTATACATTTTTCCACAAACATGCATGATTTGCAGTTTTACTTTCAGTCCTTCCTTCCATACTTTATCAAATGCTTTTTCTAAATCTATCCAGACTGCTAGTGTGTGCTTTTTCTCTTGGAAGGCATCCTCTATTTCCTGAGCTATATAGGTTATTTGATCTTCAGTGGATCTGTACTTTCTGAATCCTGCTTGGTGTGGTGTTAAGAGTTTGTTTTCTTCCAGATGCCATGTTAGCCTGCCATTGATAATGCGTTCCATTAATTTTCCTACACAGCTAAGTAGACTGATAGGTCGATAGCCATTTGGTTCTTCCAGGTCTTTTCCTTTCTTTGGGACTGGTATTAGTATAGCTTCCTTCCATGCCTGTGGGACTATTCCTCTCTTCCAGCTGTTATTTAGGACTGCTAGTAGTTTCTTCTTTGCCTTGGTGCCTAGTCCTATTAGCATTTCATTTGTGATTCCATCCTTTCCTGGTGATTTCTTCTTTTTTAGGGTATTCATTGCCTGTTCCATTTCTTCCATTGATAGATTTGCCATCATATATTCTGCTGCTGTCTCTGTATTTCTATGATGTATCTGTTTATCTTTGATTGCTTTCTTCTGTTCGGTTGTAATATCAATGTGGTTTGCATTTGCATAGTGTTCCATTAGTGCATTTGCAGCCTTTTTTCCTGTAAGCAAGGCATTTCCTTGTTTAATTGTTATTTGTTTGTTTCTAGGTCCTTCATTGTTCATGGCTTTCACTAGTTTCCATAGTTTGTTTCCATCCCAGTCAAAATTCAGGTTTTCTGTTTTTTCCCTCCAACAATCTCTTGTTGTTTGATTTACTGTTCTTTTATATTTTGCTGAGATGGCTTTGAGAGAGATATTCGCTTCAATTGTTTGTTCTCTCTCTGCTGTCTTCCTGGCATCTTCAACTTTGTCCTCCAAACTTTGTAGTTCTTCAGTCCAGTATGGTTTGTAATTTTTCCTCGCTCCTCTAGGAATGGACTCAGTGGCTGCCTGTATTATCGCTCTGTTTAGACTTTCCACCATTTGCTTCATGTTGCCATATCGTGTATTTGTGTTTTCACAATATTTGTCTGTTAGTATGGCAAATCTGTCCCAATTTGCTCGTTTGTAATTCCAACGGGGCAAAGGCTTTTGTTCCTGTGGAACATACTCCATATTTATTACAAGCTTGATTGGTCTGTGGTCACTACCTGCTAATTGGTCAAGCACATGGCGATCGATTTTGTGGAGGATGTCTCCTGTGCAGAAAGCTAAGTCTGGAGTAGAAGTGGTAAGCCATCTTCTGGAGTAGAAGCTCGGTGTGTCATCCGCTTTGTTGAGTAGATGGAGATTTGAGTCTATTTCCCAGTCCTCCACTTCATCTCCTCTTTTGTCAGTATCTGGGTATCCCCATCTTTCTGAACGGCTATTAAAGTCTCCGACAGCAATGCAATTTGTGTCAGTTATTTCCATGTTTGAGAGTGTAAGATCCTTATCTGCCGGGCTATACAGATTGTAAATTCTTATTTTCACGTCCTTTATCATTATATCAACACCTATAATTTCCGTTTGGTTGTCAGAGATCACAGCTACTTCGCTGCAAGGTATTGTATTTCGTGTAAGTATTACAACTCCTCCTTTGTGTCCTTCGCGGTCGAAACGTGTGGCCTGATATCCCTCAACTGAAAATGTGCGATTGGCATTGAGGTGTGTCTCTTGAATGCATGCCACATCTATTCTATCTTTATGAAGACGCTGTGTTAGGGAGGCTTTCTTGTTATAAACTCCTTCTGCATTCCATTGTAGTATGTTGAGTGTCCGGGGTGTTTGGTCAATAGCTCTTAACCTACTCCTCTGTGCCTTGACTCCACAGCACAGGGGAAGGTGACCACCAGTAGTCATGGGTGGACCCCCTCGAGGCAGGGAGCCCGGCACTATCACCGCCTGATGGGACTTCACGGGATTAGCACCATAACGATTAATTTTCATCTGTGGCATCATGAAATGATAAAGTTACGTTGCACTTCTTTGTCAAGCCTGTGGCTCAGTACATCCGATTTCGACAAGCATTTATTCGGGATGCTTTCCCTAGCCTTTGACTGTCCCCAGTCTACCTACAAGGCAGCAGGTTTGTACGTCGCTTGGTCTGGTCCCTCTCCCTTGACCTGTCCGACATGGGTGACCCTACCAGTAGCTGTGCTACCGTCGGCATAGCTCTTGGGGTCATTGTTACGCACAAGCCCCTTTACCTCGTCAAGGTGGACGCACGGCAGAGGGGCAATCATTTCAAATGATGACATTTCACACAGAGATATAAAAGTGGATAAAGAATTCAATTATTACTAATATTAATCTTACATGACTTATAGCAACAATCTGTACACACGTGAACTTACCTCAATACTTGAAAATACACACGCAATGATAGTCACCAACGAATAGCCTTCTGAGCACACGTGCTTGAAACTACAAGCATGGCTCCACAGTACAGGCCTATTTATAGCCAGTCAAAATCGAACTGTTTTCGGAATTTTTAAAAACAAAATGACCACATTCGGAATTTGGCCGAAGTTCGGGAGCTAGCAACATGGCCGCCGGGTCACGTGATCTTGACCGGCAATGCCCGATTGCGACACCGAATCAAAGTGGATTTATTACCCATTTTTGTTTGGTCTGGACGCGAGTAAATTATGGTAACTGCCATTATTTAAACTTTGAACTGACTTGGGTCAACGCTCAACAATCTGGCAATCCCCCGGTAATAATTAAAAGTTGATTTATTTGGTTGTTTCGGAATTTGAGATTTAAATATTGAGCACAACCCACTACTGGCAACGCTGATCGTATTCTGACGTGAACCTAAGGCCTATCCACGCCAATGTGGAAACACTATACTCGAGTTTCGCTCTCGTTTGAGCTAGTCAGTAGTGCATATCCTTGACCGGACCCGGAAACAAACCCCGGATCACTGGCGTGTGAAGCGGGTGTGTAACCACGCGGCACACGCTGGACACGGCCAAATAATCATAACAGAATATTACAACGTCACCCATCGTAGGCTGTAGCTCAAGATTTACCCGATCGCCGCGACTGACATCCGTCAATCAATGTGGACCCGAACGATCAGGTCTTCTCACTGGCAAGGCACACCAATGTCAAGGATGGTCAAGAATATGCACTACTGTCGAGCTCAAACGAGAACGAAACTCGAGTATAGTGCTTCCACATTGACGTGGATAGGCCTTAGGTTCACACCAGAATACGACCAGCGTTGCCAGTAGTGAGTTGTGCTCAATATTTAAATGATTAAAGCGCGTAAATTATAATAACATTATTTGAACTGTAAACTCACTGTGTTGCGAATTATTGCTGTGATGCCGACTTTGTGATTCTTTTTCAAGTGATTTTTTTGTTTTAATAATTTTTCACCTTCATGTATCTTCCACTTTGAACAAATCTTTCAACATGCCAAAATTAAAGCAATATGAACAAAAATTTCGGAAAGAGTGGCTGCAGGATGACATAATTAAAGACTCGGTGATGGCAGTTTATGGAGATGCGACTAAGGCTCGTTGTAAGTACTTTTTTTTTCATATCCTTTACAGGACATATCTGTCAACACCAGCATCTTTCAGCTGTATGTTGATCTCTTGGCAAAATTACGCTCAGTAGTTTGCCATTGCTTTCTGAGCGGCCGGCTCACATACCCCGTAAGTTACCGATGCGATTAGAACCACTGTTGATTCTCACCGTCATCACGTTACCGACGAGAGTATACGAGATTACGGAGAAAAGTCATAACATCTAAGCCACGAAGTCGGCGTTGTAAGTACTGCAAGTGCGAAATTACGGCGAAAATACAAGAGTTGAAGAATCATGCAGAGACTAAAAAACAAACATCCAGTGCCATTTAGGGATATTACACCGTTGACATCTGTTTTCAGAACTACACAGAGTGTTGTTTGTCCATCAAGAATGATGATTGTCAGAATCTCTCTCGCCATCGCCTGGCGACGAACTAGTTCGACTGTGAACTCAGCTAGCAGCTATTACGCAGTGTATGGCAAGTGGGCAGCGTGCCGCGTGAAGCGCACGAGAATTAAATGCAGGGCCAACAAGAAACCATCGTTGGTAGCTCAGACTGCCGACGACTTCGAGATTGGACGGACATGGAAGAAAGTGGTGCATGTATTTGATGTATTATTCAATGCTTGATGTACGAAAGCTTGTATGCTCTGTAGAGACTGAGTCACGATCACTGCCTGTCAGGGTCTTACTTATTACTGACAATGGCTCGTGTTTTCTGACAGGGAGTGAAACACAATCATACACTACGAATAATTGTACGAAACACACGGTAACATAACCGAAGCATTTTAATCACACTCTTCATATCATACTGCGCTCACAATGTCATTTACAGATGCATATCTACAACATACAAGTTCATCAATGCATAAAATAGTACACTCACTCAGTCTCTACAGAGCATACAAGCTTTCGTACATCAAGCATTGAATAATACCTCAAATACATGCACCACTTTCTTCCATGTCAGTCCAGTCTCGAAGTCGTCGGCAGTCTGAGCTACCAGCAATGGTTTCTTGTTGGCCCTGCATTTAGTTCTCGTGCGCTTCATGCGGCACGCTGACCACTTGCCATACACTGCGTAGTAGCTGCTAGTTGAGTTCACGGTCGTACTAGTTCGTCGCCAGGCGATGGCGAGGGAGATTCTGACATTGAAGCGGTTGCAGGAAATGCATTTCTCTAGTTGGAATACATCAATAGTTTCGGCAGCATTGGCAGGATGTTGATTTTCCTCTTGTTCTTCCTCAGAGGATGAACTATCGAACATCGCCGCGTTGGCTTTCATTGTCATTTGCTTTCCTTTACAAGCATGACGCCAGTGGCCATACGCTTTGCAAAGATAACATTTAGTTAGTCTTTTATAGTTCTTTCTTTCCCTCTCTTGCTTCTCTATGTGGTTTTGTAAATAAGCAAGGTAACCTGGATGTTTATCACACATTTCACTTTCACCATGATTATAGCTACAATATTTACAACGGTAGGTGTTGGGTGGTCTGAATGGTTTCTGTCTGTTGTAACCTGATGGTTTGAATTTTTCATATGTAGTGGCTGCCACAAACTCTGTGTCTTTAAAAACATTTACAAAACAATCTTTATTGGCTGCAAAATAAGCCGATCCACGTTCCTCTATCTGTTGGACACTCTCACAATCACATTCTTGCAAAAATTTTGAAAGAGGTGGTGGTAGAGATGATATGATTTTATCTCTTAATATCAGATCTTTCAACCTTTCACAATTGTTATCAATCTTTGCTGACGATAACCATTTACTGAAAACGTCCTGTACTAGTGAAGTGTAATCAGAGAAAGTTTGTGTTGCTTTTGGAGATAATTTAGCAAACTGTTCCCTATAACCTGCTTCATCTAATAGAAAATGTGCCATGATTTTGGCTTTCATGTAGTGATAGTCTTTTCTTAATTCTTTGGGAATGGTTTCTATAACTTTTAATGGTTCCCCAGATAGACTTCTCATATAGATTATGTTCCAAGTCTGTCACTGGTACCTGGTAGTGTTCCATTATCGTTTCAAAATTCTAGAGTAAATGCTGAGATACATGTCCCCAGTAGCGAAATTTTTCACGATCCCTTGATATTCTTATATTGGTTTTCTTTCTCTTTCATTTCTAGTTTTCTAGATTCTCTTTCAGTTGAAGTTTCTATATCTAGTTGTTTAAGTTTCAACTGTAATTCCAGTTCTTCCCTTTTACTTTGTGCGCTGATTTCAGCTTTTCTTATTTCAGCGTTTGATTCTGCTTGTTTATTCTTAGCATCTAACTCTGCCTTTCTTAGCTCTAAGCGTCTGCTTTCTGCTTCTTAGCCTCTAACTCTGCCTTTTTTTTAGCTCAGCGTTTAGTTTCTAACTCAATCTTTCTTAATTCCCTTTCAGCAGCTCTCCTCTCTTTCTCTATCTTTCTTTTGTACCTGGACATGTTCAGCATAATTTTGCTTCACTCCACTTTGACAACTCGTCTCCGGTTAGATTTAATTTTCGGCCCAACTCAATGAAATCGTTTAACGTAGCCATGGTAATTTTACAGTTTTGTTACACTGGTTTTATACAAAAATATTTATAATATGTAATGAAATACAGTACATGCACAATATACAATAGCGAAGAAAAAAACTTATCAGATAAGGCCTGATCCCCTACAAAAGTATATAAGGAAAAAAATACTCAAGTGTCGAATGGGGTTTTTGAACTCTGGAAGTCTTATTGGTAACTGCACCAGAGAAGGGCTGTTTGGTCTTCTACAGCCAGGAAGATGACTTTAGTACTTTACAATTACAGATGAAAAACCTGTTTCTTTGGGAGAGAGAAAATATTAGTATGTGTATGCTTTCGTGGTGTATGCGTTCTCAAATAAGTGTTTATAGGTTTGTATGCAGTCAAGTATGGATGTATTGTCTCGTCGTCAGTTCAGATTTATGGAACTTTAGTATAGCTTGCTCGCTGCTGCTTTCATTCGTATCTTAGAACATTTTATAAGCCATTACATCTCATATCATCAAATAATGTATATATCTATAGTCTTTCTCACTTTCAACTGTTTAACACACACCTATTTCTCAACTGTTCAAAGTCCGACATGATTTTCCACGTTCACTGCCTTCACACACTATCTTACAACGTCGCTCATTTTTTCCAACTGACAAGATCTCAATGTTCAAGCCGGACGAGATACCCACGCTCTCTACCTTTTCATACATATATCTTTACATCTGGTTCAACAACAAAAAACTTCGGACGAAGCCTCCACGTTCACTACCTCTTGGGGTCTTACTTATTACTGACAATGGCTCGTGTTTTCTGACAGGGAGTGAAACACAATCATACACTACGAATAATTGTACGAAACACACGGTAACATATCCGAAGCATTTTAATCACACTCTTCATATTATGCTGCGCTCACAATGCCATATCTACAACATACAAGTACATCAATGCATAGAATAGTACACTCACTCAGTCTCTACAGAGCATACAAGCTTTCGTACATCAAGCATTGAATAATACATCAAATACATGACACCACTTTCTTCCATGTCCGTCCAGCCTCGAAGTCGTCGGCAGTCTGAGCTACCAGCGATGGTTTCTTGTTGGCCCTGCTTTTAGTTCTCGTGCGCTTCATGCGGCACGCTGACCACTTGCCATACACTGCGTAGTAGCTGCTAGTTGAGTTCACGGTCGTACTAGTTCGTCGCCAGGCGATGGCGAGGGAGATTCTGACAATGATGACCATTCATTTCATCCAGTGGGGTTGAAAGTATGGAACTGTGAGTTCTAAGATGGCTGATAAGGCCTATTCTGGCTCGAAATTTTCTTTGACAATGTGGACAAAGAATGCTTGACGTTTCTGGAGGAGGATTTTCTGCAGTGGATTTTCTGTTCTGTCTTTTCTTCACAGCTCTTGCAGTCCTGGTTGCCTCACAAGTGACTGTACCCTTGCGTAATGTTGCACGCCACGAATTTCGGTCTCTGGCTTGCAGTCTCCCAGGTGTCATGATAAATTCCAAAAGCATTCAGTGAGATTTTCAGAGTGTCTTTAAAGTGTTTCCTCTGGCCGCCTTGGGAGCGTTTACCACAACGCAACTCGCCGTTAAAAAATTCGTTTAGGGAGCCTGTGATCTGGCATGCGAGTCTATTGACCAGCCCAGCGAATCTGATTCTTCATTAGTAGAGTGTGGATACTGGACATGGACGCTCTTTCTAGGACTTCAGTGTCTGGGATCTTGTCTTGACATTTAATCTTCAGTAACTTCCTAAGTCAGACTGTGTGGAAGTGGTTTAATTTCCTAACGTGTCACTGATAAACAGTCCAGGTTTCACAAGCATATAGCAGTGTGGATAATACAACTGCTTTGTAGACTTTCAGCTTTGTTTGCAGGCTTATTCCATTTCTGTTCCATACATTCTTGTACAGTCTGCCAAAGGCCGCGCTGGCCTTGGAATTATTGCATTCACTTCATCATCAATTGTGGCAGCTTGTGACACAGTGCTGCCAAGATAGGTGAATTTGTCCACAACACTTAGACTATGACCATTGTGATAGGTTGGCCCACCTCTCAGATAGTTTTTTTTATTAGATGGAGATAGCCCTCAGTAAACCACTATGTATCCTGTATTATTTTTTATTTTTATCTATATTTTCAAATATTAGATAAAATCGTCTTTGGTTAGTGTATTTATATACATAAAACTATAGAGAGAGTTAAATTATGTCTTCTTATAGTTAGAAGTAGATGTAGGGTAGAGTTCGTTTACAAGCCAAGAAATCAAGTCAGGCTGAATTTTATATTCAGGTTTGGCTGTGAATAATAATTTGGCCACAGGAAGGGAACTCTCCTGGATGAGAAGTTAACTTCCGGTAGCACCCTAACATCTGCCATTTTTGACAGCAACCTGGAGGGAGCAGGAGCTACTATCACGTCAATTGGCTAAAATTTAACATCTGTCTGTGTTTAAACATATTTTATTGCTGGCTCTTGTTAAGCAGAACAACCCTCTAAAACATAGAAAAGCCAATGATAGTCTCCACTCTCGATAGGCCAGTCAAAATCTAGTTGCAGGGTGAGTTAATAATAATTTTGTTAAATATTTTTCTGTGTGTCAATCTGCCGGCAAAATCTAAAGGCCATGCCGATCGATAATAGATACTATTAATTAAAACTAGTGTTAGTTAACTAATATTAGAATTAGGATCATGTTTGTGCCATGTGGCTTGCCGACAAGGGTAAAACGCAAAGCTCGTCACATGTGGCATTAAAAACATGGATAAATTACATTACGTGATTCTCGAAATTAGGTATCCGCCTGCGGAAGGACACCTGAGTTAGTCAGTAGACGATTAGAGTTAAGATAATTTAATTATGTGCTGAAACTTCGGAGCTAGCGTATTTCTCTAGATAATATACTTATTAGTGGAAGGAATTAGTTCAGAGAGTGAATTAGTTACAATTAATTATTCTTTATTAATCTCTATCTTGCCCATAGTCAGATTACTACCATGTGGTCCAATATGGCCCACTTAACAAAGTTCAAACCTTGGGGGAATTCTCCAACCCTAATATTGTACTTGTGTATAGTGAAAGTAATCTTAAACCTAGCTAAGAAATCTTCTAGATAATTAATTATGTTTTAATTAATATAAGGAAGACTTGCTAGTAGTACAACTCATAACTCTTTAAGTGAACTTGGGGTGTTTCATTGATTTTAATGGTTCACTCGTGTACATCGTGAAGTTATAGTTGTTGTGTGTGATTTCATTTCATTCTATGGAATTCATCAATATGTGATGTTAATTCATCGTGTGGAGTGTAGTTTGTGTGTTTCCATACTTGGAAAATGATGTGTGGTGTTTCATCGATTTAATGGTTTGTTAATGTATATGGTGACGTCGGAGTTGTGGCGTCTGAGTTTCATTCCATTGAAGTCATCCAATGATATGTACTGTTAATTCATTATGTGAATTGTGGTTCATGTTCCCATGATTAATCATGGCTTAGAATATATATATATTGGACTGTGGTCTTTGAAGTAGAGCATTGTGATTGTACATGTTTGATCTAAATATCAGCAGAGAGAATAGGATATCATTTGTGTGCTGTTTCCATTAGATCAGTGTGCTGTTGTAGATTTCAGATAAGGAATCAAAATGTGTAAATTGAGATAATACATGCTATTGAAATTTATGAGACAAGCATGCCATGCAGGACAATGACATGGCCAAAAGAATTTACAATTCTGTCTTGAAGGATTATTCACTCCTTCTCACTGTCATTCACAGAGCCTGCACCCTGATCATCTGTAGCCGTAGTCACGACCGGTGATTGAGCTACGAACCACTCACTTGATGCAGCAGAGAGTGGAGTCCATACCACGATCCAGTCAGCACTGACAGCTTACCATCCAGGAGGCTAAGGATTATCAGATGAGTGGCTACCCACCCGTTTGCCACTGCACAGCAATCACAAATTGTCCGCTATCGGCTAGAAGTCTATGATTATATCCTCTAGCTGAACATTATCTTGTAGAAAGTTCAGGGATCTGCGTATCTCTTATGTGTCAGTGAGTTCCCAGTGGGGCTCACGTAGTGTTCTTTAGGATTAAACGTTATGTTATATTTGTAATTTTAACAACTGCGTCTGTCATTATAGAATTAGAATTAGCATCATCAGATTGTGTGACGAGTGAAAGGACTACATCTATACTTATCATTCTGTCTTATCTCCTGTTGTGTGAGAATACATTAGGCAGTGGGGGCTCATTATTCATCCAGGCACGTTAGCAGGAATAACTTGACATACTGTCTTCGTGTGTTAGTACAGTTAGTCGTCATAACTTTCCGCCTGGCACTGTTTAGAAGTAGTGATCCATTCTGGGACTTTGATAATCATTCTTCTAGAATTGCGAGCCATTTGATCGCTTCTTCAGCAGTGGTTAGATTCTCTATTCTTAGAAGTCTATTTAGTATCTACTTTGATCCAATTCCATCCTAGTAGAATACGTTACGCGACAACCATTCACTTTGATATTCGGCACAGTGTGATTATTCCCTGGAGCTGGCTGGTACATAACTACAGTCTTCTCCAAATTGACATTGAGCCCAAAGTTGGCACAGGCATGTGAGAAAGCTGAAACATTATGTTGCATGTCCGCCTCTGAGTTGGCATATAGAGCGCAATCATCAGAAAACAGAAGCTCTCTGACGGTGTCGCTGTCAATTTTGGTTTTAGCTTTCAGCCTTCTGAGATTGAATAATTTTCCATCCATGCGGTAGTTGATGTCTATTCCAATGTCGTTGTTCTCGAAGGCATTCGTCAACATAGCTGAAAACATGATGCTGAACAGTGTTGGTGCCAGGACACATCCTTGTGTCACTCCATTGGTGACAGGAAAGGGCTCAGACAGTTCACCATTTTCCTGTACTCTTGCCTGCATGTCATCATGAAATAGCCGCACTATTTAGACAAACTTTCGCGGACAGCCATATTTTGCCATAATCTTCCACAGTCCTTCTCTGCAGACTGTATCAAAAGCCTTGGTAAGGTCAGTGAAAGTGGAGAACATTTCGCAGTTCTGTTCCTGACATTTCTCTTGCAGCACTTGCAGCGAAAATCATGTCAACAGTTCCACGTTCTTTTCTGAAGCCACACTGGCTCTCGGGAAGAAGACCTTGATCGAGATTAGCCGTGAGGCGATTGAGAAGAATTCTGGCGAGTATCTTCCCTACAATTGAAAGCAAGGAGATGCCTCGGTGGTTGTCACAGGATTGGTGGTTTCCTTTTCGTTTGTAAAGGTGGACTATTGACGCGTCCTTGAAATCTTTTGGCATGGTCTCGTTCACCCTATGTTTGTAAAGACTTGGTGAAGCTGCTCTGTTAGGACCGGCCTACCTGCCTTGTATATCTCTGCCGGGATAGAGTCCGGACCAGGTGCCTTGCCGCTGGAGAGTTGCTGGATGGCTTAGTTTACTTCCACTATGGTTGGCAGGTCATCAAGTGTATCTTTGATGGGAACTTGAGGAAGGCAGTTGATTGTTTCATGATCGAAGAAGGAAGTTGCACTTAAGATGTTGCTGAAATGTTCTGCCCAGCACTGAAGGATGTCATTCTTATCCGTGACCAATGTTCCCCCATCTGCACTGAGGAGGGGAGCTGTGCCTGGTGATGTAGGACCATAGACCGCTTTCAGTGAGTCGTAGAAGTTTTTCATATCATGTCTGTCAACAAAGCCTTAAATTTCATTAGCTGTGCTGCTCAGCCAGGAGTCCCGCATGTGCCGAAGTTTCTGCTGCACTACTCTCTGAATGTTCTTGGAGGCATCTTTTTTTTATGTTGACATCGGGTCATTCAAATATGCCTTGAGGAAAAGATGTTTCTCGGCCAGCAATTGGTTGATGTCTTCGGAATTTTCATCAAACCAGTCTTTATGCTTTCGGGGGGTTGGATCCAGGATTTCCATAGCAGTGTTGTAAATTATGTCCATTAGGGCTCTCCAGTCTCGATATGTGGCGTTGGATGAAGAATGAGAAGATGAAGAATTACACAGAGTAATGAATCATCAAATGTTGAAGGACCTGTCGTAATGTATTAAGTTGTCATTGTGCAATTGCGAACTGTGACCATTTGATTGATGTGTTTAATTACTTGACGATCTCACTTTGCCATTTCACTCAATTGGTAAAAGACTTATATTGCAAACTTCTAAAACTAATTTGTTCACTTGCACTATAGAAAGCTATTTGGCTCCTAAGCCATACCTGGAATACCAAATCGAATCAAAAATTGATAGTTTAAAAACAAAAGGACTGTTAACAGAAAATGAAGAGAACAAATTAAGAAAGCGCTGTCAAGATTTTCTTGTCTCATTCAAGCAATTGAAGCAGAGACTTCCTGAAAATTTAGATGTATTTAAAAATATTTCCCTCTTTTATGTTAACAATATACTTCAGCATATTGCAGATAAATCACACACCGAGCGTGTGAGACGTAAGATGGTGGAAATGACTACGTGTTCACATGCACCCACTGTGAACGAACATTTACAGCGCGAATTGGCCTTATCAGTCACATTCGCTACCGCCATGGGTAAAAGTTATTATGCCTTTTTGAAGCACAAACTATCGTCTGTCAAGACGGCAAGGTGCCAATGATACTTCAGCCAGTAAAGAACTTACCTAAATATTGTCAAGTTTTGACATTTTTAGGGGATACTGATAATAGTGTGGCGGAAGCAGAATATCAGTTAACCAAAATAAATTTGGTTGACTGGAGAAACAAAACAGAAACTGAAGCTTTCTGGTAAGACAATTTAAAGATGCCTCAGGTAACAGTCCACTCTGTGAGCTCTTTGAATGTGCGATGTCTGCCATGATACTACCCCATTCAAATGCTGATGTGGAAAGAGTTTTCAGTACTATGAATTATATAACATGTAAACTAAGAAACAGGTTTAAACTTGACCTCTTAAATGCTATCTTGACAATAAGATTTGGCCTGATGAGTGTAGGAAAATGCTGTTCAACTTATCAGCTCCCTGATCGTGTATTAAAAGAAAGTGGAACAGCTAAAGCATACCAAAACTACTGAGCGTAGTCTTACCAAGAAATCAATAATCAGCTGAAAGATGCAGTTGTTGACAGCTATGTCCTGTGAAGGATATGCGAACATACCAGAGTCATTTTGAATTTGAAGCTTCAACTTCCTCATCGAAGCTACGTTTATCCTGTGGATCTTGTGAGACAGACATCAGTGAAGATGAGGACATGATTCTATAGGGTAAGTCACATCAATCCATCCATCATGTGCCATGCCGATAAGCGTAGGCGGTCATGTACTACCATGCCACTCGATCACCAGAGTCGTGGATCAGCTCTGTGTTCCTGTCTCGACCATGCCATGTGGACAAACCATCCAGGTATTTACTTCTGGGTCTTCCCCCTGGTCTCTTCCCTTCAATCTTGCCAGTCGTCACCAAGTTCTCCAATTCATTTCTTCTCATAACATGCCAAAAATTTATTTTGACTGTCTACGTCTAATGTCTCTAATCAGTTTACGATCTTCATTTGTTTCTTAAAGGACTTGTTCATTGGTTTTTCTGTCTGTCCATGGTATTCTTTGCATTTTCATCAGAAACCACATTTCCACAGCCATCAAATGTTTTTCAGCTTGACTGCTTATTGTCCACGCTTCACATCCATACAAAAGTATAGATTCTATGTAGCACTTCAACACTCTTTTGCTAGTTTCAATCGATATCTTTTTATTGGTCAGTATGTTTTTCATCTTGCAAAAGGCTATCTTCGCAATGCAATTCTTGTTCTAATCTCTTCAAAGCATCTCCCATCATATGTTATGACTGTGCCGAGATAAGAGATAACTGTATCGATTCACTTGCTTAAGAATATGCCCATTTACTCGTATATCACATTGTGATGTGATATCACATCAATATCAATGTAATTTCTTACTTTCTCAATCTAGATGTTTTTCCTAGATGTTTACGAACAAAATCTAGATATTTCTAGATGTTGTTTGGATCGTTTCTAGATTTTTTTTTTCTGTTCGGCATTTGGTGGAAACATGGCGGCATGTTGAATGTTGGACTAAAACTAAAACAGTCTCACTTTGGTAATGTTGAATATTTTATTACATCATTCATATATCGTTTAATGGTGTTGAATATACTCATACTATCTCACCCGGGATTGGTGGTGGGATTCTGGGTAGTTAAGCAGCCCGCCTCGCGTTCCGAAAGTTGTGGATTCAATTCCTAGCGAGTCCCATAATCAATTTAATTTTTAGTATTTACAAATGAGACTGCCACAGTAGATAGGCCTTGAAATTCAAAATCTAATGGTACTTCAATGATGCCTGTATGATGTCACTTCTAAGTGAAGATATTCACATCTTTGTGAAGGTGAGACGAGTTGCGATTTTTCATACTATTCATCCGTAAGTGAAGCTCTCCAATGTGTCCCTTCCTCCACCAGCGACACCCGCTGGTGTCTGCGCGTCTATGCGTGCGAGATTTCTCAAACGGTCATATGAAAACTGACTTCAAAAATATGTTCCGTCATGTTAAATGATTACAAAATAGTAGAAGTAGACAGATAAATTATTAATAATCTTTAAACTTGTGTTCTATTTAACTTTTGTAGGTCAAATCGCATGTTTTATATGTTGAAAAGTGTAGCGCAATCGATATGCAGCGACCGTCATGACCCGTGGGTTTCCAATTCACAAAGTCACATCTTCGCAGAAAATCTGTTTTTCAACCACAATTCGAGCAAGTTTAGCAATGAAACTTTGCTGATTCAGGGGCAATATTTTATACGGCAATTAAAATTCACATTAAACAAAGACATCTATTGGATTCATCGATTCCGATACGCGATAATTCCGCTGCTTGCTCCCCGGCAGTCGGCAGCTTGCACAGATCCATAGAGCACACTTTATTCACAAACTTCCAGTTTCTTAGTTCTGTAAAATATTTTACTTCATAACGTTTACTAGTTTCTATTATATCACCTAATAATTTTGTGAAAAATAAAACAAAAAACAAAAAACATGTCCAGCCGGGAATAGAACCCAGGCCTCCCGCTTGACAGGCGCGCTGCTTACGACACAATGCTTGTTCTGCAAAGATAATTATATAGTAAAGCCGCCGTTTTGGGTTTGATGATCATAACTTTTTCGCCTGTTTTATAACCACAATTAAAGCACGTTAGCGATAAAACTTTCCACATTTCTGAAAAATCTGATGCAGAATTCGAAGATCCATCTACAATTGATGGTTTTCTATTGAAAGCGACAGAACAAAACAATGAATTACGTGTCAGTGTGCCTTCCATTTTCTCCGCGCGCGAGGTTGGTTGCAACCAAACGGGTCATAGGTGGATTATGAAAACTGACTTCAAAAATATGTTCCGTCATGTTAAATGATTAAACAATAGTACAAGTATACAAATAAATTATTAATAATCTTTAGTTAGTTATTTAGTTAGTTATCAGTTGGGGTATCTTCGTTGCACTCCGGACATATCCATAGGTGCTCAGATCCTCCCCCTAGCATATGCATCAGCGTCCGGTGGCTAATAGTGCCAGTTCTGTGTTGGTTGACGAGGCGCTTTGTTTTCCCGATGTACCTCTCGCGTCTGGCTGTGCCGATTCTTACTCCCAGGTCTTTCATCCTGGAGAGCGATGTGGAATCACTGGCGTCAAAATCCTCTGTTCTCGCCATATCTTTAAGGGCGTTAATAACATCCGCACGATCCATGGGCTGGCCATCTATAGGGGGTGCAGAGCCAGCCAATTTATCAGCTCGTTCATTTCCCTCGACTCCCGCATGTCCCGGGACGAAGATGAAGGTGACTTTGCGGACAACAGACTTCCGCAGCGACTCAGTTCACTGTCTACGTACAGGTCCAGCTTCGACCTTCTGAATCATGCTCATTGAATCACTTAGTACACACACGTTGGTATAATGCTGTGATTCCAGCCATATGAAAGCCTGTGTAACTGCCATCACCTCCATCGTCATGCTGCTCGTGGTCATAGAGTGGGCACCACTGGATTCTTGAACGGTCCGGCCCGCTGAACGGGCTGTAAATGCCCACGCACTTCTCTGCTGCTTTACAACAGATCCATCTGTATAGATGAGCACTTCGGGGCTATCTGAGTGATCATAGATGAGCGCGTTAACCTCTGCATTGACAGCGGCAGGGTTCTGCTCTCTGCACCATCTGTCGAGTGTGATAATGCAGGAGAAGGTATACTTAAAAGCTGGAGGCACCGGCACCCATTCCTTGCCGGGGTTGATACTGGTAAGACTGCAGACCTGTCCGACGACATCTTCCGCCCGACCCATCCATGATTTGCCCCTCTTTAGCCTGTCACCCTTTTCTCTGAATACAGCGTCATGCAGAGGGTGCTGCTCATCTGCACTTATTTTTAAGTATGCACGAGCTCTCCAGATCTTGATCCTGTGTTCCATTGTCGGGAAGTCAAGGAGGTATCTCATTGCTACACAGCTGGTGTCTCTCGTGCAGCCCAAAATGATGCGCATGGCTTCGTTTTGTACCTTTTCAAGTCTTCCAATCTGTGTAGGGCTGACAGTGAGGATGGCCAGGGCATACTCGATGCGTGAAAGCACAAGTCCTTGGAACAGAAGTAATAGCAGTCTTTGCTCGATATTGGCAGTCGCCATGACTCTCATTGCTGCCAAACCTTTTCGAGCCTTCGTTATGACATAATCGACATGATCTCTGAAAGACAGGCTACGATCAAGCCTCACGCCAAGATATGTCATTGACTGGGTTCTACTCAGAATGCTCCCATCCATTCTTACTGCCGGCAGGTCTGTTTTCACAATATGGTTGTTTAGTGAGAACCATGTAACCGTTGCCTTTGC
Source organism: Cepaea nemoralis (assembly GCA_014155875.1). Lineage (NCBI taxonomy): Eukaryota > Metazoa > Mollusca > Gastropoda > Stylommatophora > Helicidae > Cepaea > Cepaea nemoralis. Next base: position 175,296 of record JACEFZ010001169.1, on the reverse strand, counting down.
AGGGTTGACAAGGGCATCGGCATCAGCACACCATGAGGAAATTCGATCTAGTTCGCCCTGCATATAGTTGGCAACCGCCTGTCTATCTCGACCCTGTCGATACACGAGGATGTCGTCAACGAATGATAGAGTCCTACCCCTCCCATCCAACTGTTGTTCAGTGATCGGCACCGTATACACGTTGAATAGTACTGGTGACAGTGGTGAACCCTGCGGCAATCCTGGACATATCGTTATCGGCTCAGAAGACCAACTCCCGCATCTTAGCACCACCTTCCTTTGGAGTAGACCTGCAGCTATCCATCGTACAAGGTGAGGGTGCACTTTCAGTCTGAGGAGGGTTTGCATCAAGTGCTCGAAAGATACTCTGTTATATGCGTCCTCTAAGTCTATGGCGGCCGCACATGTCTCTTCTCTGACCTGAAATCCTTCGTACACATCTTGAGCAAAGACCGCCGCATTCAGCCATGACTCTTTGTTGCGTCTGTATCCTCCAAGTGTGGGCGGGAAGCAGCCGAGCTGTTCCAAGTCCCAAGCAAGTCTGTGTGCTACAATTTTCTCCAGTAGCTTGCCAACAGTATTCTGCATCGTAATGATTCTGTAGCCGCTTATCTTGGAGTGGTCTTTGTTCGGTTTTGGCAGCGGCAGCAAGTAGCTGTGTAGCCATTCTTCTTTGACCTGACCCCTCTGGATACTGGTGTTGAATTCTCTGGCCAGTTCTTCCATGTCATCATCTGATATCACCATTAGGTCACCATATCGGATGCCGTCTGGGCTGGGGTGGTGTTAGGTGATTTCTTGAGCATCGCACGCAATATGTCAACTGTGATTGTCCATTCTTCGTCTGTCCCGACCCCCTCACACAACTGAGAGAGTGTTGTTGTGGTCCTCTGTCTGGCGGGCTCGTCTTTCTGGTCAGTCTGTTCTATGTAGCGTGCAAGAAGGGCCTTACCTTTATCCGCATCCGACTTTTTCCATGCGAGGTCTGTGCCTTGAAAGTCTGGAATACCCTACGTTGTGCAGCACCGTTCATGCTCTTGTGGAGGAGCCAGAATGTCGTAAGAGATTGCTCGGAGCACACCTTCCTGCAGAACTCGTCCCATTTGTCGGCCTTGGCCTGTTTGGCGCAGGATTTGAATAAAGTCGTCGTCCTAACGACCTCAGTCTTCAGGTTCGCCAACTCAACCTGTGGCATGTTAGCCTTTCTGGCCTTTTGCCAGTCTTTGACAGCCTGCCTCTTTCCCAGCCACACCTTCTCGACCTCTCCATTCCACCATGGTGGCTTATAATAATCTTTAAATTTGTGTTCTCTTTAACTTTAGTAGGTCAGATTGCATGTTTTGAGTGTTTTAAAGTGAAAGTGTAACATGCCATTGCGATCGATACGCGCATGCGTAGTCGCCATGGCGCATGTCATGCGTTTCTCCATTCACAAAAACACGCTTTGCCGAAAATGTTGTTTATCATCCACAATTTAAGCATATCGGCAATGAAATTTTCCAGATATATTTAAAATTGTAGGCAAAGTTCAAAAATACATCTATAAGTGATGATTTTCTTTGAACAGCGCCAGAATAGTGTTACAAAGTGTACATGCCAGTCGGATCAATATGCACAAAGAACGAAAACACGCCTTTGCAGAAAGTGTTGTTTTTCTCCACAATTTAAGCAAAGTCGGCGATGAAACTTTCCAGATATATTTAAAATTGTATGCAGAATTCAAAAATACATCTATAATTGGTGATATTCTATGAACAGCCCCCAAAAAAATTTAATTACGGTAAGTATAAAATATATCTTTATTTATATAAAAGGTCATTATGATTTCAACCAATCGCCGTGCACGGAATATTAAGCAAACCTTTCCTGGAAAGCCCAGGATGACGTGTGTTATTGTCACGTGAGATTTGAATGAATGAATGACGTCGAAAGAATGCATGGTAAATTAGACTGCGATTTCCGGGACGAGATTTTCAATGGCGATCTGACTCCGTACATGACTTTTGTTTTTACTTCGGGTAATGGCACGATGGAACACGCTATATTTCCTGTCTCGATCATTCGGTTCACGACAAGTGCAGTTAGTTATCATTGTGACCAGGGTGGCAAGGCCTAACTTGACATATTATTTATTTTCCGATAGGATGTGCCGTGACCTAATTAACAATTTAAAATGGCCGCCAATTGTGTATTATTTGCTAAATGTCTGTTGCATTGCTAACGAACCTAACAAGATGTATTGTATTTATTATTTTATTGTGTGTATTGGTAAAAGGAAAGTCACAGCCACATTCCTTTTTCGATAGGCTGTGCCATGACTTAATTAACAATTCAAAATGGCTGTCAACTGTGTATTATTCGCTAAATGTATGTTGCATTGTTAACAAACCTAGCAAGATGTATATTTTATTGTGCGTGTTGGTAAAAGGAAAGTCACAGCCACATTCCTGTTTTGATAGGATGTGCCGTGACCTAATTAACAATTCAAAATGGCCACCAATCAATGATATAACCAGCATGAGCAGTTCTCTCGGACTTTGAAGAAAGTGATAGTACATGAAGTGATAGTATATGAAATAGTGTACAGATGTCTGACAATCACATACAATATGTTGTATTTTGTAAATATTTGTGTTACTGTCTTCGTTTTCCTTCATTCTGTTCTTTATTTTATAGCATTCTGTTCACTAACACCTTAGAAATGATTTTTTTTACTAACCTAACCTAAAAATCTCAGGAAATGCCTAAAAAATCATGCCTGTTCAGAGTTAGACAAAGGCAAAATGCTTGCCCTGTAAAGGGTTAAATGGTCCTCCCTCCAATGAAAATGTACTAATGTACTTACATTTCCTTCATCTGTTCACTATACACTGCATTAGCTTTCTTTTGTTGATAACATTTCCTGCAATATATTAGTTAGTCTTTCCTCTTGAGCCCAAGGTGGCGCATAGGGCAAAAGTCATGGCTCTCCATGCCTGGCGGTTCGCTGCTACCTGTTGTAGGTCTTGGATGTTTATTTGGCCATTGAATGAGCCTTCTCTGATGATGGTTCTACGCAGGGTCTCCCTTGGTCTTCCCCGTTTTCTTTTGCCTGTCGGTGTCCATATGAGGTTCCTGCAATATATAGAACAAGTTAATTAAACCATTCTGCCAGCCTGAGAAGATAAATAAAAAAGATTACATCAATAAATGTTAACTCTTTTGTAACAAATATCTGCATGCAAAATTCTTAACTGAAAAATATAACTCATAAAATAACCTAGAAAAAGATATATACATATAGCACAATAGTATAGTTTATAAATGTTATAACAAAAATATAAAAAATATAAAACTCAAGGTAATCCAGCTTTACAGAAAAAAATTACGAAACGTACAGGACGTTGCTGCGACTAGCCTTCATCTATAAACAAATAAACAAAATACATACACAAAACACAACATAACCACGGAGAAGACTCTCCAGTGACTACATTAAGGCATAAGTAAGAATGAGGAGGATAGGGTATCCAGCTTCAAACACTGACAAGTGTTCTCTGAAATGCATAGCCGTCCTCTTTGCCATCTTCAGTAGTCAATTCTAAAGAAAAAAGTGTATAATGTATTACATTCATGAATATATGTTACTGAAATTGATTTCTTCTTCTTTTCGTTCATCCGGAGTGTTTTTTCAGATGTGATTGCGGTGTGTCTGTTATGCGCCTTTGGGCCGAAACCCGTAGGCCAACACATCCCGCTACAGCGTGCTTTTTTGACCAGGTAGCATTCCTGGGAGAAATTGATTTAACATGTGCAACATGTAACATCTTCTAGTTATTCTAAATGTTCAGGAAATGTGGCCGTGATTGTCAAAGGTAACAGTAAAATTGATTCTGATTCTATCATCTATTGTGGGGTTAGATGAAAATGTCTCCAACAGACTATCATAATGTAAATAAAATAGAAAATGAAAGATGCAAAAATAAAAGTTACATTGGTTGTGAAGTTAAACCACACACACAAAAAAAGAAAAAACTGTCTCACAGTATTTTATTTAAATCTGATTATTTATGTACTGCTCTGCCTGAAAAAAAAAAAGTATTCAAGTAATCTTTACAGGTTTATATAGACACGTCTGAAAACTGACTTTTAAAATAATTTACAGACATGTCAAATGGTGAAGACTTACACACGTAACACAGATAAATGATTACTATGAATTAAACTTCTAATCTGTTTAATGTTAGTAATTAAACTGATGGTTCAAATTATAAAATAAACAAAGGATTGGCTATAATAGTATAATACTATTACTATACTATAGCGTGGGTGTCGCTAAAGATAGAATTTTGCGAAATGGATGTGCTATTCAGAAACACTTGAAGAAAGGGGTACCCTTCTGAAGATCAGAAGCCCCCTGCCGTGTTTGCTCCACGTTGGAGTTCCTACGACTAACTTGTGGCTGGTCCACCAGACATGCCTGGAGAGATGGGCTACTGCTGTGGCCTACCAGTACAGCCCAGTGGTCAATTGACCTCGCCGGTGGTCTGCACCATCAGGGCCAACAGCGGACCAGGCTGATAACCCCTAATGCTGTATAGGTGGTATACACTGTATATATGGTGACCACACGGATACAATTCAGACCATCCAACCAACCATGAGCTCAGAACAACGGACGTTGGTCTGGCCATGCGTTTGTGGTAGGAACTTTCCGACCTTCTGGGGAATGAGAATTCACACTGGATGGAAGAAGTGCGGGAGTGCGTCAGAGGAGGCACGACAGCGCAGCCCTTGCGAAAGGGTTGATAAGACGCCAGAGGATATCAGTCAGGGCGAACCCCACAGAGCTGATCATCCTCAAGTTGTCACACGTGACGATGTCACTTGTGACAGTGCCACCTGTGACATACCCGCGCACCCTTCCGAAAGGGTGAAGATCAAGTTCCCTAGTGCCAACAGGAAGGAAGAGTGGGCATCACTAGAAACAATGTTGCACTGTGTTTTAGACGAGGAACTAAAATACATATCCCTTGAGGAGAAACTAGTAAAGTTCGGTGAAATTGTCTACCTCCACTCGCTGAGTCATTTTGGTAGCAGCGAGAGGAGGGAAGCAGCTCTGCCGCAGAAAACCAGGTAGTAGAGACTGCTTAAGGAGATGAAATGGAAACAAATAGGTATATTAAACTCCTGCGAGAAAAAACGTACTAAACATCAACAAAGTTGCACATACCTTACAAGGAGATCCACGTATCGCGAAATACAGTTAAAAATCCAAAATCAGAAGCACTCAATAAATATAAAAAATGAATAATAAAATAAGATAAAATACACATGAACGCGTACAATACGACACACAGACGTTTCGATTCTCAGAATCTTTGTCAATGACAACACAGATAGCTAACAATGAGTACAGCAAACAACGACAAAACACAAACACACGACCTATCACTTAGCCATGTGAGGCAGAAAAGGTGACTTGGCCAGCTGCGAAGGCGCTTGTGGCTGCAGAATTTAAAAATGGGTTGCCAAAAAGGATTTGAGTAGCCAAAAATATGTGAACAGTCTGCTATGAAAATATAGGAATGTGGGACAATTAAGTCTAGATATTGACAGCATAGTAATAGATAGTGTAAACAATTGGGGAAGATGCCACAGTTATACTGTAGCGTCCACAACAGTATTAATCCCTGCTGGGTGGATGCATCCCAGATTGTTGATTAGCTGGCATTCAATTTTAAGTCTGACGCAGCTATTGGAGAAGCAGGGTTTTAATGCGGTGACACATGCATCGTCGGCTCCATTATGGTTGGAGGAATTGAAATGGTTGGGGACAGGTTTGTCAGTGCCCTGATTGATGTCTCTGAGATGTTCTCTAAAACGATCAGCAAGACGTCTACCCATTTGGCCAATGTATTTCATGTCACATCGTTTGCAGATGATAACATAAATCAGATTGCGGGATGTACAAGTGAAAGAATCTTTCAAGGTGAAGGTGCCTCGGGGAAATGCAATCTCTGGTGTCTGAACAACGTATGGGCATGTCAGACAGTTCCTACGATGGCATTCGAATGTGCCCACTGATGAAGTAACCGTGGGGAGGCGACTATGCACAAGGTGGTCTCTGAGGCTCTGGTTACGTCGGAAAATTACCCTGGGGCCATTGGAGAATACCTCACGAGTGGTAGGATCGGATTCCAAGATGGACCAGTGTCTCAGGAAAATGTGCTTGATGGTATAGGCATGTGGATGGAAGGTGAGGATAAGCTTGGGTTCATTGTTCGGAGGTCGCGTATGTTTGGCGAGGGACATTTCCCGTGAGACCTGGGTTATGCGACAGAAAGCTGTCGACAAGACGTCCTCTGGGTCTGCGGAAAAAGTCCAGCATTTCGTGGGCTCTCTCGAGGAAGTCATCATCCTGACAGATACGACAAAGGCGGAGTAGCTGGGAATATGGGATAGAATCTTTGCAGCTTTTGGGGTGGGATGAGCTGTACAGGAGGAAACCGTGAGCATCAGTAGGTTTGTAGTACACAGAGGTCGTGAGGCCTGTAGGGTTTAACTTAATGGTGGTGTCAAGGAAATTGACAGAGGTGGTAGAAATTTCTGTTGTGAATTTGATCGATGGATGGAAGTTGTTGACATAATTAATGAAACGGTTCAGTTCCGCCTCTGACATGTCAGTGAGACCTATGCCGTCATCGATGTAGCGTCAGTAAAAAGAAGGGAGAAGACCATCATAGCTAAGTTCAATCTGGTGTTCCAGATGTCCCATAAATACACATGCGTAGCTGGGTCCCATTTTAGTGCCCATGGCGACACCGCTGATTTGTTCAAAGTAGTGGCCATTGAACTCAAAGGAATTATTGGTGAGGACCAATTCAGCGAGTCTCACAAGTGTGCGTGTAGGGATGGCTTGATCTGTGCATTGATCCAGAAAGAACTGTAGCGCCCTGAGGCCATCAGCGTGAGGAATGGAGGTATAGAGGGAACATACATCCATTAGGAATAGTCTGTATGTGTTCCCAGGAGTCAGTTGGAGAGATTTGAATGAAAGTAACGCATGCGTTATATCCTTGATGTATGACGGGAGATTCGCAACCAGAGGTTGGAAAATCCTGTCAAGAAACGCTGAGATCAGTTCAGTCGGGCATGAGCTGGCGGAAACTATCGGACGTCCAGGACTTTTGAGTTTATGTATTTTGGGCAGCATGTAGAGGGTGGGTTTGCCCAAGTCAGAGTCATGGATGTGAAGTGAAGTGGCACTGGGTGGTAAGGCATCCTCACGTATGAGCTGTTTGATGGTATTTTGAATCTTCCGGTTATAGGAGAGAGTGGGGTCTTCGGTGCAGGGTGAATAATTATCAGGTTTATTGAGTTGAGACATGACTTCCTCGACATATAGATCTTTTTGCCAAACAACCACCGCACCCCCTTTATCCGCCTGTTTGATGACTATGTCCTGTCTGCGCTGTAGTTGAGACAGGGCACGCCATTCGGGCGGGGATAGGTTGGAGCGTTTCAAGCGAGGGAAAGAAAGTTGCTTGATCTCATGGAGTGTGTTAGCTATGTAGAGGTCAAGCGCGTTGGAAACTCCGGAAGGTGGAGTCTATGTGGAACGGGATTTGGTTGAAGATGGAAAAATGTCTGGAAGCTGTGGGGTGGGACTGAGGACAGGCTTGTCTCTGTGGTGGTACTTGAGGCGGAGTCGTCTGTGGAAGTTAGAGACGTCTTCCAAAATGGCGCGACTCTCCATACGAGGGGGGGGGGGGGGTAGAGGGACAAAACTGAGACCTTTCCCTAACACAGCATGTTCTTCGGGAGACAGTGGTAGGTCAGGCGGTATGCATACCACTTTGGTGTGGCTGATGGGTGTCGAAGTGGGGGAAGGGACATGGGTACATAGATGGCTAATTTTGTCTTTCTTACGTGATGATAGACATTTATATAGCTCTCTATTATAATGTTGAATGATGGAGGTGATCAAATGGAAAGCAAGCTGGTTGTTGAACGTCAGTAGATGCAGAGTCCGGTACAGGTTGTGCTTGGTGTCCTTGAGTTCGGAGATATGTCGTTGATGCACAGTCACTGCCAGCTTCATGTATTTGACAGACTGCTCCTGTGCCAGGCGATTAAAGAGTCGTGTCTCAGCAGGAACCAGTTTGCCTAACGAGAGATGAATGTTGCTCCGGAAGCCTTTGGGTGTAATTTTGAGCCGGAGACAGTTGTTCAGGAAATTCAAATGGCAGGAAAAGCGAGTGATGTTAAACATAATACGCGCGAGGCTGATAGCTGCACGGGACATGTCCTGGGGTATGAGAGCAAATATGTCGGAGACGGTGTGGTGGAGAGATGACATAGTCCGTCTGTCAGCAGGCATGATCGGCTACAGGTCGGTAAACATGAACTAATGGATATATAAACTAAAAAACTAACAACAGGAAAACGGACGATGAGAAGGGGTAGCAGCCAGGAAATTAAATGATATGGAAGAGAAAGAAAAGGCAGAGGCTGCAGCAGGATATAACAATATGAAATGGAAACAAATAGGTATATTAAACTCCTGCGAGAAAAAACATACTAAACATCAACAAAGTTGCACATACCTTACAAGGAGATCCACGTATCGCGAAATACAGTTGAAAATCCAAAATCAGAAGCACTCAATAAATATAAAAAATGAATAATAAAATAAGATAAAATACACACGAACGCGTACAATACGACACACAAACGTTTCGATTCTCAGAATCTTTGTCAATGACAACACAGATAGCTAACAACGAGTACAGCAAACAACGACAAAACACAAACACACGACCTATCACTTAGCCATGTGAGGCAGAAAAGGTGACTTGGCCAGCTGTGAAGGCGCTTGTGGCTGCAGAATTTAAAAATGGGTTGCCAAAAAGGATTTGAGTAGCCAAAAATATGTGAACAGTCTGCTATGAAAATATAGGAATGTGGGACAATTAAGTCTAGATATGGGGGGGGGGGGGGGGACAGCATAGTAATAGATAGTGTAAACAATTGGGGAGATTGACAATTGAGGAGATGAGGAAAGAAAAGAATTCCGCTCGGAAACGATGGAAATCAGCACCCAAGCACTAGAAGGAGGGCTTGCGCCAGGTGTGGCAACATCTGAAAGCCAGGCACAATGCCCTCTCCCTAGCGGAAAGGTTTTGAAGAAACAGGCGGAAAACCCAGAAGGAACATGAGAGGTTCTTCTGGGAACCATACGAGTTTGCACGAGGCTTGTTCGAGCAGCCACGATTCGGCGTCCTCGACGTCAGCAGAGAGGAATTGGAGAACCACCTTGTGACGACATACTCCGATGCCCAACGGAACGTCCCTCGGAGAGATTGAGGGGCTCACAAGCCCGGCGAAACCCACTGTGGAGTTCTTCTTCTTCTTCTTCTTCTTCTTCTTCTTCTTCTTCTTCTTCTTCTTCTTCTTCTTCTTCTTCTTCTTCTTCTCCTTCTCCTTCTTCTTCTTCTTCTTCTTCTTCTTCTTCTTCTTCTTCTTCTTCTTCTTTGCGTTCATCCAGAGTGTTTTTTCAGATGTGATTGGCCAACACATCCGACTTTAGCGTGCTTTTTTGACCAGGTAGCATTCCTCGGAGACTCTCACTTTTGCGGTACCGTCCACAACCCAGCTGGCCAAGGTGGAATGGTCGAAGACTTAACAGTCATCCCTAAAAGGAAGGCAGGGACAGTCCATGACATTTTCCGCCATCCAGGGTGGTGCCATGAGCCTGACGACGTCATGGCATGGTTCAGTTATAGCCTAGGTCACAGAGTACAGGTTACGACTGTGTTCAGAATTGAACACGAGAACGTGGAAAGCAGGGGCTTTCCACACAACGTGAAAAACGTTGGAACTCACTTCCCAGGTGATAGGAAGTGAGCTCGGGACAAGTTAGTCGGGGGTTGATCCATCGTCCTGTGTGGACATGGTGAAAAGTAGACAGCGTTATGGCTCTACATTGAGCCACGCATTTAATCTGTGATGTAGTGTAATGTGATGTGACTGTCGAATAAGTGATTGTATCTTTGATTATGTGATCGTGTATATTATACGTACGAAACTGATAACAGTCTTTGTGTTCACTCTTGTTCGAGTTGACTGGAGTTCGAGTGGGTGAGGTGTATGACGCACGATCGAGTAACCATGATATACTCATGTGCTGCGAGATGACCAGGGGACTGACTGGAGAAGAAGAGAAGAATGAATCATCCCCTGTTGGACACGAGAAGGGCTTGCTACAGCTAGCTCATTCAGATAGTCCAGTCATATCCTGGCAGGTGGCTTCCATAATTGCAGGGCTGACACATAGCGCCCTGGTGTTGGACTCACCGAGGAAATCGTCACGTCCTGCTCATGGCTGCTTTAATTCCTCACTTCAATATATTGGGCATTTCATTCGCCCGGGCTGTTCCCGCACAAACCAGACAGATCTGCAGACGGTATCCACTCAGCGAGTTTTCGTTTCGGACATGTGCTCGTCGTTGTTTCCCGTCAGAGCTGTTCCAGGCACGGCGGACATTCGGAAAACTACCTAGTCAGAGCTGTTCCGAACAAGAGCGGCAATCGGAAACTACGTAGTTAGAGCTGTTCCTAGCATGCGAGACATTCGGACGAGACATTTCACTCGGAAGTAAATGCGTAGTGGCAATTTTTATTTTCCCACCCGTAGGGCGGAACTTCTGTCTTCGGCGGGCATTTTTAATGAGGTTAGCCTTCCTCGGGTTTCGAGGCACGTTAGACTTATTGTTGTGATGTCGCCCACATCTCAGCTGGTCAAGATAGAACAGTCAGAGACATCACGGTCAACCCTCAAGGACAAGTATCTGTTCTGGGCATGTAGCGTGCTCAGAATCTCACTTCCATTTTTCAGTAGGTGGGTTATCGGCCTGGCTCTCACTTCCGAACTTTTATGGCTTAGAGGCGTCCAGCCACAACCCTCGACAGAGGGCCTTAGAGTATATATCCGGACCAAGAACTTCTGCCTTCGTGCGCCTGACATAAACTTTTGACTGCTATCTTCAGTCTACCTGCAGAGCAGCAGGTTGTGTCTCGCTTAGTCTGGCCCCTATCCCATGAGCTGTTCGATATGTAGTTTTCATCCATCGACATAGCACATGGGGTCAATGGGACACGCAAGCACCCCCACCATGGCAAGGTGGAGACACATCAGGGGGAGACTGTGGAGTTCAATGCCAGGCCTCCGATGTGGAGCGAGGTGGTTGCGATTGTGAAGAAGGCAAAAAACAAGTCAGCACCAGGGCCCAACGGTGTGGCTTATACAGTCTATAAAAGATGGCCGAACGTCCTTATGAAGCTACACCGGATACTGAAGTCTGCGTGGAAGCAAAAGCATTTCAGCAATGGAGTGGAAGACAGCCAACAGGAATCTACATTCCTAAAGAGCAAAACTCTGCCGGCATTGCCCAATTCAGGCCGATCTCTCTTCTGAACATTGAGGGGAAGATATTCTTCTCGATCACTGGCCGGTCAGGATCACGAAGTACTTGACGGGGAACAAGTACATCGAGACAGCAGGTTCAAAAATGGGGACTACCCGGAGTCCCCAGTTGTCTCGAGCACAGTACCATGATCTGGGATGCTATCCAGAGAGCGAAGACAAAGAAGGAGGAACTCCACGTGATATGGTTGGCCTGGCAAACGCCTATGGGTCCGTGCCACATAGTGGAAGTAAACAAAGCCATCCAGCAACTCTCCAGCGGCTAGGCACCTGGTCCTGACTCCATCCCAGCAGAGATATACAAGGCAGGTGGGCCAGTCCTAACAGAGCAGCTTCACCAAGTCTTTACAAACATATGGGTGAATGAGACCATGCCACAAGATTTCAAAGACGCGTCAATAGTCCACTTTTACAAACGTAAAGGAAACCACCAATCCTGTGACAACCACCGAGGCATCTCCTTGCTTTCAATTGCAGGGAAGATACTCGCCAGAATTCTTCTCAATCGCCTCACGGCCCATCTCGATCAAGGTCTTCTTCCTGAGAGTCAATGTGGCTTCAGAAAAGAACGTGGAACTGTTGACATGATTTTCGCTGCAAGGCAGCTGCAAGAGAAATGTCAGGAACAGAACTGCGAAATGTTCTCCACTTTCATTGACCTTACCAAGGCTTTTGATACAGTCAGCAGAGAAGGACTGTGGAAGATCCTGGCAAAATATGGCTGTCCACGAAAGTTTGTCCAAATAGTGCGGCTATTTCATGATGGCATGCAGGCAAGAGTACAGGAAAATGGTGAACTGTCTGAACCCTTTCCTGTCACCAATGGAGTGAAACAAGGATGTGTCCTGGCACCAACACTGTTCAGCCTCATGTTTTCAGCCATGTTGATGAATGCCTTCGAGAACGACGACATTGGAATAGACATCAACTACCGCATCGATGGAAAGTTATTCAATCTCAGAAGGCTGAAAGCTAAAACCAAAATTAACAGCGACACCGCCAGAGAGCTCCTGTTTGCTGATGATTGCGCTCTATACGCCAACTCAGAGGTGGACATGCAACATAATGTTACAGCTTTCTCACATGCCTGTACATGCCTGTTTGGGCTCAATATCAACTTGGAGAAGACTAGTTATGCACCAGCCAGCTCCAGGGAATAATCACACTGTGCCGAATATCAAAATGAATGGTCATAGACTAAGTGTTGTGGACAAATTCACCTATCTTGGCAGCACTGTGTCACAAGCTGCCACAATTGATGACGAAGTGAATGCAAGAATCTCCAAGGCCAGTGCGGCCTTTGGCAGACTGTACAAGAATGTATGGGACAGAACTGGAATAAGCCTGCAAACAAAGCTAAAAGTCTACAAAGCAGTTGTATTATCCACACTGCTATATGCTAGTGAAACCTGGACTGTTTATCAGCGACACGCTAGGAAATTAAACCACTTCCACACAGTCTGCCTAAGGAAGCTACTGAAGATTAAATGGCAAGACAAGATCCCAGACACTGAAGTCCTAGAAAGAGCATCCATGCCCAGTATCCACACTCTACTGATGAAGAATCAGATTAGCTGGGCTGGTCACTTGACTCGCATGCCAGATCACAGGCTCCCTAAACGAATTTTTTACAGCAAACTGCGCTGTGGTAAACGCTCCCAAGGTGGCCAGAGGAAACACTCTGAAAATCTCTCTGAATGCTTTTGGAATTCATCATGACACCTGGGAGACTGCAGCCAGAGACCGAAGTTCGTGGTGTGCATCATTAAAAAAGGGTGCAGTCATGTGTGAGGCAACCAGGATTGCAAGAGCTGTAAAGAAAAGGCAGGACAGAAAAACCACTGCAGGAAATCCTCCTCCAGAAACGTCAAGCATTCTTTGTCCACATTGTCAAAGAACATTTCGAGCCAAAATAGGCCTTATCAGCCATCTTAGAACGCACGGCTCCATACTTTCAACCCCACTGGATGAAATGAATGGTCATCATCATTCTTGATGGACAAACAACACAATATATTATCACTTGATACCCTTTTTGGTATGGACAATACAATATAATATATTATCACTTGATCCCCCATTTGGTATGGACAATACAATGTAATATATTATCACTTGATCCCCCATTTGGTATGGACTGTACAATGTAATATATTATCACTTGATCCCCCGTTTGGTATGGGCAATACAATATAATATATTATCACTTGATCCCTCGTGTGGTATGGACAATTCAATATAATATTACTTGATCCCTCATTTGGTATGGACAATACAATATAATATATTATTACTTTATCCCCATTTGGTATGGACAATACAATGTAATATATTATCGTTGATCCCCCATTTGGTATGGGCCATCAATCAGTTCAGCCCAAGCCATTCTATCTTTAGGTTTTATTTTATTTGCCCTGTCAATTCTGGACAAAGGCTTTTCACGTGATACAATTCTCAGGTGTTTTCAAAGTATTTCATATGCAGTAAAGCATCTTGTATTCCTTCTTGATACACTTGTATTTGCCTAGTTCTCTCCAGGAATTCCACATTGGTGATTCTATCATACCATTTAAGTCCAGCTATTTTGCCCAGTCAACAATTAATGAATGTTTGTACTTTATTTATAATCAGTGTAAGTTCTTCACCATGTTTCTGATCCATACAGCAGTACAGTTTTAATGTTTTATTTGAACAATCTGTTGTTTAATTTGTTTAACTTCCACAAATGTCCAATTGCTATAAAAGTCTTCTTGCCTTTTGCATTCTTATTTTAATGACTTTATATGTTGACCCATCTGCGTCTACATTGCTACCTTAATAGGTGTATAATTCTGCCTCTTGAAGTGAAGTTTCATCAAGGGAGATCAGGTTATCATTTGCTTGATTTATTCTTATTGTCTATGTCTTTCCCTGTGGATTTTTAGACTTAATTGTTGTGACCTCTTATCCAATGTGTTTAGCTAAATCTTGCATCTCATTTCATTGTGTGGGACACAAGGGCAATGTTATAAATGAAGTTCAGATCATCGAGCTTCAGTGCACAAGTAGACAATATTGGGGCCAAATGTACTTTATTGTTAAATGTAGGCATGCTCACAAATTTAATGTTAGAAGCTGACAAAGTAAAATATTTGCTCATAAGCAACAGTTTAGAGGGAACATTTATGACAAGATTTTCTATTTTTTCTCTCCACTTGAAGACTCATTATTGGATTATGGAAGGGAAAACATCAAAGAATGGCTGCTGTTATAAGTATTGCGTCAATTTTATTGTGTGTATGATGTGGGGCACAAGTAATAATGGTTTTTCACAAAGCTGTCATGTATTGTTATGTTATTTTTATCATGATAAACCAATATCATTACACTGTGATTGATTGTCAAACTCAAATTCTTAAAGGGAACTTGAGGAATAACATATCAGAAATCATGTCTGGAAGTAATCATAAGCATTTTGTATTATTTATGATAACTTTATACCTCAAAAAAACCATCAAAGTCATTTATATAGTTTATATTTGCATACATATGTAACTTACAAATCCTTTCAGACTGACTGTAAACATAAGATGGAGAGTGAATTACCATCAAGTGTCAAGATAGAACAACCTGAAGTCTGTCTAGGTCAGGGTAAGATTAAGTGCAATATAATGTAACAGTTAGTTGAATATTCTTTACAGGATGTTGCAGTCAATCCCAGCATTTATTGGCTGTGTGTAATTTACTAGATAATTCTACATTTATGAGTTTGCCATTGATTTCTGAATTCTCAAAGCATTATACCATCAAAATCAACACAATAGCAGAATATAAATCTACTCAGGCACTGGGAAAAATAAAGTCTTAGGTGTGACCAAGTATCCACCAGGATCAGTGCACAACTCTGCAGTTGAGGAGAGCAGAGCACTCTCTTGTCTTGACAATAGGAAATCGCTGTCAAGGGCTGAGGTAAAAGACCCCTGTGTGAATATGAAAGGCAAGGGAAAACCACTGCATTATCTTCGCAAGACAAGTCTAAAACAAGAACGTGGAATGTCAGGACATAGTTGAGATAGGAAAGTTACATAATGTAATAAATGAAAAATGTGAAGAATAATATCCTGGGCATGATTGAGATGAGGAAGGGAGATTTGGTAAAGTAACAACAGACAAACACAGAATAATTTGTTCAGGAAGTAATACCTAACCGGAGTATGATAAGCATTGCCAGTAGTGGGTTGTGCTCAATCTTCAAACCTCAAATCCCAAAACAACCAAATAAATCAATGGTTTAAATATTGAGCACAACCCACTACTGGCAACGCCGATTGCATTCCGGCACGAACCTAAGGCCTATCCACGTCATGGAAGCACTATACTCGAGTTTCGCCCTCGTTTGAGCTCGTCAGTAGTGCATATCCCTGACCGGATCCGGAAACAAGCCCCGGATCACGCGTGTGAAGCGGGTGTGTAACCACGCAGCACACACTGGACACGCCAAATTATCACACCGGAATACCACAACGCTACCCATCGTAGGCTATGCTCAAGATTGCCCAATCGCCGCGACTGACATCCGTCAATCGATGTGGACCCGAACGATCAGGACTTCTCACTGGCAAGGACTACTGACGAGCTCAAACGAGGGCGAAACTCGAGTATAGTGCTTCCATGACGTGGATAGGCCTTAGGTTCGTGCCGGAATGCAATCGGCGTTGCCAGTAGTGGGTTGTGCTCAATATTTAAATTTCAAATCCCGAAACAACCAAATAATCAAATCAATGGTTATTTGATTAAATCAGATAGTTATTATTGTCAAATTCAAATTCAAACTAAGAGATATAAATATTGTACAAGTGAAGGTACCCAAAAAACAAGCAGTAATAAAGTGGAAGTACAAAAATTTTATGACAAAGTAGAAATCGTGATGGGTGAGAACACTTAAGTTATTCACATGTCACTAGAAGTAGTGTCATTAGGGGGGTACTCAAGCTGGTAAACTCCAACTAATTGGAGCCATACCCCTCCCCCCCCCCCAAATTGGGTATACCAAGATGCATAAGTGGCTACGGCGGAGGTTTGTAGGGTATATCAATCTGGATAGTGGTATTCTGGTTGAGAGCAGCTGGGTTCTGTGACTCATACTCCCAATACTCAAAGGACTCAGTACCTTCAACATGGACAGGCTTGGTAATTTCAAGCATGGAAGTGCGGAGCTCTTCCATGGTGATATTATAAACGCCTAGACTTATCTCTAATTGTCTTGAAACCACCACCTCGGCTGGCGATGTCCAGCGACTCCAGACTGGGCTGGACTGCGAGCTGCGACCTTGAACTGGACTGGACTGTGAGCTGCTTCAAGACCTCAGTACTCTTAGCTGTGAGTTCCCTTTTCAGCTGGGGCGGTAAAGACTTGTCCTGGAGGGCGTCCACCAGCTTTTTTACGGCAGCACCCCCGGTGGCCACCGACTCCGTCGTCTTGGCTACATTCCTAACTAAGGGGCTGCCGACAAATTTGGTGACCTTACTGACTGCACTGGGTATCACCTTAGCACCTGAAGAGACCAGACTTCCAACCGCCCGAGCTGCTGAGCCCAACCAATCGAACATCCCCTCACCCACCCGCACCCATTGGCGTTGTAAAATGCACATGGTTACACACTGTGAATGTGTAGCCATATAGTTATTTGCTCGCCTCTAAAGTTTAATTGTGCACCATCTTGGTCAGTCAACCAGACGCGGATGCTGTGTATACTGCCAGCTTGGGTGATGGGGAGGTAGACAGCAGTTCTGGGAGACTCTTAAGATCTTATAGCTGGGGCACACGTTGGGGAAGAATGAGTAGATGGTGGGGTGGGTGCCCCCTCCCAGGTAAGATCCACTCACCACATTGCAGTTATCCAGAATACTATTCACATGTAAGATGTCTATTGGTTTCTCTCCTTCTTTATACCCCTTAGTCAGTATTTGTGGGTTAAACCCAAGTACTTTGCGCAAAGACGAAGCGCCCATGTCGACCTCATAGTCGGGGCTGGTTATCTTTACGAAGGCTCGAAGGGTTGAGGGGTTGGGTCCTATGGTGATGTAATACTTCTCCTCAGCCTTCTCATTCCAATCCTTGGCCTCCTCCATCTTTCTTTGAATCACTTGATTGATCTGGGAGAGCTATTGTGATGGTTTTCCACTCCTCCACGCGGTAGTACGAAAGTATTGTTGGTGGAGTTAACGTTGCTGATGGAGTTGTAGGTCTCTAGATTAAGCAAGGCCAGCTGGTATGACTTCTGGGGGTCAATCAAGGTACAGCGCTGGGGAGTAGTAGGTTGTCCAGTCGCCTTTATCTGACGTCACCACCAGGGACATATTCTCCTTCAGCGCGAGTCGCACCTCCATCGCCGAGAGCCGGTCGCGGATTTCCTTCAACACTTGAAGCTCCATGTTTAATGAACGAAGATTCTTCTGTTCAACTTCAGGGCCTGCTCCTTAGAGATTGCCCCACTGTGCATAAGCTCATCCAATATCGCAGATATTTCTGTGTCAACTCCCGTATTCCCCGCCTCCTTCGAGGCTACTAACAGGGCTAGGCGCTCCACCAGAATGTTGGGATCGTTGTAGTATAACACACCGCTACCACAGATTAGTCCGTATTTTCTCCCTTTTTTATTATAAACCGGTATTTTAGCTAGTTGGGCCAGCCGGCTAAATGTCTCAATAGCCTGTGGGGTGTATTGCTTTGTTTTAACGAACCGTTAGGTTAGGAGATCATACAGTGTCTCATCTGCCGGTGCCGACAATACTAGGGTATCCACATCAAAGGCTTGCAGCAGGCCCGTGGCCAGAGCTGCGGGATCAATAGTTAGGGCGCAGAATTTACCTCCTCGGAGTTTCAGCCCTTTGCCACGGACGACGACCTCACTCCGATTATACAATATAAATTTAATATGCTCCCTGTATGTCTTTATACCAGCCGTATCTCGGTCTATTTTTTGAATTTCCTCCTCATTGGTGGTGGCTCTCCTCTTTATCCCTCTGAGCTCGTTTGAATTGAGTTTTATGGTGTCATCAATGATGGCTTTAAGCACATCATTTGGTTCGTTGAGGATCTCGCTAGGCATCTTATATCCATATCTCCTAATAATTTCCTCATCCAAGTGCCGATCTACATTAACTATAATGGGTGGACTCTCCGGAGGACTCGCAAACTCCTCTTCTGAGGCGGCCTAGGGTGCGTCCGACAGTCTGCCCAACACCTCAATGGTCTGAGCTCTGGTCAGGCCTAACTCGTTAGTCAGTCTGTCTGTGTCCTGGATATTCTAGCCAAATCGCCGGTCTGCACTCTGACGATTTTGTGCAATGTCCCAGTTTGTTGCTCTGACTGCTCGGCTACCGCTTTAGTAATTGGTGTAAAGAGCTTAGCAGCCTCCTCCTGTAAATCTGCTTCCCCCAACCTCTCTGCCAGAAACCAGTGCCTCAGGCGGTCCTGACGTGCTAGATAATCTTTCACAAAAGCATTACACTTCGCCTGGTTAGTCACATCGGCCCACATGTTGTTGTTGTTATAGCGATGTCATATATATATAAATAGAAGACCTCGGGATATAGAACCGATCAATCCCACATCAGTATTTGCCATTGTGGGCCTTGCTGGTCTGGTCGATCACCGCGAAACCGTAAGGCTTGCTAGTGCACTCTGTGAAGAACTCCCTGAATTCTTCAAAGGGCATGTCACCACCAACATAGGAGTTGTGGATGGCGCACAGGTTCTTCGTGTCTTGGTTGAAGATCACCAGTAGATTAGCATTATGGCGGATGGCCTGCTTGGGAATTCTGAAGAAGCTCTGGGTTAGGTAGAATGTGTCGGCGCCACCGTGCCGGCCCTGACAGAAGTACTTCTCAATCGGTCCCTGCTTCTCCAGCATGACATCATCAAAGACCATGACGGCTCTCTCATCGGGGTTCAGGTCCTCGACGGGGATGATGTTCTCGGCTGAGCTATGACAGGCGGCAATTTCTTGCCCGGCGGACTCAGCCCAATCCTGGAGGAACTGGTACTTGTCCTGCCCCAAAGACTTTGAGTACAGGTGCAGTCGGTCGTATTTCAGGTAGGCCGGCTTCAGCAGCAGGTTGAGCATCATGTTTGTCTTTCCACACCCCAATGGACCGCACACAACACAACGAATGGTGTCTGGCAGCAGCCAGTGGTGGTGGTGGCGGGCTTTGTCCTCAAGATCGAAGTTGGTTATCTCCATCAATAAAATATATATATACACATCTGCATTGTCTTCAGTATGTATTGCCTGCATTGTAAGAAGCAGACTCCTACGTTGGAGGAGTCGGAGGTCATGTTGAGAAATGATCGAATGACAAAGCACGGCATCTGTGAAGTTTGTGGGGCTGCAAATGTTGTGGAGTCTGGTGATGCCCCCGACTGGGAGAGGCGCGATGCTCGTACAGTCTCGGCCCTGATGTCTGCCAAGAGCCGCTTTGGTATGGGTGCGCCCTCGTTTTGAATATATAGACACCTGCAGTATATTCAATATGTATTGCCTTCGCTGTAAGAAGCAAACCCCACTAGGGGTGGGACGTTTACTAGGATGAGAAACGGGCGGTCGTGTAAGCGTGGCACCTGTGCTGTGTGTGGTGGAAGGAAGAGTCAGATTGTTAGTGGTAAAGGACTCATCCTTGGGCCCAACTCACCACTCAAAGATATCCCCCTCTTGGGCTGGCTGTTATAACATGTTGGAGATATGTGTTATTGCTTTACAGTAATGGAACATGTTTACTACAGCCCGCAAGGTTATTGGAAAGGGCTTTCAGCTGTGAAGAAGCTGGCCGCGGCAGCTAAGGTTAGTGAGGCCGATGAACGGGAGTGGCTTCATAAGCAGGCTATCTGGCAAATCTACCTACCGAGGCCTCGTTACATTCCACGGCCCCACATTGATGAGTCCACACCGAATGCTGTCCATCAAGCAGATCTCTTGTTTCTCCCACACGATCGCGTCGGTCGTAAGACATATAAGTATGCTTTGACGGTAGTCTATGTCGCCTCGCGCTATAAGGAGGCTGAGCCACTAACAGACAAGGGCAGTGAGGCAGTCACATCGCTGCTTGGTCGGATCTATAAATGTGGGCTGCTCAAATGGCCTAATCTTTTGCAAACTGACTCCGGGCGGGAGTTTATGGGTGCTGTCAGTCAGATTGCTGCTAGGCATAAGACACAGGTATGCCATCGGCAGGCTGGGAACCATCGCCAGCTGGCGATTGTCGAGCCGTTCAACAGCACTCTGGCAGAGAGACTGTGTGGGGCCCAATATGCCCAGGAGTTGTTGTTCGCTGCCCGAGGCTCAGATGAACGGTCAGTTGAATGGGTGAGGGCTCTACCCCAGGTAGTCGCCTTGGTCAACAATGAGGTGACTCATTTGACTGGCAGGAAGTCGGCTGAGGCGATTAAGGATTTGTCTGTGTCCCATGCTCTGGCCACTCCAGCCCACCATGCCATTAAGGAACTTGTGATTCCTGCCGACTCTCTAGTCAGGTATCTCTATTCAGCGGGCGAGCTCGAAGGGGGCCAGCATCGGGCGACTGATCCTACATGGTCACTGACTTTGCATAGGATTCATCATACCACCCAGCAAGAGGACCAGCCCACTCTTTACTATCTGGTGGATGGGCCGACTTGTGGATTTGTGCGTGAGGAACTGCTTGTTCCTCCCAACACACAGCTACCCCCTAGCCGGATTCTAGGCCAAAGAGCTTGATGAACATGCGCTCTATTTAGCGCTCCATGGCAATATGCCCATAGGCTCTTGTGGTAAAACCATCAGTGCAAATCCATTTTTTCGTATCCATGGGGCTCAGGGATGTTTTGTTCTGCTCATAAACCCCGATCTGGTGACCCTTGCTTCGTATAGCTATCTGTGTGTGCTTGTATTCTCACCGGCCAAACAGGCTGTCCTTATACAGTTCATGCCTGAGGTCCTTTTTCACATCCAC
Source organism: Cepaea nemoralis (assembly GCA_014155875.1). Lineage (NCBI taxonomy): Eukaryota > Metazoa > Mollusca > Gastropoda > Stylommatophora > Helicidae > Cepaea > Cepaea nemoralis. The sequence continues at coordinate 153,860 of JACEFZ010001169.1, read as the reverse complement.
TCTGGAGACTCCTTTGGCTTTCTTGATGTTTGTGGCTTCTAGGATGAGTACATCTTTGGTCTAAGGCTGATGAACTTGGCTATGGGGCGGCCACTGCATTCGTCTGTGAATTTGCCGACCACCTTTTTATTCGCAGTCGAATGGGGGTGGTCTCGTGGGTAATCTGAGAAGTCGTACCAGTCGGGGTGGGCTTTCATGTCAGCGTACACATCGTCAGTCTCCACTTGGAACATAAGAGAGTCAGTGTCGGTGTAGCAAAGTTGTACTCTGTGTAGACCTGTGTCTATAGTGTAAATTAAATTGATTAATTGTTGACATGTCTTTCCTACTGTTATTATGTCGGGTCTTGGACGAGTCCTGGGAAATAATTGTTACTAGGTAGAGGGTAGATAGTAGAGGTATAAAATCTGGGAGGGGCTTGTAGACCAATAACACTGGTCACCTTGCAGAGGGGGTCAGTAATAGTAGTATAAGTGTATCTACCTGACCAACCCCTGGGGTTAGTATACACTTGAGTGGGTGGGATACCTCGGGGTTTGTGTTCATTCACAACAACAGAGGCCATCCTGTTACAAATGGATGTCCTCTTAGTCGAGAGAGTAATTTGAAGTACTTGAGTATCACCTTTGACAGGTGTTTGTCTTTTAAGGATCATGTGGATGCTTTGGTGGTGAAGGCTGGTAGGGGACTTAATGCATTGAGGGCTTATGGCATCAACCGGGGTAGATCAGAGGATGCTGTACAGGCTCTTTCAGCAGTTAATTTCTGTCATTGTGTATTTTTTGGGGCTGCTGACAGTATCAAAGAGCCAGCTTGATAGGCTGGAGCGCACACAGAATGCTGCCATGCAGGTAATCCTGGGGTGCACAAAGGACACACTAATTATATACATGAGGCATATCCTGGCGCTACCAACAATGACGGATGGGCATAGGGTTCTTCAGGCCAATTGGTACCTGAGAGTTGCTACAGATAGGGATCACCCGCTGCATGCAGCCATAGATATAGTTAAAGGTCATAGACTAAGACGAGGCAGGTCCTGGATGGCACAGGCAGAACTTTCTATATGTCAGTTGTGTGATCTAGAGACCATCAATCATGAAAAAGAAGTTCCGGAAGACATGACGGCTTGGTACAATGTAATAATAACACTGGGTCGTGAGTGCAGAGAATATCAAGGTGACATCTACACCGATGGGTCAGTGGTGAGAAACAGACATAGTGGTTGGGGCTTTATTGCAAAGGCTAATTGATGAGTCTTGAAAAGGGATAGTCTGGCATATGAGACTACAACCTCCAGCATGAGAATGCAGGTGGAGACAGTAACAGCGGCATTCCATTGGCTAGAGGAGACTACTGCAACACACGTGTTCATTACGGATTCAAAGAGTATGCTTAATCAAATCAAATCAAATCAAATCAACTTTATTAGGGTCACAAATTGGGCGCGCAGGCCCGTCTTACATTCGGCCCTTCCAATCACTCGTCTTTCGTTCATCAAGAGCATTATACATTTACATAGGAAGAAAAATAAACATTGTGAAATGAATGTTGTAAACATAAACAAGGCTAATTACCATGTTGTGAGGCCCATCTCCCACCTATCCATACATCACCCCACCCACACAACACCCCCACCTACCCACACACACGCGCACCAAGGGACACATACACACCCCCACCTACCCACACACACGCACACCAAGGGACACATACATACCCCACCAACCGACCCATCCCCCTCCCGCACATCCCCCACCCGCACACACTGCCCTCACCTGATCCCCCAACCAAAACACACTCGCCACCCACAAACATTCCCCCACCAACCCACACATCCCACTCCCATCCACATCCTAACCCACACATCCTAACCCACACATCCTCTCCCCACCCACACCTCAAACCACCCATCCCCCAGCCACATCTCTATCGACAACATATTCCCCACCCATGCACACAATCCCCCACCAACCCACACATCGCACATCCACTCACACATCCCCAAACCATACACACACATCCCCACCAACTAACATGTCCCCCCCCCCCCCCACACACACACACATCTCCCTAACCACCCATACATCCCCAATCCACTCACACACACCCCACCACCCACACATACAACTTCCACCCACCCACACATGCCATAACCTAATCCCCCACCACACAATCCCCCACCCGCACATCACATACACCCCCTACCACGCACTATTCCCAACCCACGCACCACACACACACATCCCTCACCAACACATCCCCACTTACACACCACACACATATCCCCCACCCAGATACCACACAATATTCCCACCCACACCCACACAGATACCCTTACCCATCCACCCCACATACCCCCACTCACACACCACAAAAATCCCCCACCCACACACACATACCTCACCCACACAATATCCCCAACCAACACACCACACACCTCTCTCCACCCACACACGCATTCCCTACCCGTCCACCAACAGACACTCACTCACGCAAACATCCTCCACTACGCACCCACACACCCACCCCCAACCAATCTCTCGATCACAATACCACTACCCACACACACCCTCCACCCACTCACACATCCCACCCCAACACATACAACTCCCTCACCCACCTACACATCCCTAAGCCACTCACACACCCCCACCCACACATTCCCCATCCACACACACACATCTCCCACCCACACACCCCACATACTTCCCCCAACCACCACAATCCCCTACTCACCCACACATATACCCCACCCATACGCACATTCCCCGCACCCATCACACACATCCCCCACACCACACACTATCCTCCACCCATACCACCACAAACATACCCTCCACCCACACATCATTCACACATCCCCCACCAACACACCGCACGCATATCTCAAACCCACACACCCATACACTTCTCCCCACCCGCCCTTGCATCCCCAATCCACCCAACACAATCCCCTACCCACACAACCCCGCCTCCCACACATACTTCCTCAAACCATCCACACATCTCCACCCACATAAACACACATCCCCCGCATCCGTCCCATACACATATCCTCCACCCATACACACATCCCCCACACCCATTCCAACACCCCTACTTTCACCCCCACACATCCATCCACACATCCCACCAACACCCACAAATACCACTACCCACCAAAACCCACACACCCCAACCCATCCAAACGCATACCCACACCCACACAACCCCCACCCACACATATCCCCACACTCACACACATCCTCCACATACACTCACACTTCCTCACATCTAGACACATACAAAATGTCTCACGTTAGTATTGAAACTAGTATGAACAAACTCCCACACTTTACTCACACACATACACTGACACTTGTCATGAGCAGTCTCATAAAAATGTTAAACATGGAGAAAAATGTGTACATAAAATGTATGTGACGTAAAAATAGTGATGCTCTCTCTCTCTCTCTCTCTCTCTCTCTCTCTCTCTCTCTCTCTCTCTCTCTCTCTCTCTCTCTCTCTCTCTCTCTCTCTCTCTCTCTCTCTCTCACACACACACACACACACACACACACACATTCACTCTCACACATTCACTCTTCCGCTCATTCACTCTCACGCTCACTCATTCACTCTCACGCTCACTCATTCACTCTCCTGCTCACTCATTCACTCTCCCGCTCACTCATTCACTCTCCCGCTCACTCATTCACTCTCACGCTCACTCGTTCTGTCTCTCATTCACACTTACTGACTCTCTCACTCAAACTACAGTAATGAACATGAGTTTATATTATGCATGATAAAATCAAATGGTATTTAACTGATAATATGACAGATGAGAATACACAAACATATGGATTCGCGTGTTACATAACATGCGTGTTACACGACATGCATCAGCTCAGCTCTCTCTCTCTCTCTCTCTCTCTCTCTCTCTCTCTCTCTCTCTCTCTCTCTCTGTATTCTTTCATATACACACACTCACACGCATGCGCACGCTCACACACACACTAACACATCAACTCTCCCACTGTCTCACTCTCTAACACACAATCCTTCACACACACACACACACACTCTCTCTCAATCACACTCTCTCACACATACACATGCACATGAACGCATGCACGCACGCACACACTCCCTCACTCACTCTCACACATACACGTACGAATGCATGCACTGACACATTCCCCCACCATTTCTAGCTCAATCACTCTCTCCACACACGCACGCACGTGCGCACATACTCTCTCCCTCTCTCTGACACCCACTTTCTCTCTCTCTCTCTCTCTCTCTCTCTCTCTCTCTCTCTCTCTCTCTCTCTCTCTCTCTCTCTCTCTCTCTCTCTCTCTCTCTCTCTCTCTCTCTCTCCCACACGCACACACATATATAGTGAACAATTATAGTTAAACAATTATAATGAACAATTATACTGAACAATTATACCAGTAAATGAATTATGGTGGCATATAGTCGGTATGGATTAAGTATTGAAAGAGTTTTCGGTTAAATGTGTAGGGACTCATTGGAGTTTTCAGATCTGGAGGCAGATCATTCCATAAGTGAGCACCAGAATAGGCGAAACATGTTTTGTATAGGTCCAATCTAGGCTTTGAGACATGTAACAAATTTAGGCGCTTGCTGTTCATTGCATTAGATTGAATCAGCGGCAGAAGATACTCTGGAGTATTTTGAGATATAATTTTATTCACTAATTTGGCTTTGTTGAAAAGGAAGCGCTTTTGTAGTGGTAAAAGTCTTAGATGACTGTACAAAATATTACTTTCAACGTGCTTTATGCCAGAAACCAGACGAATAGCGCGGTTTTGTAGAGAACATAGTCGTTTTAAATTAGATTTAGGGCAACCATCCCAAACTGTGGAACAGTAATCGAGATGTGATTGGATATAGCATGTATAGAATATTTTTCGTGTGCTTTCGTCCAGGAAGTGCTGAATTTTAGCAAGTTGGTAAACTTTTTGTGCTATTTTCTTGGTAAGAGCGTGAACATGAGAGCTCCAGTTCAAATGGCTGTCTATTAAAAGCCCTAGTGTTTTATGTTCAGTCACATTAACTATAGGTAACGTGCCCATGCGGAGTTCGAGCGGTGATCCAGTTATGGCTAGTGTCTGTAGTTTTTGTCTGGTCGTTATTAGCATGGATTTGGTTTTGTCGATGTTAATTTGCATGCGGTTTTCATTGCTCCATCTAGTAAGATTATCAAGTTCCTTTTGTAAAGAATTCTCTAATTCACTACGGTTTTCTTGACTAGTATATATAGTACAGTCGTCTGCAAATAGATCACAAGTTGTATTGATATATAAAGGAAGATCATTAATATAAACTGCAAAAAGCAGCGGACCTAGTATTGAGCCCTGAGGCACACCAATATTAAGCTGTGTGGGTCTTGATAGACAGTTGTTGAAGGACACGACTTGTTGCCTGTCGGATAGAAATGACGTAATTATGTTCACCATGTTGGTGCTTGTCTTCATTTGCTTTAGTTTTCTAATTAAAATATCGTGATCTACCATATCAAAAGCTTTTTTAAAGTCTACAAACACCGCTCCACAAATTCTACCGTTGTTGATGTTTAAGTGCCAGTTATCGGTCATTTTTGTTAGAGCACTATGGCAAGAATATTTAGGTCGAAACCCAGATTGACTGTTAATTATTAGATCATTGTTAATTAAATGGTGTAACGTTATTTTATGAATGTGTTTTTCTAGTGGTTTTGATAGCGACGATAGTAAGGAAATAGGTCTATAATTACCCAAAACGCTATTATCGATTGAGCCATTTTTAATTAGCGGAAACACTTTAGCAATTTTAAATGCAGATGGAAAGTAGTTTTTGGCCAGGCACTGGTTATATATGAACGTTAAGGACTCGCTAATGACTGGTGCAGCACAACGAAGAATTCTATTACTGATACCATCTAGGCCGTGTGAGTTTGTTGATTTGAGGTTCAAGAGATATTTATAAACGTCTGCAACAGACATTAACGGAATCTCAGCGGGAATATTTCTGGTGCACTTCTCCTCACAGAATGATGCCAGTGAACTTAAATTACACGAGGAGTCTGGTATTGAAGACTTTAGATTCTCTATTTCTGATTGAAAGAACCAACTGAATTCATCGCATGTTATAGAATTTGGTATTGCTGATTCTGTAGGGCGTTTCTTATTGGTTAGCAAGTTAATAGCCTTCCATATATTTGTACTGTTTGAATTATCTACAATCAAATTTTTAAAATGATCTTTTTTTATCCTACGAATTTCATATTTAACTTTATTCCTTAGTCTGCGGTAATTGATGAAGTCTTTATTTTTGTGTGCTGTATCTCGCTCTCTCATGATTTCCAGCACTTCTCTAGTGACCCATGGGGATTTATGTTGATTTTTGACTCGAACTTCTTTGATTGGCACGTGTTTATCGAACACATTGTAGACTGTCTTCGTCCAGAAAGCTAATGCATCGTCCGGGTCAGGAAGTTGGTAAACGTGATCAAGGGCTGCTTTTCTTAAGTCTTGCAAAAATAAATCTTGGTTGAATGCTTTAAAATTCCTGAATTTGATACTTACATGTTTATGTTTAAGAGGTTTGAACCCAATTCTTGACCATGTACAACATACCGGGTAGTGGTCACTAACTGTACAAACAGGAACAGAACATTCAATAATATTATCTGGACAAGTAACATATATATGATCAATTATAGTTGAGGATGTGTCAGTAACCCTTGTGGGACGGTTTATTAGTTGTTTGAAATTGTAAGAAAGAATGATATCGTCCCATGTCTGGTTGGGTTTACTAATATCTATGTTGAAGTCACCTAGTATCATAACTTCTCTACCTGCTGTAAACACTCTATCCATCATTGTAGTGAAGCAGTCATACCAACTGTACCCGGCACAAGGATTCCTATATAGGTATCCAATGAGAAACGGTTGTTGGCTGGCTGGCTTCACCTCTAACCAAACACATTCTATCTCTACTGTCTCGAGATCACTTCTACGGGACCAGTTGAGAGAATTGGAAATGTATACAGCAATACCTGTCTCTAATTTTTGATTTGCATCTTTCCGAATTACTTTAAATCCCTTAAGTGAGATTTCAGAGTCGGTTATTTTGTCGTTAAGACGACTTTCTGTAATTCCAAACACATGGAACTGTTTGGACAGTATTACCGAGAGCTCAGGTAATTTGTTGAGCAGATGAAAGATGTTGAGATGGCCTATATATAGACCATTTTTGTTGAGCCACTGATCGTGATTAGCGAACATTACAAACTAAAAGGAAGATGTCGCTTGTGGTATACAAATTGCAGGGATTTTGAAACTTTATTTAGAAATAGTTAGGGTTGTTAGAGGGGGCAGGAAAATGTCTTTGCTGGAGTGATATCATGAATGCTTGGTGCAGGGCTGCAGGATTGTATCGCATTAGCTGCTGAAGTTGACGGTTCCACTCATAGAGTTGTAGATTACCGTCCAGCGAGGGATTGCTATGATTGTCACTGGAAGTGCCTACATTAGCGGCTTAGTAAGTTGGAGAAAGGAATGTTTCGTGTGGAATGGCTCTCATCGCTTCAGAGGTCACAGATTGTGAGTATTGTATGGATATTTTGCCCTGGCCATGCGAGGGTGTGGGTGAATGAACAGGCTGATAGGCTAGCAGGGAATACACCACTTGGTGGTAGATTGCCTATGGACAAGGGGGAGGTGGTTGTGCGCTTGTGGAGAAGGTGGAGGAACAGATTGAGAACCCATATGTGGAAAGAATGAGATTGCGGGAGATCAGCAGGGGTTCTGGAAGAATCTCAAAATTGAGAGGGACGACCAGGAGAACTTTTAATCAGATAGCTGTGGGAATGATTAGTAGTAGGACTCTTTGCTGGCTGTTGAACAAGGGGACAGAGCACATATGGGGATGTCCTGACTGCAGTGATGTCGGTTCTTAACTCAACTCAACTCAGCTCTGCTGTGAACTTCATTCCGGGACTTGTACTCATTCACCGTCAGTTACAGGCTTTTCTTGAAGAAATTGATTCTGAATTATGTGACTTGCCTAATGACACATCAGGGAGTTGGCTTAGCTGCAGTATAAGGTCTACTGTGAGTTTATCTGAGACCGACCCTGTGTGGTTCAGGAATTCTACAATGATGTGTTATATAGGGATTCTACAAGACACATGGTTGGTATAGGAATGCTACCATGAACCTATGTGGTAGAGGCATTCTGCAATGAAGACCTTAGTTTTGTTTTACCATCTCCAAAATGAAATAGATGTTTTCTTCACTGAAAAAGATACAGCTGATCCACATCTGTCAGATCCTACCTGGCTGTCAAATTTGTCATTCTTGGTCGTCATCACATCGAACATGAATGAACTGAACTTGAAACTTCAGGGAAAGGATAACATTGTCTGTGATCTCTACAGAATCATCAAAGGATTTTGGAAAAAGCTGCCATTGTTTGAAGCACAATTAGAAAGAGAAAAATTTTCTCATTTTCATTGTTTTCAAATCACCAAAGATGTCAGCCTTGATGTTCCTAAAACAATTATTCGTGACATGAAGAAACATTTTTGGAGAGATTTTCAGATCTTGACAGAATTAAGAGTGACATTATTCTGTTCCAGAGTCCGTCTATTTGTAACCTTGATGATGTGCCATGTCACGGGGTGAGTTATATGGGTGATTACATCTGATGGGACCAGGGCGACAGATAGGTCACAAGTGTGATTGGCGATCCACTGGCGCTCTGGGCAATGGCTCGCGGGTATGATCCAGGAGAATCAGCCGTTAGATATGAAGGCAAGCCCGGCAGGTCTGCTCCTCACTCCCAACACATCACAGGAAGGCAAGACATGCAAACATCAAACGACAACACCCTGAGGTGAGATGAACAGTGACGTGTAATGGCCGCTGGTGAGACGTCAGGTGACAGTAATGAGCATTCACGCCTCTCCAGTCTTCAGTCTTTCGAGGTCGTCTCATGCTCCTGTACCGCGCTCACAGATCACTTGTACCTGGCAGTAGTGTTGTATGAGGGTGTCCCCTATCGCCTGTGAGAGTGGTGTCAGAGCCAATTCAGATCGATGTAGCGGTATGCTGACCCAACATGAGCTCAGAGTAGTGGCCTCAATAACAACGGCAGTCAGCACTTGTAGCAACTGGCCATAACTGAACATGAGGTGAAAGTGTAACTGTGGCCCTAAGTCCATGCATGAAGTAGTGACGGTTGAGTGTTATTACATGTAGAGAGATGTACTGGATGTCTAAACTAGATGAGCGCTGGCGTTGTAATGTGCTCAAACTGCCGTTGCGTTGTTATCCTATGCAACTCTATGACGTGGCACTTGATTATTACCAGTGCCACATCATGCTTATTTCTATTACTATTCTATTTATACATGCTGATGCGTTTGCTCATCAGTTTCTCTCTACCAGTCTGTCATATGGCATATGACATGCCAGTTGAACTACAGTTAAAGCTCATTGATTTGCAAGCAAATGACTTGTTGAAAGAGAAGCATAGAGAAGGAAAACTTGTTGAATTTTACCGCTGCTTACCTATTGTTGAGTTTCAGAAAATGAAGAAGTTTACCACTGGTATGGCATCAGTGTTTGGAACAACTTATGTCTGTGAGCAAACATTTTTAAAAATGAAGTATGTGAAGTCAACACATCGATTGAGCTTGATTGATGAACATTTGGAAAGCAATTCTCTTGATTGGATGCAACAATTTCAAACCAAATCAAATTGATGATATCTTAAAAGCAAACCGTCAGTTTCACAAATCTCACTAACCTATTTTGCTGCTTAGTTTGTGAGATTCGGATATGTGCACACTAGGTCTGGTGTAACTATCTTTTTGCTAACGTCACCTTCTTTGATAACGTTTTGTTAGTAAATAAATATGTTGGTTGTCTTTGTTTTTTGTGCGTTGCACGCCACTCACCGATGATTAACACGGAATGCTAAATTAGTTTTTCGTCTTTTTTCCCCAGAGCTTTCGTTCTGGCTTGCCAGTATTGTACATAATGATTATGTGGCCCGTGCCCATCATTTTGTCAGTTATCCGGCCCACTGTGAAAAAAGTCTGGTGACCCCTGGCCTAGATCATACATCAACCTAGAAACGCCGGTCTCTGTGGCTAAGGGCTTACGAACGCAGTTTGTGAGCCCATATACCCGGGTTCGAAACACACCGGTGCTGATTTTTTCGAAAAAGGTATAGGAGCCGGTCGTTCAGAAAGCAATGGCAAACTACTGAACGTAAAATTTGCCCAGGAATCACGAACGGCGACAATGCTGGGGTTGACTGCTATGTCCTGTGAAGGATATGCAACTTAATTTTTGTTTGTTTTGTTGTTTGTCCATCAAGAATGATGATGACCATTCATTTCATCCAGTGGGGTTGAAGGTATGGAGCCATGGGTTCTAAGATGGCTGATAAGGCCTATTTTGGCTCGAAATGTTCTTTGACAATGTGGGCAAGGAATGCTTTTCGTTTCTGGAGGAGGATTTCCTGCAGTGGTTTTTCTGTCCAGCCTTTTCTTCACAGCTCTTGCAGTCCTGGTTGCCTCACATATGACTGCACCCTTGCGTAATGATGCACGCCACGAATTTCGGTCTCTGGACTGCAGCCTCCCAGGTGTCATGATGAATTCCAAAAGCCTTCAGTGAAATTTTCAGTGTCTTTAAAGCGTTTCCTCTGGCCACCTTGGGAGCGTTTACCACATTGCAGTTCGCTGTAAAAAATTTGTTTAGGGAGCCTGTGATCTGGCATGCGAGTCAAGTGACCAGCCCAGCGAATCTGATTCTTCATCAGTAGAGTGTGGATACTGGGCATGGATGCTCTTTCTAGGACTTCAGTGTCTGGAATCTTGTCTTGCCATTTAATCTTCAGTTGCCGGTCTCTCTGGCTGTGGGGCTACAACACTTTCTCTCTGTAATCCCGTTTATCACGCAGAGTCGCGGAGCGAGAGCTGAGGCGGTTCGACCCCCGCGGGACTTGCGGGATACTGAGCCGGCCGCTCATAAAGCAATGGCAAACTACTGAGCGTAATCTTGCCAAGAGATCAACATACAGCTGAAAGATGCTGGTGTTGACAGCTAAGTCCTGTAAAGGATATGCTTAAAACAAAAAAAAAGCTTCCTTAGGCAGACTGTGTGGAAGTGGTTTAATTTCCTGGCATGTCGCTGATAAACAGTCCAGGTTTCACAAGCATATAGCAGTGTGGATAATACAACTGCTCTGTAGACTTTTAGCTTTGTTTGCAGGCTTATTCCAGTTCTGTCCCATACATTCTTGTACAGTCTGCCAAAGGCCGCACTGGCCTTGGAGATTCTTGCATTCACTTCGTCATCAATTGTGGCAGCTTGTGACACAGTGCTGCCAAGATAGGTGAATTTGTCCACAACACTTAGTCTATGATCATTCACTTTTATATTTGGCACAGTGCGATTATTCCCTGGAGCTGGCTGGTACATAACTACAGTCTTCTCCAAGTTGATATTGAGCCCAAAGTTGGCACAGGCATGTGAGAAAGCTGAAACATTATGTTGCATGTCCGCCTCTGAGTTGGCGTACAGAGCGCAGTCATCAGCAAACAGGAGCTCTCTGACGGTGTCGCTGTTAATTTTGGTTTTAGCTTTCAGCCTTCTGAGATTGAATAACTTTCCATCCATGCGGTAGTTGATGTCTATTCCAATGTCGTCGTTCTCGAAGGCATTCATCAGCATGGCTGAAAACATGAGGCTGAACAGTGTTGGTGCCAGGACACATCCTTGCTTCACTCCATTGGTGACAGGAAAGGGTTCAGACAGTTCACCATTTTCCTGTACTCTTGCCTGCATGCCATCATGAAATAGCCGCACTATTTGGACAAACTTTTGTGGACAGCCATATTTTGCCATAATCTTCCACAGTCCTTCTCTGCTGACTGTATCAAAAGCCTTGGTAAGGTCAATGAAAGTGGAGAACATTTTGCAGTTCTGTTCCTGACATTTCTCTTGCAGCTGCCTTGCAGCGAAAATCATGTCAATAGTTCCACGTTCTTTTCTGAAGCCACACTGACTCTCAGGAAGAAGACCTTGATCGAGATGGGCTGTGAGGCGATTGAGAAGAATTCTGGCGAGTATCTTCCCTGCAATTGAAAGCAAGGAGATGCCTCGGTGGTTGTCACAGGATTGGCGGTTTCCTTTACGTTTGTAAAGGTGGACTATTGACGTGTCCTTGAAATCTTGTGGCATGGTCTCGTTCACCCATATGTTTGTAAAGACTTGGTGAAGCTGCTCTGTTAGGACCGGCCCACCTGCCTTGTATATCTCTGCTGGGATGGAGTCAGGACCAGGTGCCTTGCCGCTGGAGAGTTGCTGGATGGCTTTGTTTACTTCCACTATGGTTGGCAGGTCATCAAGTGTCTCATTGGTAGGAACTTGAGGAAGGCAGTTGATGGTTTCATCATCGAAGAAGGAAGTTGCATTTAAGATGTTGCTGAAATGCTCTGCCCAGTGTTGAAGGATTTCTTTCTTATCGGTGATCAATGTTCCCCCATCTGCACTGAGGAGGGGAACTATGCCTGGTGATGTAGGACCGTAGACCGCTTTCAGTGAGTCGTAGAAGTTTTTCATATCATGTCTGTCAGCAAAGCCCTGAATTTCATCAGCTTTGCTGCTCAGCCAGGAGTCCCGCATGTGCCGAAGTTTCTGCTGCACTACTCTCTGAATGTTCTTGAAGGCATCTGTTTTTGATGTTGACTTTGGGTCATTCAAATGTGCCTTGAGGAGAAGATGTTTTTCTGCCAGCAATTGGTTGATGTCTTCGGAATTTTCATCAAACCAGTCTTTATGCTTTTGGGGGGCTTTAACCCAGGATTTCCATAACAGTGTTGTAGATTATGTCCTTTAGGGCTCTCCATTCTGTTTCTGTATCCTGTTTAGCTGCAGCATTTGGCTTGAGGCGGTCTTCCAGCATATTTTCAAACGACTGCTGCATTTTCTTGCTGTTTAGGCGGGTGACATTCAGCTTTTTTTGCATTTTCACCCCTTGACGCTGTGGTGGCCTGATGTGAATGTTTATTTTCAAGACAATGAGATGATGGTCTGTCCAACATTCAGCACCACACATGGATTTTGTCACTCGGACGTCTTGTCTGTCACTCCTCCTGACAATGACATAGTCAATGAGGTGCCAGTGTTTCGAGCGAGGGTGCATCCACGATGTCCTATTTCTCATGGGGAGACGGAAAATTGTGTTTGTAATCAGGAGATCATGTTCGGCACATGTGTGAAGGAGTCGGAGTCCATTGCTGTTACAATTTCCGACTCCATGCTTTCCAATAATGCCACTCCAAGAGGCGGTGTCCGTGCCTACTCTGGCATTGAAATCCCCAAGGAGTATAAGTTTGTCTCCTTTGGGAACAGATGTTAATACATTGTGCAGGTCCTCCTAGAACTTGTTCTTGACATCATCTTCGTTGGTCACAATGGTTGCATGCTTCCTTCCATTCAGCAGGGGCAACTTCATGGTCATGAGCCTGTCGTTTATAGCCTTTGGAAACACAGCTAATTTGCCGACCAGGGCCGACTTAATGGCAATTCCCACACCGGATTGGCGTCTTTCCTCGCTTTTCCTTCCACTCTAGAAAAATGTGTAGCCGGCACCTATTTCACAGATTTGGCCTTCTTCTGCAAGTCGTGTCTCGCTCAAGGCTGCAATGTTGATGTTGTACCTGCCCAGCTCTCTCCCAATCAGTGCTGTTCGTCTCTCTGGACCCGACACGCCGTCTCTGTCAAGTAGGGTGCGTACATTCCAAGTTCCAATTGTTAAGGGAATATGGTTTACTCTTTTAGCTTTGCTTGTTTTATCTTTGTTTGTATGTCGACCGCAATTAAGGGTACTGTCAGGATCTTCTATTCGGCTCGTTGGCTAACACGTGTGAGACAGTACAAGTATAACGTATAACGTGATTCGACGTAAGACACAGCAACACAAGTTCTATGGATTTATTGCCACATTAAATACATAACGATAATTACAGCAATGTACAACATATAACTCACAACCACATTACAGCTCATAGGTCTGGCGCTCAAGATATCAGTCGTTCAGCTCACAACCACGGAGATTCACACAAACGCCTTGCTCTCGACACACACGTCCGTTCAGAGTCCTCTCCCAGCTTGGTCTGAGCTATCACGCACACGGCCCACTGCCTCTGGTGGGGTCACGTGGCTTTGCGTGCGTCTGTCGTCAGCCTGACCGCTAGTCGCGTGTCAGGTACCAATCTCGCCAGCCGACAACTCTTGTCCGCCGGGTGCCGTAACGATGTTGCTGCGTAGCTAGGCTCTGACATTCTCCCCGGGTACCTCAATGAAAGATGCCATCTTTCATTCATGATGTATGTATATACTGGGGTAGTGTTAATTTCATGTCAGAGACTACTTTTTCCCAGTGTTATGCATGAAAATACATATAAGGCATAGAAATATATACAAAAAAAATGTAAGTTGCATTGAAATGACAAATGAAGTACAATTTTTAACACAATTCAGGTTTCATCCCCCTGATGCCTGGTTACCTTCATTGCAATCATACCCAGTCAGATCAGTAGCACCAGCTTCACGCATCTACCTCGCAGCTATTTGAAAAAAACGTAATAATATGATTGTTTTGCAACAACCATCTAGCCAGACTGAAATACGGCTTTGTATTAGTCGTATTAAACACTTAAACTCTGCCCTCATTTGGTCAGGAGTTCTTATGTTGGTTTGCAATGTTGGCAGCTCTATGACATGCTTGGTGGACGCCTACCTGCTGTGCTAACCATTTGAGCAACAAAATGTCTATCTATACAATATACATTAATGAATATGTTTCAAATTATGGCCCTTGATGTAATTCACAAATGCAAGGGAAGTAATTTTGACATTTAAGAAATTCCATACATTACAATAATTATTTAATTTCTTAGCGTCATTGCTTGACGTTTCTTCATATTAACGAGAAAAAGTCGGTAATATGAATACATTAATCAAGATATGATTCTAAGATTACACTAATCAAAATAAATAAGTACCCAATTGGTATATTATATCTTATAGATTCAAAAGGATTTTACAAGTGTCATAAATTTTTGAAATTTTGTATGTCGTCTGCTAATTTTGCTAGACTTTTTAAATTACACCGGAAATATACACGAAACGCAAAATTTGGTTGATGTTACACTGTCTGAACACAAATGATCCGGTTTTATTTCGGAACGGATAGTAAAATGTTCTCACAGTTCGTGTCTGATGTTATAGTATCACAACGGATTATGATGGAATGTTCTTATTTCCGATGTGTTCACAACTTCTGGATAAAGATCGACTGTTCTTATTTCTGATGTTCAAACGTCGAACAATTTGGATTAAATTCGCTGCAGAGGTGGTTTAGGAGTCAATGTTCGGTCCACATTTGCACATGTTAAAATATCACGGTGAAGAAAATCACTCACAAATGTCACAATGGTAAAGTTCGCTTCTGGTAAGTGGTTAAGCGTCTGTGACATTGTTGTTGGTATATATATACAATTAATATTGTTCTCATTCTAACACACACTACACAATTATACTACACTCATTACATGACTTGATTAAAATAAGTATATTATACATGTCGGTTTCTAAACCGTATCACAATTTTACTTATAGACCTTACACAGTAGGTGAATGGAAAAAAATTCACTCATTGGTGGCTGTGTTGGGCTGAGTGTAATATTACACAGTGCACTCAGACATTGCTTACTGGGTCTGTCGGACAACGGGACAAAAGGTCGGCGATTGTATTCATTCTGCCGGGAATATGGCGAACTTCAAAACTGAAATTCTGAAGCTTCAAGGACCAGCGAGCAATCATATTATTTGATGGTACTGCGGAATTTATATACCGTAATGGACTGTTGTCAGTTTCGATGATAAAGTGACGTCCTAGAAGATATTTGGACAGCTTCGTCACACTTTCTACTAAGGCCAATGCTTCTAATTGCGGAATGGACCATGCCCGCTCTCGGGCCTTAGTTTTCTTGATAGAAAACAAACGGGATGCAGGATGTCGTTGTATTCCTGCAATAGGACTGCACCGATCGCAATGGAGCTAGCATCTGTTCTCAATCTGAAAGGTAAACGAATGTTGGGCAATTTAAGGATGAGATTAGGTGAATTCTTATCAGAAAAGTGTGCCAAAACTTTATCAAATGCATTTCGTAGGCATTCATCGTTTACAACTTTTTCGGGTTTATTCTTGGTTAGTAAGTTAGAAAAAACCTCAGTCAGTTCTGAAAAATCAGGAATAAAGTTTCTGTAATAATTAATAAGTCCCAACAAACTGCGGACTTGTTTCTTATTTGTTGGAAGTGACAGTTTTAGAATTTTGGAGACAATTTTGTTGTCTGTCATGACAAAGCCATTGGATATTCTGTACCCCAAAATGATATTTCTTGGTAAGCCATGCTCACCTTTGAAGGCTTCACTGTCAGTCCGTGCTGTCTGATAATAGGATCTTCTATTCGGCTCGTTGGCTAACACGTGTGAGACAGTACAAGTATAACGTATAACGTGATTCGACGTAAGACACAGCAACACAAGTTCTATGGATTTATTGCCACATTAAATACATAACGATAATTACAGCAATGTACAACATATAACTCACAACCACATTACAGCTCATAGGTCTGGCGCTCAAGATATCAGTCGTTCAGCTCACAACCACGGAGATTCACACAAACGCCTTGCTCTCGACACACACGTCCGTTCAGAGTCCTCTCCCAGCTTGGTCTGAGCTATCACGCACACGGCCCACTGCCTCTGGTGGGGTCACGTGGCTTTGCGTGCGTCTGTCGTCAGCCTGACCGCTAGTCGCGTGTCAGGTACCAATCTCGCCAGCCGACAACTCTTGTCCGCCGGGTGCCGTAACGATGTTGCTGCGTAGCTAGGCTCTGACAGGTACCCACCAACCGCGGCTAGCTGGTTAGGTAGTGATGGAGCAGACAATGTTTAGGGCACCTTTTCTAGCCCCTTCCTCATGCTATGGAGGTGAGCAGTGTGTTCCTATAGAGGGCTGCTCAGTCGCTTAGGGGGCTGCCGAATCCCACTGCTACTCCGGTCAGTAGAAGACAACCATATGGCCTGAGCCGCTTGTGTGCAGGTCTGCGACTACGGCTGCCAGCGTACCCACGCCTGCCGCTTCGCCGCTCGCCCATCACCACAGGGCTTGAAGGTGATATATGACGTTGGATGAAGAATGACTTGCGCGATGACTTGGATTAAAGTGAGGAAGAGTTGCGCAATTCGTCGACCTCACTCTCTCGCCTGAGTCCATCTGAGTCCAGTGGCAAGACAAGTTGAGACGACTGGAGACGAATACAGGTGCAGTGGATGACCAGGGCGCTCTACGTGCCTTGCCGTGCTCATTACGTTCCACAACGCTTTGCAGGTAATCGCCGTCTTGCCCGTTGAATCAGGAATGATTTCTTCCGCGCAGTCTGCCGAATCCTGTCTTCACATGCTGGGTAGGCATACCCTAGTTTACCTCTTGGTTTGACACCAAATCGGATACCCATGCCTGGTTTAGCCAGCCTCTCACAGCTGTTGCCCGGGGGGTGGCCGCTGTCGCATGCTGACAGCTACTAGGAGCCACAGGCACGAGCTGGGTGTCAGGCTTGGACCAGTGGGGGATGGGTCCTGAAAAGGACATGAGAGTCATCCTTACCAAAGGTGCTACCAATGCCTGACACCCCGTACCCCCCTGTTTGTTTTAGATCATACATGAACACATTAATCATTCTTCTTCTGCATCTTTCGTTCACTTGAAATTGATTGTCTATAGTTGCTGTCTGTGCCTGCTTGATTACACATCTGTTCATAATCAAAACCTATTAATGAGGATATTAATAATTTATTTTGGTGTTTTTCAGAAATACACTCTTCGTCTCCATGGAGTCCTTACCACTCCTTACAAGAGCATCCACAAAAGTGGACATATGACAGCATAGACATGAAGGTTGTGAAACAAGAACCATTGGATGTTCTGTGTGAGGACAGGAGTCACAGCTGCAGTAAAATGGTAGACATAGCTGGGGGTAGCATCATTCAAGAAATGACAGAACACAGCAACTCAGAATCAAGAATGGTTGAGAACAGTTGTAATTCATCAGTAAAACATGAAAATTGTTGTCAAATGTTGAAAAATGTGTCTTCTTTGATTGATACAAACAATCAACTATCTTTGGCTATTGAGAATTGTCAGCAGCAAAATAAGGATACACAAGAAAAACAAACACAGAGCTTTGCAAAGTCTCTTGATGACATTTTTGATTATGTCAATTTTAGCTCTCAAAGAACTCACACAGAAGATGTGTCTGATGTTTCTAGTCCAAATATTTGTGTAGACAGATATAAGAGAACACATACTGAAGGGATGCCAAATAAATGTAATGAATGGGATGGTCGTTTCATTCAAGATGATCATCTAGAGTGCCAAAGGAACATGAATCACAAGAGAATACATACAGGAGAGAAACCTTACAAGTGTGATGATTGTGGTGCTTCCTTTACTCAAGCTGGCCATCTGAAGACACACAAGAGAACACATACAGGAGAAAAACCTTACAAGTGTGATGTTTGTGGTGCTTCTTTTACTCAAGCTCAAAGCCTGAAGACTCACAAGAGAACACATACAGGAGATAAACCTTACACATGTGATGATTGTGGTGCTTCTTTTAATGAATCTGGCAGTCTGAAGAAACATAAGAGAACACATACAGGAGAAAAACCTTACAAATGTGATGATTGTGGTGCTTTTTTTAATCGAGCTGACATTCTGAAGAAACATAAGAGAACACATACAGGAGAAAAACCTTACAAATGTGATGATTGTGGTGCTTCTTTTAATCAATCTGGCAGTCTGAAAAAACATAAGAGAACACATACAGGAGATAAACCTTACAAGTGTGATCATTGTAGAGCTTCTTTTGCTGTAGCTGGCAGTCTGAAGAGACATAAGGAAACACATACAGGAGAAAAACTGTACATGTGTGATGTTTGTGGTGCTTCCTTTACTCAAGCTGACACTCTGAAGAGACATAAGAGAACACATACAGGAGAAAAACCTTACATGTGTGATGTTTGTGGTGCTTCTTTTACTGTAGCTCAAAGCCTGAAGACTCACAAGAAAAGACATACAGGAGAACAAAAGAGAAGGCATACAGGAGAACAAAAGAGAAGACATACAGGAGAAAAATCCTTACAAGTGTGATCATTGTAGAGCTTCGTATGCTGTAGCTGGCAGTCTGAAGACTCACAAGAGAATACATACAGGAGGAAAACTGTACATGTGTGATGTTTGTTGTGCTTCCTTTACTCACGCCTGCCATCTGAAGAGTCATAAGAGAACACATACAGGAGAAAAACCTTACATGTGTGATGTTTGTGGTGCTTCTTTTACTGAAGCAGGCAACCTGAAGACTCACAAGAGAATACATACAGGAGAAAAACCTTACAAGTGTGATGATTGTGGTGCTTCTTTTACTTACGCTAGGGATCTGAAGAAACATAAGAGAACACATACAGGAGAAAAATCTTACAAGTGTGATAATTGGGCTTCTTTTACTGACGTTAGCCAGCTGAAGACTCACAAGAGAACACATACAGGAGAAAAACCTTTCAAGTGTGATGATTGTGGTGCTTCTTTTACTTACGCTAGCGATCTGAAGAGACATATGAGAACACACACAGGAGATAAACCTTACTAAGTGTGATGATTGTGGTGCTTCTTTTACTCAAACTTGTAATCTGAAGAAACATACGAGACTGCATCATCATCATCATGTGCCCTGCCAACTACCATAGGTGTTTATGTATCTCCTCAGATCTTGCTCCCTATTTAGGATCAACTCTGCTGATAATATTTCTCAATGTCCCATACAGTCCATCCAGCATCATCTCTCAGTCTCTTTTCCCACTGATCTTTTCAGTCATGACAATACTTTCCCACCCTTCTCGTCTCATCACAATACTAAAGAAAGCTATTGTCTCTTTCTGATAGTTGTATATAATGTTCTACTTTCATTAGCCTCTTCCAGGCAATCATAGTTAAGTTACTCAGACAATCAAAGCTATTCACAACAACCATCTCAGGAATCACATCTTTGCTACTTCCAACTAATTGAAAGGCATTTTATTGAATCCAACCAAGATTTTACTTAGATTCTAAAGCCAGCAACCCTGAGAAATTGGATGCACAAGTGAGGAAAGAAATTCAGTCACTTTTAGATAGTAAATTCATCAGTGAGGCGACTGCACAGTTAGTCATTTCACTGGGCTCATAAACCCCCACCCAACTTTATGGCCTTCCTAAATTGCACAGGTCTAGGGTACCACTGATACCGGTTTAATTTATGCTCAACTCTGTCCAACACAGAATGTTGAAAGGCTTGTAGAAACAGCTAAACCAGTGCTGAAAATCGGTCAAACCTCTAAATATTAACAGATTAATTTAAACTGGTCAAACTACTGGATACTATCGATCTTAAACTAAAGCACGTGGTGTCAATGGATATTGCCTCTATTTTCACAGATATTCCCATTGAAGAAACTACCGACATACAAATTCAGGAAATTACTACTGCTATGCACAACTGATATTCATTTCATGTTTCTTTTAAAACTCGTACCACTAAATTGACAGATTGGCCATGAGGAATCCTCTAGGTCTCATTCTAGTAGTCTTTATGGTGCACTCAGAAAAACAAATTGCCTCAAATATTAAAGACCTAGGTCCACACTGCTGGTATGTGGATGATATATTATTCATCCCAGAGACCATACAACAAGCTGAATCATTCCACTCCATCATGAACCAAACCCACAAGAACATTTCTTTGTCTGTTGGCCACAAACATAATGACACCTTATCATTCTTATAAATACTAATTCAACATTGACAGGATGGCACCATCCAAAGATCTGTCTATTGAAAGGGAATATGGACGGGCCAGTACCTGAATTTAAATAGCTTTGCACCTATTCAGTATAACGTGGCCTGATACAGACCCTGTTTAATGGAGCTAGAATGATTTGCTATGATCACACATATAAGGAGACCAGAAACTCTTAATCATAATCTACAATCTAATGTATATTCAGCTGTCTTCAATAAGCATCAGTACCAGCCACACAAACCTACTCCCACAGAATTATCAGTCCCCAGACTTTAAGTGTATTTTTCAACTAACCTTTCGAGGGGACACTAATGAAACAAATACATTATACAACGTAAATCAAACATTCACCTGGAAACTACTCCCATCTGTTAAAGAACTATTGTCTCTGTACACCAAATCTAACT
Source organism: Cepaea nemoralis (assembly GCA_014155875.1). NCBI lineage: Eukaryota > Metazoa > Mollusca > Gastropoda > Stylommatophora > Helicidae > Cepaea > Cepaea nemoralis. The sequence goes on along the minus strand of JACEFZ010001169.1, from coordinate 132,467 downwards.
GCATTTATCATTTCCATTGTGAGTGCCAAGCAACTTACATAGGCAGAATGGAAAGATAATTAGCAAATCATGTAACTAAACATATACCAGTACGGGTGGAAAACATTTAATCAGTCTCCAGGAATCCCTGTGCAGTTGACAGGTCATAACATTCTTAGCTTGTCGATTATGAGACATTTGTTTAATAAACATCATAAAGTTAAAAACGAGAAATCTTGTATATTGTATTTGATGAATAATAAATGATTGCTCAAATACATCAAAGCATTAGTAATTAGATGGTTCAGGCCAGTTTTATGCAAACATAAAGACTTCATTTTAAATTTGCTATTGCCATGGGGAAAACTCTTGCTCCACATTCAAACAATATCAGTGACTACGTATTGTAAGAATTTCAGCCCTAGTATAATTCATTTATTCACTTCATATGATATATAACTCTGCAGTATGCACCTGACGAGATGCAGCAAAATTTGCCAGGCAATAAGTTTGACAACATATTGTTTGTGGCTTCTGTGTTGAAACTTTAGAAATATATTAATTTTAATTTATGTTTAATTCAAACTTATGCTCTAAAATATTTCAAAATTATAACTGTGTGTTTTACCAAATCAACCATATCAGCCATTGAATGTCAATTGGTCTAACAATGTGGGGCTAGCACCATATACCCAGTACACCACATGGTGTGAGAGATGGTCCTTAAGTTTACTTTCACGGATGTGATTGCCATGTAGCGTCGGAGGCATGAGATGATAATATAGAATAAGATAAAGAAAGTGTGGCGCAGAGTACTAAAAGAGTTAATGGGATAGCGACATAATATGCAAGTTGCTATATGAAGTCACGGCTTACTACGTCATAAAAAGGTAGTTAGGTTTGTGGCTGACAACAAGGAGGCGGCATGAAAGTATCAGAGGAGAAATATCATAAATCTTCCAAAAGATGGCACTGGTAGCAGAGAACCACTAGTTAGGAAAGATATATGATCAAGGCATACTCCAAAGTCAGGACTGACGATTGGCCATGAATATTTAAATCAGAACTCGAAGAAATAGCTCAAGGTTAAGCAAACAGTCAACAGACATGAAGTATTGTAAGTAATCACTGTTATGATAACTGGCAAAGATGAAAGATAATCAACACTAGGCAGCTAAGCATTGTCTTCGAATTAAAGTAATTATATGTAATTATGATCAGCATTGTGCGTATACTTATTCATATAGTACCGGCCCTCCCGTCAACACCGGAACGGTAAATTGTATTATTTAATAACGTCACAAGCTATTCTAAGGAAATAAATATTGCATTACGAGAAATGTCAGCCTGCTTCTAGTCGTTGGTATTTATACTGTTGCTTCTGTATTCTGCCGAAGTAGTTTGTTGGACAGCCGAGCTGCAGAGAATTATGTTAAATCACCATTTGGCAGAGATGGAGGGCTCTTGAAACAGTAGCACCAGACCATACAGTTACATTATTGGTTAATATTATATAATAACAGCGACCGCCTACATCAGCTTGAAATTAATATGTCAGTCCTAAACCGTGACCATATAATGTATAGTCAGTGTCAAATGTTAGTTTCGTATTAATGTGTCGGACAGTGTCAAATGAATATCATTAATAATATGTCATATACTATGGAACTAATTATTATGGCCACTATTGGAAATGTTCAAGTTCGGACAGTTATTATCAAAACGTCGATGATGTTGCTGATTGCTATCTCAATGGACATTTCTGATTTATGAACGGACATAGTATGGATGCACATCTGGATATAGATTTTTGGGGACACTTATAGTTTTGCAAAGTAACTCACAAAGATTTATTATGACACATGCCAGTGTCATCGGCACTTGTTGAAGCCAGGAGAGAGCACCAATTTTCATTCAACTCCGGAATCCGGATTCGAAGAACAGGCCAGTTGAGGTGTCTGTTGTTGTTTCTTTGCGTTCTGTTCGGTCATTTGGAATTTATTGTTCGGAATTGCTCTCCTATGGTCTGATTGTCTGCATCATAAGTGTGCGGGCAGTTGGTTGGGCTATATTTGTGCCAGATAATTAAATTTTTCCGGCACAAAAGTGCGTTCGGTCTAACAGCAGTCAGATCGGTACTAATATTTTATTGTGACAAACCTGTATAGTGTGGATAGAACCTGTATAGTGTTGTAATAGTCTCTATCTGTTGTTACTTTACGTCCTCAGTGTTTCTTTTTCATGTAAATAAATATGTTGCTGTTAAATTTAGTTTCTATTTCTGGTAGTAGTTTTCGTGTGTCCTATAGTGTGATTCTCTTATATATATATATATATATATATATATATATATATATATATATATATATATATATATATATATATATATATATAGTTTACCAGCGCTTTGTCTGGAACTGGTAAGGCAATATTTATTTCCTTGTCGGCCTTACTACATCTTTAGTATTGTGGTATATTAAAATGTCCTTACCCTTTCCTAGCATTGACTCCCTTAAAATTTAAACAATCCCTAACAACTACTGGTTAAGTATCGTACTTAGTGTAGGAGAAGGAAAGAAAACAGAGCTTAATTTATTTGGCATTAGTCAATTAATTTGGCCTAAGTTTGGTTCACGTACCTGGCCAAGACCGGCTAGATTTTAAACAAAGGTAAAAGTAAGCCATTTTTGGTCAGTGCAGCACAAAGAGAAGACGTCAGCTTTTTCCCCCGTGTGGGGGGAAAAGCAATTTTGCCCTAAAAACCATCATTCTCTGCAGCCATTGGTATGTTAAAACCTACATTATTAATACGTATTTATGTATTACATATACCATTGGTTTAATTAAGAATTAGTTAAGTGTCACGGGAAAACTGCAGTTTAGTGATTCCTTGATAACTTACATATAAAACTACAATGTAGGAGGAGGGTCAACAATCGTGTACTTCAGTCTGAGAGGAGGATAAATGAAAGATCATTGACCGACGGATATAAAAATAGGATACAGGTGTTCGCAGAGGTCATTGCCTGACGATCTGATCGGACGGACACGGGAAACGGGGAGATAGCATTGTGGAAAAATGAACGGAGAAAGGCGATCAACGGGTTCGGACGCTTTGAAGTATTAGCGTAAGGGGAACCCAGGGAAACGAGCAACTAGCCACTACGTGATTTCACCGCCTTTTGATGTACAGGATACGTCAAGAGACGAGTGTTGAGGTATGAACATCAAACAATAACGGAAGAACGGGAGGCCCAATATAAATAGTAGAAACTGGGTTTTCTGTTTTAGTATGTGTTCCCAAACTGGGCAGAAATCTCTATGCCTCCTGTAGGTTGAAAGAAATACACATCCCTGATTGTTGAACGAAGATGGGATATTAGTGTGTTATTCGCTAGTGTATTTCAATTCAGGGAGTCCGATAGAGTATATAAGGTATTATAATATTAGCAGTAATATTAGCATAGGGAAATAGATGTTGGTGCATAGCGTTTACCATTGCTTTCTATTAGTGAATAGTTTAGACTTTGGTGAATTCATATGTCTTATGTTAGTGTTTACTTCGGAAGCCTTTTCATTACGGCTGGAGAAGGGCACTTACATAAGTAGTATTAAGTGGCAGAATCATATCACTTGATTTACTATACATCTCACAGGTTCCAATTCTCATCCTGACATATCAGAGAAGATAGACACATACGTCTTGTGTACAGAAAAAGCTTTGTTGATAAACTCAAGGCAGTTCATTTGGGGGGAGATCAAATACCTCAATAAACCAAGGAAGAACATAGACAGGGTCAAATAGGGAGACGAAATAAAATATAGCCTTAAATGAACTTTGAAAAAGAAGCAAAGGATATCCAGATAACCAAAGTAACAATGAAAAAGGAAGATAATCTTGCGGAAAGCAAAGCCAAATAAAACTACATACGTTTACACTGTAGACTCATAGTGAAGAAACAATAGACAAGTCAGAACATTACTAGTCGATAGAGACAATATGCTGGACTGTGGTGATGTGGTTTTTTCCGGTGTTGGATTATTAACTTTGTGAAGCAGACTCTGGCGAAGTCATACTTACTGGAATATTATTACTTTACGGTGATCCAGTGGAACAGTTTTTGTTGTTCAATAACGGATTTACCTCCGGACTCAAGCATACGGAACATCCAGGGTGAGACCTGTCCTGTTATATGTTTGCTGTCATGTGATTTGGCCATGAAACTGGGCGAGAGGTGATACAGAGACTAGACATTCTGAGTTCATTCCTGCACCCACAATAGAAGATAATACCATCTACATATACACAGTCCATCCATACACCAGACATAGTTTTATTTTTTTAAATAAATATTTTATTAATTGTTGAAGGAACTGTTGTCGGAGTATGTAATGAAGGAATAAGAGAGAGAGAGAAAGGGATAGATATATGGAAGGGAAGACAGAAGGAGGAGTGTAGACAGATTTCAGTCAAGAATCCCAAGGAAGAAGAAGTAATAAGGTGTGATTGTTCATTCCACGTTCCTCCCGGGACGACAAGCTACATTAAATGGTGGAGCAGCGATGTAGCAGCCAATGCTTAGTGGTACCATCCCTAGCGAGGTACCTGCATATAGGTACATTAAAAGGTAACTGCATAGCAGGGTACATGCATATTGATACCTACATATTGGGATATACCTGTAAGTATAAATAATGATGACTTTTAATGGAAGCCTGTCCAGGGGATATATGGTGCCAGTACTTTAATGTTGTGGACCGTACAGTGAGAAAGATCCAGACAGGATAATTGTGGATAGGTGCTCAAACACAGTACTTACCTGTTCACACTTTCACACGTCTACATAAGTCTTTATCCTATATCTTCTCGTGAGGTTGTGAGAGTAGTTGTGGGGTACTGTGTGATGTCATATATAACATATAGATATTAACATATATATATTTAAGTGAGATAAGTAGTACGTACTTACTACCTTAGGGTCTCTTTACCCAACCTGTGGACTTATCTTCTTTTAATATGGCCACTCCTAAACTAAGCACAGCAGAACTTAGGGCCAACGGGGAAGAAATTGGGTTATCTGGTTCAGCCCTAACAGATTACGTACAGGAGAGAGAGAGAGAGGGAAATTCGTCAAGCAGAACAAGAAGATCGAAAAGCCCAGATGGAAGCAGAAGAGGCCAACAAGATATGGGAACATGAATACCGCATGCGAGAGCTAGAACTCAAGACACAAACTAAGGGTGAAATAGATGCAGCAGAAGGAAGTTCATCTTCACCTGGGGCAACCCACATGATTGGACATGGTTACCATGCCATGAAGTTTCCCTTGGCGGTCTTTGATGAAAGTAAAGAGAAAATATACCAGTTTTTGGATCGGTTCGAGGCCATGGCAGTCGCTATGGGACTGGATAGAAGCCGATGGGCTCTTAAATTATCCCAGGCATTACGTGGTTCGGGGTACGAGGTCTACACTCGCCTACCACCAGGACATGAAAATCATTACGAGGAATTAAAAGCCACTTTGATGAAACATTATGAAGTCACAGCACAAACGTATCGGAAGAAGTTTAGATCGTCTAGACGAGAGCCGGGAGAGCTATTCGCCGCCTACAGTCTGAGGCTGAAAGCATATCTCCAGAAATGGATGGACTTGGCAGAGTTCAAGCGGGACTATGACAGTTTGGAAGAGCTCATGGTGGTCGACCAGATGCGACAGCAAATGTCAGAACCACTGAAGACATTTTTAGGAGAACAAGGGGCGGAACGGCTGGATGTTGTGAATAAGCTAGCGGAAGGATTCATAGAAGTCCATGGGGGAAGCTAAAGAAACCAATATACCCACCACCAAAGGTCAGGAGAAACAAGAGAAAAAGAAACCTAAGAACTGGGAAGGAGAAAAAGTGGAACCTTATATAAAGCACACAGAGGAGAGTTCAGAGAAGGTGAAGGAAGGAAACCAGAACACCTAGAATTCTCCAGCTAAACGACCGTGGTCCGAGAAGTGCCCTCTCATAACACAAAGGACTGCAGATCGAAACCGAAAAGTTATCACTTCGCGGCATGCCAAGTGATTCATAAGAAGGTGATCACCGATAAGGCGGAGGTCGGTGAAGAAACGCTGAACAAAGAAAGCACACGGAAAGTTTGGAAGGGAAAATGGTGTACACACTGCAGATCGAAAACACATAATACTGTGGACTGCAGATGCAAGGAAAAGGTCGAGGAGATGGAACACACTCAAGACCAAGAGAGACCACCTGTGGTTGAACTGATTGAAGTCAATGGCCAGCAGGTGGCTTGTCTCTACGATTCAGGTTTGGATGGGGAAGCTGTGATAGATGCCAGCCTGGTAAGCCCAGACCAACTTACAGGGGAGACCATAGAGATACAGCCGGCAATGAGGAGTGCTGTTACCATGACGCTGCCAATCGCCAAGGTGGAGATTAAATCCAGGTACGTCACGGGCATTATTCCAGCTGCTGTATTATCTGACTCCTTATTTCCCATGATCATTGGCACGAAATATGTCTTTTGGGGTTGCCCAAACAGCCAACCCACAAGGGAGCAGTAGCCAGCGGATCTCAAGGGAAGGAAAAAGAGGCAGAGACACTATGCGACAACTCAGTGCTAGGAGAATTGCATACTGCCCAGAGGAAGGACACTACGTTGCGTCCTTGCTACAGGAAGCTGCAAAGAAGTGCTGAGCCACCAGAACGGGGACAGTACTTTCTGAAGAATAGACTACTCTATCGGAGAGCTGGGAGGGGAGACAACCTACATGAGCAGTGGGTGGTTCCAGAGACCCACCGTCCTCACATTCTTCAGAGTGGACACATCATAGCCGAGAATCGACATATGGGTGTAAAAGAGACGTTGCAGCAGATTTCCGGCCATTACTGCTGGCCAGGAATGACCGGTGATGTACGCCGGTGGGTTAAGTCTTGTTCAGAGTGCCAGAAAGCACCACCCAACAAGCGGACTAAGAGGAAAATAGCTCTTAAGGTGGAAGACACAGTGGAAGTGTGGGGTCCAGCAGAGACCAATATACTCCAAGTAGGATGGAAAGGACCTTATCATGTGGAAAAGGTTGTGTCCAAGAATACCTATGGAATCCGGAATCGGGGGAGAAAGGAAAAATATCCCTAGACATCTCATTCGGAAATATGAGGAGAGATCCGAGAGTAAAGCTTCGCACCTTATGGGGATGGCAGTCATTGGGAAAAAGGTTACAAGTCCAGACGAAGACCAGAGATCACCAGTACTACCTAGGAGGGCATATGGGAAAGTACGTGATAGGTCAGATTTACCCAACGAGGGGAGGAGGGAAATCACATGTCAGGGAAAGGACAAGAGGGAAACCTTCACTAGTAACCAAGTTCAGAAGGGGTGGGTAACGTCGGGAAAGACGCGGGATACCCAGGACTCCAACCGAAGATTGGCTGACCAGATCCAATATCGCCCAAGATGGTCCTGGAAGCACAAGTCCGGGAGGTTTGGGAAAGACGACTCGGTCCAACGAGGACGAGGTGGAACATCCCCAGAGGCAAAGCCGGGGGAAACCAAGAGAATATGGAAACAGTGTTACAGTAAGGATGGGACGATCAGTCTGTATTGTGAGCCATCGCTTACTCCAGTCGAAAGGAGGTCGACTGAACGTACCGGGGCGATGTGCCAACACTAATGGTGATCATGAGTAGTATGGTAGGCTGTCCATGAGGTTGCCTACTGGATGAGGTGCTGATCCTTGTGAGAATCCAGACATATCATCAACACTTAATGTTCATAGCTACTTCACAGAAGCTCAACGCAAGATTGATGAGATGGTAGTTGGTACTACAGCCGTACAACTTCACAGTGGAATACATCCCGGGTAAGGAGAATGTAGGAGCGGATTTCCTATCTAGACATCCAACTCCAGAGGAAGAGGAATAGGTTGGAGGATCATAGGACTCAAAACTACAGTGATGAAGAGTCGACGCGGTCAACTCTCTTAAGAGGGGGCCTATGTCACGGGAAAACTGCAGTTTAGTGATTCCTTGATAACTTACATATAAAACTACAATGTAGGAGGAGGGTTAACAATCGTGTACTTCAGTCTGAGAGGAGGATAAATGAAAGATCATTGACCGACGGATATAAAAATAGGATACAGGTGTTCGCAGAGGTCATTGCCTGACGATCTGATCGGACGGACATGGGAAACGGGGAGATAGCGTTGTGGAAAAATGAACGGAGAAAGGCGATCAACGGGTTTGGATGCTTTGAAGTATTAGCGTAAGGGGAACCCAGGGAAACGAGCAACTAGCCACTACGTGATTTCACCGCCTTTTGATGTACAGGATACGTCAAGAGACGAGTGTTGAGGTATGAACATCAAACAATAACGGAAGAACGGGAGGCCCAATATAAATAGTAGAAACTGGGTTTTCTGTTTTAGTATGTGTTCCCAAACTGGGCAGAAATCTCTATGCCTCCTGTAGGTGGAAAGAAATACACATCCCTGATTGTTGAACGAAGATGGGATATTAGTGTGTTATTCGCTAGTGTATTTCAATTCAGGGAGTCCGATAGAGTATATAAGGTATTATAATATTAGAGTAATATTAGCATAGGGAAATAGATGTTGGTGCATAGCGTTTACCATTGCTTTCTATTAGTGAATAGTTTAGACTTTGGTGAATTCATATGTCTTATGTTAGTGTTTACTTCGGAAGCCTTTTCATTACGGCTGGAGAAGGGCACTTACATAAGTAGTATTAAGTGGCAGAATCATATCACTTGATTTACTATACATCTCACAGGTTCCAATTCTCATCCTGACATATCAGAGAAGATAGACACATACGTCTTGTGTACAGAAAAAGCTTTGTTGATAAACTCAAGGCATTTCATTTGGGGGGAGATCAAATACCTCAATAAACCAAGGAAGAACATAGACAGGGTCAAATAGGGAGACGAAATAAAATATAGCCTTAAATGAACTTTGAAAAAGAAGCAAAGGATATCCAGATAACCAAAGTAACAATGAAAAAGGAAGATAATCTTGCGGAAAGCAAAGCCAAATAAAACTACATACGTTTACACTGTAGACTCATAGTGAAGAAACAATAGACAAGTCAGAACATTGCTAGTCGATAGAGACAATATGCTGGACTGTGGTGATGTGGTTTTTTCCGGTGTTGGATTATTAACTTTGTGAAGCAGACTCTGGCGAAGTCATAGACTTACTGGAATATTATTACTTTACGGTGATCCAGTGGAACAGTTTTTTTTTCCGTTCAATAACGGATTTACCTCCGGACTCAAGCATACGGAACATCCAGGGTGAGACCTGTCCTGTTATATGTTTGCTGTCATGTGATTTGGCCGTGAAACTGGGCGAGAGGTGATACAGAGACTAGACATTCTGAGTTCATTCCTGCACCCACAATAGAAGATAATACCATCTACATATACACAGTCCATCCATACACCAGACATAGTTTTATTTTTTTTTAAATAAATATTTTATTAATTGTTGAAGGAACTGTTGTCGGAGTATGTGATGAAGGAATAAGAGAGAGAGAGAAAGGGATAGATATATGGAAGGGAAGACAGAAGGGAGGAGTGTAGACAGAAGTCAGTCAAGAATCCCAAGGAAGAAGAAGTAATAAGGTGTGCTTGTTCATTCCACGTTCCTCCCGGGACGACAAGCTACATTAAATGGTGGAGCATAGCGGGGTAGCAGCCAATGCTTAGTGGTACCATCCCTAGCGAGGTACCTGCATATAGGTACATTAAAAGGTAACTGCATAGCAGGGTACATGCATATTGATACCTACATATTGGGATATACCTGTAAGTATAGATAATGATGACTTTTAATGGAAGCCTGTCCAGGGGATATATGGTGCCAGTACTTTAATGTTGTGGACCGTACAGTGAGAAAGATCCAGACAGGATAATTGTGGATAGGTGTTCAAACACAGTACTTACCTGTTCACACTTTCACACGTCTACATAAGTCTTTATCCTATATCTTCTCGTGAGGTTGTGAGAGTAGTTGTGGGGTACTGTGTGATGTCATATATAACATATAGATATTAACATATATATTTAAGTGAGATAAGTAGTACGTACTTACTGCCTTAGGGTCTCTTTACCAAACCTGCGGACTTATCTTCTTTTAATATGGCCACTCCTAAACTAAGCACAGCAGAACTTAGGGCCAAGGGGGAAGAAATTGGGTTATCTGGTTCGGCCCTAACGGATTACGTACAGGAGAGAGAGAGAGAGGGAAATTCGTCAAGCAGAACGAGAAGACCGAAAAGCCCAGATGGAAGCAGAAGAGGCCAACAAGATACGGGAACATGAATACCGCATGCGAGAGCTAGAACTCAAGACACAAACTAAGTGTGAAATAGATGCAGCAGAAGGAAGTTCATCTTCACCTGGGGCAACCCACATGATTGGACATGGTTACCATGCCATGAAGTTTCCCTTGGCGGTCTTTGAGGGAAGTAAAGAGAAGATATACCAGTTTTTGGATCGGTTCGAGGCCATGGCAGTCGCTATGGGACTGGATAGAAGCCGATGGGCTCTTAAATTATCCCAGGCATTACGTGGTTCGGGGTACGAGGTCTACACTCGCCTACCACCAGGACATGAAAATCATTACGAGGAATTAAAAGCCGCTTTGATGAAGCATTATGAAGTCACAGCACAAACGTATCGGAAGAAGTTTAGATCGTCTAGAAGAGAGCCGGGAGAGCTATTCGCCGCCTACAGTCTGAGGCTGAAATCATATCTCCAGAAATGGATGGACTTGGCAGAGTTCAAGCGGGACTATGAGAGTTTGGAAGAGCTAATGGTGGTCGACCAGATGCGACAGCAAATGTCAGAACCACTGAAGACATTTTTAGGAGAACAAGGGGCGGAACGGCTGGATGTTGTGAATAAGCTAGCGGAAAGATTCGTAGAAGTCCATGGGGAAGCTAAAGAAACCAATATACCCACCACCAAAGGTCAGGAGAAACAAGATAAAAGAAACATAAGAACTGGGAAGGAGAAAAAGTGGAACCTTATATAAAGCACACAGAGGAGAGTTCAGAGAAGGTGAAGGAAGGAAACCAGAACACCTCGAATTCTCCAGCTAAACGACCGTGGTCCGAGAAGTGGTGTTCAATCTGCAAGGTGCCCTCTCATAACACAAAGGACTGCAGATCGAAACCGAAAAGTTATCACTTCGCGGCATGCCAAGTGATTCATAAGAAGGTGATCACAGACAAGGCTGAGGTCGGAGAGGAAGCTCTGACCAAAGAGAGCCCACGGAAAGTTTGGAAGGGAAAATGGTGCACACACTGCAGATCGAAAACACATAATACTGTGGACTGCAGATGCAAGGAAAAGGTCGAGGAGATGGAAAGACACTCAGGACCAAGAGAGACCACCTGTGGTTGAACTGATTGAAGTCAATGGCCAGCAGGTGGCTTGTCTCTACGATTCAGGTTTGGATGGGGAAGCTGTGATAGACTGCCAGCCTGGTAAGCCCAGACCAACTTACAGGGGAGACCATAGAGATACAGCCAGCAATGAGGAGTGCTGTTACCATGACGCTGCCAATCGCCAAGGTGGAGATTAAATCCAGGTACGTCACGGGCATTATTCCAGCTGCTGTATTATCTGACTCCTTATTTCCCATGATCATTGGCACGAAATATGTCTTTTTGGGGATGCCCAAACAGCCAGCCCACAAGGGAGCAGTAGCCAGTGGATCTCAAGGGAAGGAAAAAGAGGCAGAGACACTATGCGACAACTCAGTGCTAGGAGAATTGCATACTGCCCAGAGGAAGGACACTACGTTGCGTCCTTGCTACAGGAAGCTGCAAAGAAGTGCTGAGCCACCAGAACGGGGACAGTACTTTCTGAAGAATCGACTACTCTATCGGAGAGCTGGGAGGGGAGACAACCTGCACGAGCAGTGGGTGGTTCCAGAGACCCACCGTCCTCACATTCTTCAGAGTGGACACATCATAGCCGTGAATCGACATATGGGTGTCAGAGAGACCTTGCAGCAAATTTCCGGCCATTACTGCTGGCCAGGAATGACCGGTGATGTACGCCGGTGGGTTAAGTCTTGTTCAGAGTGCCAGAAAGCACCACCCAACAAGCGGACTAAGAGGAAAATAGCTCTTAAGGTGGAAGACACAGTGGAAGTGTGGGGTCCAGCAGAGACCAATATACTCCAAGTAGGATGGAAAGGACCTTATCCTGTGGAAAGGGTTGTGTCCAAGAATACCTATGGAATCCGGATCGGGGGAGAAAGGAAAACTCTCCCTAGGCATCTCATTCGGAAATATGAGGAGAGATCCGAGAGTAAAGCTTCGCACCTTATGGGGATGGCAGTCATTGGGAAAAAGGTTACAAGTCCAGACGAAGACCAGAGATCGCCAGTACTACCTAGGAGGGCATATGGGAAAGTACGTGATAGGTCAGATTTACCCAACGAGGGGAGGAGGGAAATCACATGTCAGGGAAAGGACAAGAGGGAAACCTTCACTAGTAACCAAGTTCAGAAGGGGTGGGTAACGTCGGGAAAGACGCGGGATACCCAGGACTCCAACCGAAGATTGGCTGACCAGATCCAATATCGCCCAAGATGGTCCTGGAAGCACAAGTCCGGGAGGTTTGGGAAAGACGACTCGGTCCAACGAGGACGAGGCGGAACATCCCCAGAGGCAAAGCCGGGGGAAACCAAGAGAATATGGAAACAGTGTTACAGTAAGGATGGGACGATCAGTCTGTATTGTGAGCCATCGCTTACTCCAGTCGAAAGGAGGTCGACTGAACGTACCTGGGCGATGTGCCAACACTAATGGTGATCATGAGTAGTATTGTAGGCTGTCCATGAGGTTGCCTACTGGATGAGGTGCAGATCCTTGTGAGAATCCAGACATATCATCAACACTTAATGTTCATAGCTACTTCACAGAAGCTCAACGCAAGATTGATGAGATGGTAGTTGGTACTACAGCCGTACAACTTCACAGTGGAATACATCCCTGGTAAGGAGAATGTAGGAGCGGATTTCCTATCTAGACATCCAACTCCAGAGGAAGAGGAATAGGTTGGAGGATCATAGGAATCAAAACTACAGTGAGGAAGAGTCGACGCGGTCAACTCTCTTAAGAGGGGGCCTATGTCACGGGATAACTGTGAGTTAAGTGATTCCTTGATAAACTAGTACATATAAACTACAATGTAGGAGGAGGGTTAACAATCGTGTACTTCAGTCTGAGAGGAGGATAAATTAAAGATCATTGACCGACGGATATAAAAATAGGATACAGGTGTTCGCAGAGGTCATTGCCTGACGATCTGATCGGACGGACACGGGAAACGGGGAGATCGCGTTGTGGAAAAATGAACGGAGAAAGGCGATCAACGGGTTCGGACACTTTGAAGTATTAGCGTAAGGGGAACCCAGGGAAACGAGCAACTAGCCACTACGTGATTTCACCGCCTTTTGATGTACAGGATACGTCAAGAGACGAGTGTTGAGGTATGAACATCAAACAATAACGGAAGAACGGGAGGCCCAATATAAATAGTAGAAACTGGGTTTTCTGTTTTAGTATGTGTTCCCAAACTGGGCAGAAATCTCTATGCCTCCTGTAGGTGGAAAGAAATACACATCCCTGATTGTTGAACGAAGATGGGATATTAGTGTGTTATTCGCTAGTGTATTTCAATTCAGGGAGTCCGATAGAGTATATAAGGTATTATAATATTAGAGTAATATTAGCATAGGGAAATAGATGTTGGTGCATAGCGTTTACCATTGCTTTCTATTAGTGAATAGTTTAGACTTTGGTGAATTCATATGTCTTATGTTAGTGTTTACTTCGGAAGCCTTTTCATTACGGCTGGAGAAGGGCACTTACATAAGTAGTATTAAGTGGCAGAATCATATCACTTGATTTACTATACATCTCACAGGTTCCAATTCTCATCCTGACATATCAGAGAAGATAGACACATACGTCTTGTGTACAGAAAAAGCTTTGTTGATAAACTCAAGGCAGTTCATTTGAGGGGAGATCAAATACCTCAATAAACCAAGGAAGAACATAGACAGGGTCAAATAGGGAGACGAAATAAAATATAGCCTTAAATGAACTTTGAAAAAGAAGCAAAGGATATCCAGATAACCAAAGTAACAATGAAAAAGGAAGATAATCTTGCGGAAAGCAAAGCCAAATAAAACTACATACGTTTACACTGTAGACTCATAGTGAAGAAACAATAGACAAGTCAGAACATTGCTAGTCGATAGAGACAATATGCTGGACTGTGGTGATGTGGTTTTTTCCGGTGTTGGATTATTAACTTTGTGAAGCAGACTCTGGCGAAGTCATAGACTTACTGGAATATTATTACTTTACGGTGATCCAGTGGAACAGTTTTTTTTCGTTCAATAACGGATTTACCTCCGGACTCAAGCATACGGAACATCCAGGGTGAGACCTGTCCTGTTATATGTTTGCTGTCATGTGATTTGGCCGTGAAACTGGGCGAGAGGTGATACAGAGACTAGACATTCTGAGTTCATTCCTGCACCCACAATAGAAGATAATACCATCTACATATACACAGTCCATCCATACACCAGACATAGTTTTATTTTTTTTTTAAATAAATATTTTATTAATTGTTGAAGGAACTGTTGTCGGAGTATGTGATGAAGGAATAAGAGAGAGAGAGAGAGAGAAAGGGATAGATATATGGAAGGGAAGACAGAAGGGAGGAGTGTAGACAGAAGTCAGTCAAGAATCCCAAGGAAGAAGAAGTAATAAGGTGTGATTGTTCATTCCACGTTCCTCCCGGGACGACAAGCTACATTAAATGGTGGAGCAGCGGGGTAGCAGCCAATGCTTAGTGGTACCATCCCTAGCGAGGTACCTGCATATAGGTACATTAAAAGGTAACTGCATAGCAGGGTACATGCATATTGATACCTACATATTGGGATATACCTGTAAGTATAAATAATGATGACTTTTAATGGAAGCCTGTCCAGGGGATATATGGTGCCAGTACTTTAATGTTGTGGACCGTACAGTGAGAAAGATCCAGACAGGATAATTGTGGATAGGTGCTCAAACACAGTACTTACCTGTTCACACTTTCACACGTCTACATAAGTCTTTATCCTATATCTTCTCGTGAGGTTGTGAGAGTAGTTGTGGGGTACTGTGTGATGTCATATATAACATATAGATATTAACATATATATATTTAAGTGAGATAAGTAGTACGTACTTACTACCTTAGGGTCTCTTTACCCAACCTGTGGACTTATCTTCTTTTAATATGGCCACTCCTAAACTAAGCACAGCAGAACTTAGGGCCAACGGGGAAGAAATTGGGTTATCTGGTTCGGCCCTAACGGATTACGTACAGGAGAGAGAGAGAGGGAAATTCGTCAAGCAGAACAAGAAGATCGAAAAGCCCAGATGGAAGCAGAAGAGGCCAACAAGATATGGGAACATGAATACCGCATGCGAGAGCTAGAACTCAAGACACAAACTAAGGGTGAAATAGATGCAGCAGAAGGAAGTTCATCTTCACCTGGGGCAACCCACATGATTGGACATGGTTACCATGCCATGAAGTTTCCCTTGGCGGTCTTTGATGAAAGTAAAGAGAAATATTATGACCAGTATTGCTATCGGTTCGAGGCCATGTCAGTCTGCTATGGGACTGGATAGAAGCAGATGGGCTCTTAAATTATCCCAGGGATTAAGTAGGTTCGGGGTACGAGGTCTACACTCGCCTACCACCAGGACATGAAAATCATTACGAGGAATTAAAAGCCGCTTTGATGAAACATTATGAAGTCACAGCACAAACGTATCGGAAGAAGTTTAGATCGTCCTAGACGAGAGCCGGGAGAGCTATTCGCCGCCTACAGTCTGAGGCCTGAAAGCATATCTCCAGAAATGGATGGACTTGGCAGAGTTCAAGCGGGACTATGACGAGTCTGGAAGAGCTCGATGGTGGTCGACCAGATGCGACAGCAAATGTCAGAAACCACTGAAGACATTTTTAGGAGAACAAGGGGCGGAACGGCTGGATGTTGTGAATAAGCTAGCGGAAAGGATTCAGTAGAAGTCCATGGGGGAAGCTAAGAAACCATAGTACCCACACCAAAGGTCAGGAGAAACAAGACGAAAAGAAACCTAAGAACTGGGAAGGAGAAAAGTGGAACCTTATATAAAGCACACAGAGGAGAGTTCAGAGAAGGTGAAGGAAGGAAACCAGAACACCTAGAATTCTCCAGCTAAACGACCGTGGTCCGAGAAGTGGTGTTCGAATCTGCAAGTTGCCCTCTCATAACACAAAGGACTGCAGATCGAAACCGAAAAGTTATCACTTCGCGGCATGCCAAGTGATTCATAAGAAGGTGATCACAGACAAGGCTGAGGTCGGTGAAGAAAGCTCTGAACAAAGAAAGCACACGGAAAGTTTGGAAGGGAAAATGGTGTACACACTGCAGAGTCGAAAACACATAATACTGTGGACTGCAGATGCAAGGAAAAGGTCGAGGAGATGGAAGACACTCAGGACCAAGAGAGACCACCTGTGGTTGAACTGATTGAAGTCAATGGCCAGCAGGTTGCTTGTCTCTACGATTCAGGTTTGGATTGGGAAGCTGTGATAGATGCCAGCCTGGTAAGCCCAGACCAACTTACAGGGGAGACCATAGAGATACAGCCGGCAATGAGGAGTGCTGTTACCATGACGCTGCCAATCGCCAAGGTGGAGATTAAGTCCAGGTACGTCACGGGCATTATTCCAGCTGCTGTATTATCTGACTTCCTTATTTCCCATGATCATTGGCACGAAATATGTCTTTTTGGGGTTGCCCAAACAGCCAACCCACAAGGGAGCAGTAGCCAGCGGATCTCAAGGGAAGGAAAAAGAGGCAGAGACACTATGCGACAACTCAGTGCTAGGAGAATTGCATACTGCCCAGAGGAAGGACACTACGTTGCGTCCTTGCTACAGGAAGCTGCAAAGAAGTGCTGAGCCACCAGAACGGGGACAGTACTTTCTGAAGAATAGACTACTCTATCGGAGAGCTGGGAGGGGAGACAACCTACATGAGCAGTGGGTGGTTCCAGAGACCCACCGTCCTCACATTCTTCAGAGTGGACACATCATAGCCGAGAATCGACATATGGGTGTAAAAGAGACGTTGCAGCAGATTTCCGGCCATTACTGCTGGCCAGGAATGACCGGTGATGTACGCCGGTGGGTTAAGTCTTGTTCAGAGTGCCAGAAAGCACCACCCAACAAGCGGACTAAGAGGAAAATAGCTCTTAAGGTGGAAGACACAGTGGAAGTGTGGGGTCCAGCAGAGACCAATATACTCCAAGTAGGATGGAAAGGACCTTATCATGTGGAAAAGGTTGTGTCCAAGAATACCTATGGAATCCGGATCGGGGGAGAAAGGAAAAATATCCCTAGACATCTCATTCGGAAATATGAGGAGAGATCCGAGAGTAAAGCTTCGCACCTTATGGGGATGGCAGTCATTGGGAAAAAGGTTACAAGTCCAGACGAAGACCAGAGATCACCAGTACTACCTAGGAGGGCATATGGGAAAGTACGTGATAGGTCAGATTTACCCAACGAGGGGAGGAGGGAAATCACATGTCAGGGAAAGGACAAGAGGGAAACCTTCACTAGTAACCAAGTTCAGAAGGGGTGGGTAACGTCGGGAAAGACGCGGGATACCCAGGACTCCAACCGAAGATTGGCTGACCAGATCCAATATCGCCCAAGATGGTCCTGGAAGCACAAGTCCGGGAGGTTTGGGAAAGACGACTCGGTCCAATGAGGACGAGGTGGAACATCCCCAGAGGCAAAGCCGGGGGAAACCAAGAGAATATGGAAACAGTGTTACAGTAAGGATGGGACGATCAGTCTGTATTGTGAGCCATCGCTTACTCCAGTCGAAAGGAGGTCGACTGAACGTACCGGGGCGATGTGCCAACACTAATGGTGATCATGAGTAGTATTGTAGGCTGTCCATGAGGTTGCCTACTGGATGAGGTGCAGATCCTTGTGAGAATCCAGACATATCATCAACACTTAATGTTCATAGCTACTTCACAGAAGCTCAACGCAAGATTGATGAGATGGTAGTTGGTACTACAGCCGTACAACTTCACAGTGGAATACATCCCGGGTAAGGAGAATGTAGGAGCGGATTTCCTATCTAGACATCCAACTCCAGAGGAAGAGGAATAGGTTGGAGGATCATAGGACTCAAAACTACAGTGATGAAGAGTCAACGCGGTCAACTCTCTCAAGAGGGGGCCTATGTCACGGGAAAACTGCAGTTTAGTGATTCCTTGATAACTTACATATAAAACTACAATGTAGGAGGAGGGTTAACAATCGTGTACTTCAGTCTGAGAGGAGGATAAATGAAAGATCATTGACCGACGGATATAAAAATAGGATACAGGTGTTCGCAGAGGTCATTGCCTGACGATCTGATCGGACGGACACGGGAAACGGGGAGATAGCGTTGTGGAAAAATGAACGGAGAAAGGCGATCAACGGGTTTGGATGCTTTGAAGTATTAGCGTAAGGGGAACCCAGGGAAACGAGCAACTAGCCACTACGTGATTTCACCGCCTTTTGATGTACAGGATACGTCAAGAGACGAGTGTTGAGGTATGAACATCAAACAATAACGGAAGAACGGGAGGCCCAATATAAATAGTAGAAACTGGGTTTTCTGTTTTAGTATGTGTTCCCAAACTGGGCAGAAATCTCTATGCCTCCTGTAGGTGGAAAGAAATACACATCCCTGATTGTTGAACGAAGATGGGATATTAGTGTGTTATTCGCTAGTGTATTTCAATTCAGGGAGTCCGATAGAGTATATAAGGTATTATAATATTAGCGTAATATTAGCATAGGGAAATAGATGTTGGTGCATAGCGTTTACCATTGAGGAACTTCGGATTTTAATTTTGTATATACTCCATTGTTTACACCTGTCATGACAGACGCATTGTCAATGCCGAGTGCAACTAGTCTTTGCAACTCAAGCCCATTCTTGTTTAAACAATCTTTTAACGCACTGCATACTGCCTGTGCGTTGCAGTCACTCAATTCAACTAAATCTAAGTAAGTAACCACAAACTGCTTTCTTGTCTCTGAATAGTACCTAATAGCTACTCCAAGTAGCTTAGTTTCAGAAATGTCATTGCTCTCATCAATCAATAAGCTGTATTTACTTTTGCCAATATCAGCTGTCAAGACTGTTGTGAAATATGATGCAAGTACATTTGAAATAACTGCTCTGCACTTAGTTCTCCTAAGCTTAAAGTTCTTGCAACCTTTGCTGTCACCAAAGTGTACTTTGCAGAGTTCACTTCAATGGTCAACAACGCGAAGCGAACAATGGCCAGCTATGAACAAACTCATGCATCCTTCTGTTTCTTTGACATCATCTTTCAGTTTGTCAAATGCAATTGTTGTTTGCCTTTGTGTACTGAATGGTTGTTCGGCTTTCTGATGTTTCGTTGTATTCTTGTGCCTCTCAATATCATTTAACCTGGCTGCAATTGAACATTTGCAATATTTGCAAAAACACTTAGTATTATCCCCTTCTACTTTTAACAACCATTTTTGAAATCTCGTGTCACTGAGCCACTGTTCTCTGAAATGTTGACAATATTTCTTGCTCATGGTGAAACACAAATAAGCTTAAATGAAAGGATCATGTAGACACCACAAAATTATGAACTCGATTACAAGCTAATGTACTGTCGTTTGGACTTGTCTGCAAAATGGCGTTCGCTTTCAGCTAAATCGTATTAAAGGGAGTTAAATTAGTTTAATATTGCGCGGTAATGTACTAAGACTGTTTTAGCTCCTTCGCTTCAGTTCAAATTCGGCTTTTTAGTGTTCCCAAAATGAATTTTCAAGTAATTTTTACCCACCCCAAAAAAGCACCAAAAATGGTTTGTGAAGCACTAAATTTACGCGGCCACACTAAAAGGAAAATTTTCGCACTAACTGACTTGAAAAAGCACTAAATTTAGCGCGAAAAGTACTAAAATGGCAACACTGGACACAATTGTCAAAATCGTAGCTCGTTTCAGGGTTGCCATTCTAGATGTTTTACATCCAGATCTAGATGTTTTTTTCTGGCGTCTAGGTGTTTTTCTTAACCCCTGCCGATCCCACACAATCTCATTCTTTCCACATATGGGTTCTCAATCTGTTCCTCCGCCTCCTCTTTCAGGTCCCACAAGCGCACGACCTGCTAGCATTCCGTGCATTCCCATTCGGCATTAGGGTGCATTCTCTGCTAGCCTATCAGCCTGTTCATTCCCCCCGTACACCCGCATGGCCAGGGCAGAGTATCCATACAATTCTCACAATCTGTGACCTCTGAAGCGACGAGATCCATTCCACACAAAACATCCTTTTCTCCACCTTACTAAGCATACTATTTTAATCCGTAACGAATACAACGTGTGTTGCAGTGGTCTCCTCTAGCCACCGGAATGCCACTGTTACTGCCCCCACCTCCATTCTCATGCTGGAGGTCGTAGTCTCATATGCCAGACTCTCCTTTTTCAAGACTCGTCCATTAGCCTTTGCAATGAAACCCCAACCACTACGTCTGTTTCTCACCACTGACCCATCGGTGTAGATGACTATATCACCTTGATGTGTGTTGCTCTGGATCAGCTATTGCACTTCAAACTCAGTGCGGCCCGTTGCCCATTCTCTGCACTCACGACACAGTGTTATTATTACATTGTGCCAGTCTGTGATGTCTTTCGGACCTTCAACCCACTCTCTTTCACGATTGATGGTCTCTAGATCACACACCTGATGTATAGAAAGTTCCGCCTGTGCCATCCAGGACCTGCCTCGTTTTAGTCTATGACCCTTGACCATATCCATTGCTGCATGCAGTGGGTGATCCCTATCTGCGGCAACTCTCAGGTACTATTTGGCCTGAAGGACCCTATGCCTATCCGTCATTGTTCGTAGCGCCAGGATATGCCTCATGCATATAATTGATGTGCCCTTTGTGCACCCCAGGATTAACCGCATGGTATGCGCTCCAACCTTTCAAGCTGACTCTTTGATACTGTCAGCAGCCGCAAACCATATTCAATGACAGAAATTATTAACTGCTGAAAGAACTGTACAGCATCCTTTGATCTACCCCGGTTGCTGCCATAACGCTCAATGCATTAAGTCCCCTACCAGCCTTCACCACCAAAGCCTCCATGTGATCCTTAAAAGACAAACACCTGTCAAAGGTGATACCCAAGTACTTCAATTTACTCTCTCGACTAAGAGGACATCCATTCAACATAATACCTGGGACATCTGCCTTCACGATCCGGTTATCCAGGGAGTACTACACAACCGATGCCTTGTCTGGGTGTATAATGGCCCCTGCGTCACTGCACCACTCCGCTACCCTGTTTACTGCCACCTGTAAGTCTTTCGCCAAACTGGCCCTGTCTCCGCCCTGTTTGTACTCCAGCACATCATCTGCAAATGTCAAGATTCTACCCACACCTGGTGTCTCAATAGCTGCGATTTTGCTGGTGTAGGCATTAAAGAGCACTGGGGACAAGGCAGATCCCTGCGGCAACCCAGGTGTGATAGTACAGGGCTCAGAAGTCCAGGAACCCATGAGCAGTGCAACCTTACACTCAACTGACGCAACCCATCTAACAAGGCAAGGGCAGACTTCCATGTCCAAAAGTGTGTGTATTAACCGATCATACCTGACCCTGTTATACGCATCCTCCAGGTCAAGAGCTACAGCCACTGTCTCCTGTTTATTCTGGAAGCCCTCGTAGACATCAAATGCAAAAGCTGCAGCATTGGCCCAGGTGTCCTTTCCCGGCCGGTAGCTCCCGAGTCCTTGGGAGAAGCAGATTACGACTTTCCAAATGTCGCTGGAGCCTGCGTGCTACTATCTTTTCGAGGACTTTGCCATACGTATTTTGCAGGGTTATGATTCGGTATCCATTAAGTCTGGAGTGGTCCTTACCTGGCTTTGGGAGTGGGACCAGGTAGCTATGCAGCCAATCGTGGGGTATTTCCGCCGTATTGATGCTTAGGTTGAAATAAAGAGCAATCGCCTCCAAGTCCCCATCATTTATGTTTCTCATATTGGAGTACCTCACCCCATCCGGACCTGGCGCTGTGTCTTTAGCCCGCTTCAGTACTCGTCTAAAGTCCTCCACTTTAATCTCACAGTTCCCCTTCCTAGTGACCCGTGACAAGGCTTCTCTGACGTTATCTCTAATAGCCCTATCTTGCTGATCCGTCTGTTTTAAAAATCGCGCAAGAAAAGCCTTCCCTCTGTCCTTATCAGTTGTCATAGGTCGGTTGTTATCATCATAGACGGTACCATGTGTACCAGGCATCGCCTGTCTCTTCATCTGCCGGTGCAGCCTCCAACATTTTCCCAATGTCACATCCCCACCGACGTCATTGATAAACTGTTCCCACTTAATCCTCTTTGCCTCTGCTGCCTGGAGTTTAAAATCCTGCACCTTTACTTTTTTTAAAATATCTTTCAGTCTCTTCCAATTCTGTGTCAAATGAATTGGTTGCTCTCCGCATCCTCTGCCAATTCCTTATGGCCGCCCTCTTTTCCCTCCATGAATTCTCTACCTCTGGTGTCCACCATGGTGGTTGGGTGAAGATCCTTCTTTTTAGATTAGATCTTCTCTGTGATCTAAGGCGCCCCAAGAGCGAAGAGTGGAACTGAATGCCCTGCGAGCTCTTATAGCCCTAACTGTGCTGGAGTTAGGTATCAGCACTGAGCAGGGGAGATGGTCACTTCCATGGTCTCCAAGGACACTCTATTTTATATCTGATGCCGTCACTTGGGATACAAGCGCCAGGTCGATGGCCGTGTCAGGGTCCCCGGTCTCATTGCTAGCCTAGTGGGTGTCCCGTCATTTAGACAGACAACATCCGTCTCAAGCAAGGCCTCAGCAAGAGCAGTACCCTGTCTGTTCTCTCCAGACCTGGAGTGTCCACTGAATCGTTCAACCAGTCCCAACTCTCTCTCTCTCTCTCTCTCTCTCTCTCTCTCTCTCTCTCTCTCTCTCTCTCTCTCTCTCTCTCTCTCTTCTCTCTCTCTCTCTCTCTCTCTCTCTCTCTCTCTCTGCTTATGTTTATTCCTCACTTACATATACATTTATCAGGTTCCAGCTGTATCGGCCGATTTGTATCCGCATTCCCTGCACCTCTTTACTCTCCTGATCCCACCCACTCATATCCATTACTGAATGCTGTTGTCAACGTCCTAGAGACCTAGGGGAATGAAACTCGGGTTCATACAGGCAACAAACTCCGTTCTGATACTATCTGATATAATTTATTTACAGTAAGCTGGCGAAGAATGGTTTTCGCAGCCAGTTACACTGGAGTAGCATATCACAGGAGTTCATAACAAAGCAATCATACATAATCATTACAACAAACTCTATCATGTATCTTATAAGTAACACCCCTAAATACACTTGGGTTCAATCTATCAAGTCCCCCTTAAGTTAAGCCCTGTTGCTTCTTCGATGTCCAGTCGGCGTCTGCCCTCTAACGTGTCTCGGACACAGGCTGTAACTCTCCTCGAGCTTCTCGTGGAACAGGTCCTG
Source organism: Cepaea nemoralis (assembly GCA_014155875.1). Lineage (NCBI taxonomy): Eukaryota > Metazoa > Mollusca > Gastropoda > Stylommatophora > Helicidae > Cepaea > Cepaea nemoralis. The sequence goes on along the minus strand of JACEFZ010001169.1, from coordinate 108,776 downwards.
GCACGCGGTCAGCGGGTTCCACCTGTGTCCACGGAGCTGTAGGCGAACTGACCTCTCCTTCTCGAAGGCTCTAGATTGTTCGAGCATTCGAGTGGGTCTCTTTAGTTCCCTTGTATTGGGGTTATGTCCCTTCTCTAATTCCCTTCTATCTTTATGTTCCTACCGACTCCATGTGAGACTCTGACAGCTGTAAACCACCCTTGACCACCAGAGCCTGCCAATGTCTTCCCTGCCCAGTTGGGTTAATGTAACATGTATAGCCAGGGCACTTAAAATAGTTTGTATTCAGCTCTTGTAACATCAGGACATCAAAATCGTAGACCAGTTTCTCCAGTATTGGACCTCGTTGCTTTGCACTACGACAATTCCAATACCCAACCCGTACATTTTTGAGTCCCAAACAATCCGTTTTCCGTCTGCCCCTTCTGGCTCCAGCTCTCTTCTTCCTTTTCCTTCCCACTCTCCCCTACCTCTTCTCCTCCGCTGGCTGTTGTCAAAGGTATCGAGCACAAAGCACGCACACCGTTGCTTCGGCGATAATTCTTTGCATTATTCATAGTTGGTTAGATACGACGGCAGGATATAATCGGTCACCCTAGTAGAGCCTGCCTGCTAGGGAAGGGGCAGGGGATGTCCCTCATGAGTCCATACGCCTGGCGCCGCCCCGCACGCATTACTAGACATTCCACGTTCACGACCAGCTCACTCGTGGTCATTCAGTCCTCGGCACGTCGGTCCACCTTAAACTTGGGGGTTTATAATCGGAGTTTTCCAACTCCTAGATTGGCCGCTGTAATAGCTAAAGGGCCCAGTCTACCCGGGGGCAAGAGGTTCCAGCGTCTCATTCCTGGTGAACACAGTAGCTACATGTATACGGGGAACACAATCAATGTCATACAATATATATGAAATAGTACCTACTACATAGTTAAAGTCACTACACAACGGAATAATAACTCTCGCAGGTAGATAGTTGAGCCCCAAACAAAGCAGTGACGACATCAGTAATCTGGTTTAGTATAACAGTGTAGGCTGTTATACGGGGTTTAGTTAGCTGGCACGGCGTGCAAGGAGAAAAGAAATAACTAGATGATGCACGGCTGAGCACCGTAGCTAGGTAGTTAGGGACCGCTCACATGCTGACGTAGAGGTAAACAAGGGATTAGTTGTGACTTTGCCGGCCAGCTAGCAAGATGCTTTGACTTTTGTAGTTGCTGTACGCATTTTTATATTGCTGAAGATTCGTCTAATAAACTGAATTTTATAGTCACCGCTGGCTTAACTTCATATCTGCAGTTGCTGTTGAGTCTTGTCACTCTGCAATATTAGCTTTGTAGTGCTGAGACAACAAAATGACAATGCTTGGGTAAATTACATAGCAGATCCTGTTGTATTATAGAGTGGTGGAGTGGTGGCAGACACAACACCATCCATCATAGAATGCCATCCAGTTTGCAATTTAATTGTGACACTGATTGAAACAGAACTGTCACTGTACTTCACACATTGAGCTCTGTAGTGCTGACACAACACCAAGTTTTCAATATAATTGTGTCACTGTTGGAGAAAGAACTGTCACTGTACTTCACACATTGAGCTCTGTAGTACTGGCACAACCCCATACATTTTACAATGTTAATGTGTCACTAATTTAATTTGATGTTGTGTCAGTACTACAGAGCTAAATGTGTGAGAGGTACTTTAGTGACATTTTAAAAATTGGTTTGGTATTGATTACATCTGGACAGTTGAATAGGACCTGAAAAATGCTTTCCAACGGTACATCATTCAAGCCTGCATGTTGATTCTAAGCCGAGATATCCAGATTTGTGTGTAAAATTATGTCATAAATGGAACATAGAGGAAAATACTGATTTGGCTGATTTTGACTTGCTGCCCAGAAACAACAATTTTTTACAATGTGTTTAAAACTGCTACAACTTCTTTGGTTTTAAGAAAACCCCTTAGCAACTACATATTTTTTCGTTCGGAACAGCGAGGCCTAACTGCCTAGGTAGAAAATTTTTTATATTATGCAATATCGACTCATTAAAATTCAAAATGGCCGCTAATGAATTATTTAATAATTATTAAACTTAGCTAAAGAACCTTGAAATGCCAGTTGTGAATATTTCCCTCTTCAGTTTGATAAAACAAATAAAAAGGCCATGTTGTGATGTTGTAAATATGTTTTGTTAATTTAATTTCAAAATGGCTGCCAATTAATTAATTAATAATTAATTTTAAAAATTTAAACTTTGCTAACGAACGTTGAAACACCAATTATTTATCTCTGAAGTTGAAGTGGGTTCGCCTGATGGCGAGGGACACTGGCAATAGGGAGAAGCTAATCCACATGCAAAATTCAGTTCAGTGCACTAGAAGTAATGTGTATGGACCACGTTAGAGTTCAAAGCGAGCAAGAGCAAAAACAAATATGTATTCCCCCCCCCCCCCCCCCCCCCCCCCATTGTGATAAAACAAATCAAAGTCAAAAGACCACGTTATAATTTTGTAAATATGCTTTATTACTAATTACAATTCAAAATGGCATATATTAATCATATATTAAAATTATTACAATAGCATCCTGCCAATTAAAAAAAAAAACGAAAAAAAAACGACTATTAGTTAATAGTTATAGTAATGAATAGTAGTAGTACTACTAGTACTAATTAAAAGATCTAATACACATAATTTATTACACATGTTCAAAAGATATCTACGGTCGTAATTGTGCCAAATTATCCAAATATAAATTTTAAAAATTAGTTTTGAACTCTTAAAATTATTATGAGCCTAAGTGTACATATTATACAGATCTTCTATGTGTATTTTGTGTCTGCAAATAATGCAAGTGATGGTTATAACTTGATAAACACATATTATGCCACAACAAACAATACATGCCAGAGAAATTTAATAATTGAACAAGTTATGTTTACACAAACATTAAAAGATTAAATTTATTTTACTCACCTTTACGATTATGGTCAGCAGCTAGGTTTAATCTTCAGAAGTCTATACCTTTCATTATTAAATAAAGAAAAGACTGCACGTAAACTAAATCATAAACTAATTTTTATAACAACACATTGTAAATTTTAAAGAAAATGCCTTAAAACATTTAATTTACTATTTTCTTTTTTAAAGTGTTTAATTTTAATATAAAGTTAATTCTCCAGTAGCAAAATCAACTAAACTCTTCTTCATCGGCATGGTGAAGGAGGTATCCGGTGGTAACTCATCCTCTTTCCAGTACCATAACACAATTTTACTCATCAACATGTCCTTCTGTTCAACACTTTGAACCATCTCTATATAAACATTATCTTTTTCAACATCATCCCAGACGTGCCGCAGTAGTGTATTGGATAATGCACCATCATCAACTACAAAGTTCTTTAGCTTCTCCAGGGACGCCTGATCCATACTCTTAAACAAATGCATGTCAAGTATTGACAACACAGACTTTGTTCGCTCAAATTCTTCAGTGATTAATTTTTCATAGCTCTCTCTAGCCTTCTTGTCCGTCTTCTGGAACATTTCTCGCTGAACTTGACTATTCCTCTCTGACTGTTGCTTCCTCATCCAAGACCCACAATGAACAGCATAGTCAACTAGGACCTTCTGGAAGTCGTCATCATATGTCTGCACCCAATGTAAAGTTTTGTTCTGCACACCTTTGACTTTACCATCAATAAATCCCAGGGTGGCATTCGGGGCTCTTCGCAGTGCCGAATCACACATGCCTAAAGTTCTTTCAGCATGCATGTTATTCAGCGGGGCAGAAGCAGTATTTGCAATAAGTTCCTCGGGTGGATTGAACAAGGACCCCACCCGATAAGGTTTCAGCTGTTGAGAAAGAGTTTTTATGAAGACACTCGCTAAGTTCTTAACAACTACAGTAAACCTACCTTTGATATCAGTGTTCGCTTTCCTTAAACCAGGCTCCACATTCATACTGCCCCCAAACGCGCCCTTTTCTTTGTCATTAAAACCGTCTGGTTAAATCTCCAAATCTTGTAAGCCTTGTAATCAGATTTCCATCTCCTCTACCTGTGTGAAATGAATACAGAAACATATTTTTAACAAAAACAATTTTGTAATCATATATATCTAGTAAGACTACAAACATCTTATGCAATTGCTTTATATTAATACTAGCTGACCCGGCCAGGCTTCTCCCAGCTCCTGGTGGGGAGCATCTCATTTAATTCATATAAGTAGTCATATAAGCTCCCGTTCCCGACTATCTGTCTGTCTGTCTGTCTTTCTGACGCGGCCCGGCTTCATCCAGTCCCAGGTGGGGAGCATCTAATTTAATTCATATAAGTAGTCATATAAGCTCCCATTCCCGACTATCTGTCTGTCTGTCTGACCCGGCTCGGCCTCACCCATTTCCTGGTGGGGAGCATCTCATTTAATTCATATAAGTGGTTATATAAGCTCCCGTTCCCGACTATCTGTCTGTCTGTCTGTCTGACCCGGCTTCGCCCAGCCTCTGCTGGGGAGCATCTCACTTAATTCATATAAGTAGTCGTATAAGCTCCCGTTCCCGACTATCTTCTGTCTGTCTGTCTATCTATCTGACCCGGCGCGGCTTCGCCCAGCTCCTGGCGGGGAGCGTCTCATTAAATTCATATAACAAAAAAAAAGTAACTTAAGAATGTCCTTCCACACACCATCCATTATTTTTAATGAAAACTGTTTTTAATCACCTACATGACTGTAGATAACTTCTTTAAACATAAAAAGATGAGTTAGAAAATTTTCACTATTTAAATAGATGCATTATTTTTATGAAAACTATGAAAATGCCTTAAAGATTATATCATTATTTATTATAACTCATATGCCTGTAAATAACTGTAGACAAAGAGTTTATAAATCTTTGAAAACAATGCAACAATCTATATATAAAATATATAGCAATGCTATTAAAAGTTATGCCCCTTGAAATAACTTTTCTTAAGTTAAGTCCCCTCGCTATATATAAATGAATAAGATATTAAAATATTAAATTTTAGTAAGTAAATAGCTGATTGTACACTAACAAACTATGACAGTTGGCTGCACGGGAATGAAAAGAAAACATGTAGAAAATTTCATCTCAATCGGATGGACCGTTATCGAACGCATAAATAACAGACATACATACATCGCCTTTTATATATATATATATATATATATATATATATATATATATATATATATATATATATATATATATATATATATATATATATATATATATAGAGAGAGAGAGAGAGAGAGAGAGAGAGAGAGAGAGAGAAAGAGATTTGGTGGTCATAATAAGTGCTTTACTTTCGTTTGTGATTCGTTGTGGATTATTTTATGAAATTTTCATGGAATAACCTAAAGGTAAGTGGAAACAAAATATTTCACATCATTCATTACTAAAAGCATGTCACCTGTTTTCCTATTATATAACTACTAACATATTTGTTTGTTTTAGCAATAATATAATATATAAGACTGCATCTAAAGAACATGTTTTTTAAAACATGAAAATACTTACTGCATTGAAATTTTCTTGTTTGTCTCTGTCTCCGTAAAACCTCTGCATCCATGGTCCGGTGAGGAAGTGTGAGTACAACCCAAGCACTTGCACGTTAAGTACGACACTTGGGTCTGTCAAACCTTTGTAGATCTCCTGTAAAATGTGAATAAAATTAGTGGAACTGGGGTAAAGCTGTGGAAATGTAAATAATATAAAATAACACAAAGTAATGCAGCTTTACAGAACAGAATTACAAACAATATAAGGACGCTGCGGCGACTAAGTTAAGTCTGTAGTAGCTGCTGGTATTTCAGGAGCGTTCTCTTGAATGGGCATTGGTGTGCATGCAACCATTTGACTTTTAAATGGTTTGTTAATTGTTTGGTTGTGTAAATTCAAAATGTCTGTCCACGCAGAAGTGTAATTAAATTTTCTTGTAGCTATTCTTTTAAACTTTGCAATGCTAGATTGTAGATTTTGTTCATGTACTTGCCGGTCTGGTTCTTCTGCCTTAACAATATCAATGATTTTCCTGGCAATCTTGAGCTGAGCAGTTTGAGTTTCGCATTCACAATCAGCCGAGCGATGTAGCCCTTCTTAACTGGATACTCAGGCTCAAAGCTTGACAGAAACAGTTTCATGTCACTTGCATTTTTCTTCTCCACGATGAACTTCAGAACTGTGGGGGGAAATTTTTCTACAATAATCAATAACAATAATTGCAGTCAGTAGCATAAAGTCAGAGAGGAAGAAAGAGAAATTAAATTAAAAAGAAAACAAGGGGATGGGCAGGGGAGATATATAATTAAATTAATAGGGTCCATCCATCCATCATGTGCCATGCCGGTAAGCGTTGGCGGTTATGTTTTGCCATCTCACTCGATCACCAGAGTCGTGGATCAGCTCCGTGTTCCTGTCTCGACCATGCCATGTGGCAAAGCCATCCAGGTATTTACCTCTAGGTCTTCCTCTTGGTCTGTTCCCTTCGATCTTACCAGTTGTCACCAAGTTCTCCAATCCATTTCTTCTCATAACATGCCCAAACAATTTTGACTGTCTGCGTCTAATGTCTCTAATCAGTTTACGATCTTCGTTTGTTTCTTGAAGGACCTGTTCATTGGTCTTTATGGCTGTCCATGGTATTCTTTGCTAATAGGGGCATATTTATTAATTAATGGATGGAGAATTAAATTAATATTAATATTAACCACAATGTGGCTTTAGCGACGAACTGTTAAATAAAGAATTGGTGTAAACAATGACAAGCAGTCAGTCTATCCTATCTGATTAAGGAAGACAAATAATAAGGAAGGCAAGATTATGATAGCTGCCAATTTTTGTTTCGCTTGAGACTGGCTGATGTGACCAAATACAAACAGCTACTGTAAATCCAGACAATCATTTCAAATGATGACATTTCACACAGAGATATAAAAGTGGATAAAGAATTCAATTATTACTAATATTAATCTTACATGACTTATAGTACTTATAGCAACAATCTGTACACACGTGAACTTACCTCAATACTTGAAAATACACACGCAATGATAGTCACCAAAGAATAGCCTTCTGAGCACACGTGCTTGAAACTACAAGCATGGCTCCACAGTACTGGCCTATTTATAGCCAGTCAAAATCGAAATGTTTTCGGAATTTAAAAAAAAAATGACCACATTCGGAATTTGGCCGAAGTTCGGGAGCTAGCAACATGGCCGCCGGGTCACGTGATCATGACCGGCAATGCCCGATTGCGACACCGAATCAAAGTGGATTTATTACCCATTTTTGTTTGGTCTGGTGCGAGTAAATTATGGTAACTGCCATTATTTAAACTTTGAAATGACTTGGGTCAACGCTCAACAATCTGGCAATCCCCCGGTCATCATCATCAAGTGCCGTGCCGGCTGGCGTAGGCGTTCATGGCTCTCCATAGATCTCGGTCTTTGGTTTTCTGGATCAACTCTGGTGCTGATATTCCTCCATGCCACCGTCTCAATCCATCCAGCATCACTTCTCTTGGTCTACCTCTGCCTCTCTTCCCCTCGATCTTTCCAGTTGTTACGATGTTCTCCAATGCCTCTCTTCTCATCACGTGACCGAAGAAAGATGTTTGTCTCTGTCTTATTGTTGTATATAATGTTCTAGTTTCATTAGCCTGTTTCAGGCAGTCGTCGTTAGTTACTCTGGCAGTCCAAGGAATTCGCAACATTCGTCTCAGGAACCACATCTCTGTTGCTTCTAATTTCTTCTTAATTTGTTCATTTACGTTCCAAGATTCACTGCCATACAGCAAAACTGGTTCTACATAGCATTTCAGCACTCTCTTTCTTACATTCAGTGATAGTGACTTATTGCACAAGATACTCTTCATTTTCTGAAAAGCGGCTTTTGCCTGCCCTATTTTACTCCTAATCTCTGTTGTACATCTTCCATCTGATGTTATAAATGCCCCTAGGTATCTAAAATTATCAACTTGGTTAAGGATTTTCCCTTCTATTTCTATGTCACATTTTGGTGTCACCATTTTCTTTGATATTACCATTGTTACTGTTTTCTTGATATTCAAGGAGAGTCCTTTCCTTGCACTCTCTGTTACTACAACGTCTAATAATTGTTGTAGGTCTGTTGAATTATCCGCCACCAATACTGTGTCATCTGCATAGCGTATATTATTTATATTATAACCTCCAACTAGTATTCCTGGCATCTCTTTGATCTCTCTCATTATTACTTCGCTATACAGGGAGAAAAGATCTGGTGACAAGACACACCCTTGTCGTACTCCTAGCTTTATCTGTTCGTAACTACCCTCTTTATTTCCCATTTTAATTGCTGCTACTTGGTTCCAGTAAACATTCTTTATTATTCTTAAATCTTTTCCATCAATGTTGATATCTTCCAACATTTTAATCAGTTCATCATGTTTTACTTTATCAAACGCCTTAGTATAATCTATGAAGCACAAATATATGTCTCTCTGTTTCTCTATTGACCTTCTATTAGTGACGTGTACAAGGGTCCTTTACTGCTGAACTTTTTACCTCCCACTGAAAGACTGGTTGGTGATTGGTTGAAATTTGTGGTTGAAGCTTTCGTGGCCTAAGGTCGCCATACCACTGTTGTTTCTGTGTGATGTATAATCAGTGTATGGAAGATATTTCAGTCAAGCTGTGGAAATCAACTAAGAATCTTGATGAAAGGAAAGCCACATATTAATACATGCAAACTTTTTGATCAAAATCTTAGAACAAATATTTTTTTTGTTTTAAAGGAAAGAAAGCATTCACAAATACATAAATAGAAAAAGAAATATTACAATAATAGAAAAGTAGAGTAGAGGTTTTCTACATTTTTCAAGTTGTGACCCAATTTTGTTATAACCCCACCCCACAGACCCTTTCAATATGGCCAACATCCCACAAACACTGGCCTGCTTGCCGCAGCTGTGGGCTTTGTTCAGCCTGCATCAGGGCGGTTTCAAATTTGTAACAAGTTTAGGTGAGCTTCTGGGTCATCTCAGCCTAAAATGTGTAACTGGCAATGTCTCGGGAAGTAAAGATGGCTGACTTGATCCTGGCCATGTCACCCACTGAGCGTTGTTTGGTCTATACAAATATAGGTCTTGCCCTGTATGCTCAATCCACTTTAGATGTGTAAAGGGGACCTTTGTAACTCACAAACTCTTTTATAATGGCCAACAACCTGCTTTAGCAGCCAAGCAGTCCATTTTATAATAACCAACAACCCATGAAGCCTGTTATAGTAGTTAACAACCCATGAACCCTATTATAATAACCAACAACCTGTTATAATAACCAACAACCTGTTATAGTAACCAACAACCCATGAACCCTGTTATAGTAACCAACAACCGATAAATCTTGTTATAATAGCCGACAACCCATGAACCCTGTTATAATAGTCAACAACCAATTAACCCTGTTATAATAGCCAACAACCGATAAACCCTGTTATATAATATAACCACTGGACCCTGTTAAATGATACAACCAGTGAACCCTGTTATAATAACCAACAACTAATGAACCCTGTTATCTTCTTCTTTTCGTTCATCCGGAGTGTTTTTTCAGATGTGATTGTGGTGTGTCTGTTATGCGTCCTTGGGCCGAAACCCGTAGGCCAACACATCCGACAATAGCGTGCTTTTTTGACCAGGTAGCATTCCTGGGAGACTCACTTTTGTGGTGCCATCTACAACCCTGCTGGCCAAGGTTGAATGGTCGAAGACAACGGTCATCCCTCAAAGGAAAGCAGGGACAGTCCATAGCATTTTCCGCCATCCAAGGTTGCTTCCATAGTTGCAGGGCCGACACATAGCGCCCTGGTTCTGGGCTCACCGAGGGAAATCGTCACGTCCTGCTCATGGCTGCTTTAAATCCTCACTTCAATATATTGGTCATTTCGTTTGCCCCGGGCCATTCCCGCACAAACCAGACAGGTTTGCAGACGGCATCCACTCAGCGAGTTTTCGGACATGTGCTTGTCGTTGCGCCCGTCAGAGCTGTTCCAGGCACAACAGACATTCGGAAAACTACCTAGTCAGAGCTGTTCCGAACAAGAGCGGCATTCGGAAACTAGGTAGTCAGAGCTGTTCCTAGCACGAGAGACATTCGGATCGAGACATTTCACTCGAACGTAATTGCGTAGTGTCAATTTTTAGTTTGCCACCCGTAGGACGACGCTTCCGGCGGGCATTTTTTAATGAGGTTAGCCTTCCTTTGGTTTTGAGGCACGTTAGACTGTTGTGATGTCGCCAACATCTCAGCTGGTCAAGATAGAATGATCAACGACATCGCGGTCGGCCATCAAGAGAAGGCAGGGGCAGACCATGGGCATTCCCTTGCTATCCAAGGAGGCTTCCATAATTGCAGAGCCGGCACATATTGCTCTGAGACTGGGCTGACCTGAGGAGTTGCCACGTCCTGCTCATGGCTGCTTTAGTTCCTCCCTTCCCTGTGTTGGGCATCTCGCTTGCCACCGATCGCTCAAGCACACACCAGGAGCGGTCAGACTGCGAGCGACATCCACTCGGTACGCTTTTGCTTTTGACTTCAGACCACGCAATAGGTTCGCTCGCCGTGCGTTCCATTTCGCGTCATTGAGTCGTTCTTCCACTTTTGTCTACACTCTCTATGAGTTAGATAGTCAGTTTTCGTAACCATTTCCTTCGACTGGAGCACTTTTCTGTCTTTTTGTACTCGCTCACGAGGTAGGCTACATGTGCTGCCGGCTCAGCACCTTACCTTCGTGCAGCAGTGAACGAGAAGCGGCCTGGCCCTCTCATCCGGGAATCTCTCATATCCCCCAGCTGAGAGCCTTCGAACTTCTATCAGACATGAGCATGTAGCTTGCTCAGTATCACGCCTCTATTTTTTGGTTGGTGAGTATCGGCCCGGCTCTCAGATCCGAGGGTTTGTGGCTTAGTGGCGTTCAGCCACAGCCCTCGACAGGGAGCCTTAAGATTTTTGTCCGGACCAAGAACTTCTGCCTTCGTGCCCCTGATTTAAATTTTTGACTGCTATCCTCAGTCTATCTGCAGAGCAGCAGGTTGTGTCTCTCTTAGTCTGGTCCCTATCCCATAAGCTGTCCGATATGTAGTTTTTCATCCATCGGCAGGCAAATGGGGTCGATGGGACACGCAAGCTGCCCCACCACGTCAAGGTGGAGACACATCGGGGGAGGAACCCTGTTATTATAATCAACAACAAATGAACCCTGCTTTAATAGTCAACAGCTCACAAACCCTGTTCTAATAGCCAACAACACATGAACCCTGTTCTAATAGCCAACAACACATAAACCCTGTTATAATAACTAAGTAGCTAGTGATGAAAAGGCATGCAGAAAATATTGCATGATGGTAATAACATTAGATATGCAGGTGATACAGTATTGATTGCAGACAATGAGCAGGATCGGCAACATTTAGTGGATGCGGTTGTTGCACACAGTGAACAGCTAGGGTTAGAATTAAATTGTAAGAAGACACAGATTATGGTTGTCAGTAGGAAGAACGAAATACCACAATGTAATATACAGGTAAATAGAAATATTCTTAAACAAGTGAATCGGTACAATTATCTCGGAACAGCCATAACATCTGATGGGAGATGCCTTGAAGAGATTAGAACAAGAATTGCCATGACGAAGGTAGCCTTTTGCAAGATGAAAACATACTGACCAATAAAAAATATGGCAATTGCTACGAGAAAAAGAGTGTTTAGGTGCTACATAGAGCCTGTACTTTTGTATGGGTGTGAAACTTGGACAATGAGCAGTCAAGCTGAAACACATCTGATGGCTGCAGAAATGTGGTTACTGAGGAAAATGCAAAGAATACCATGGACAGACAGAGAAACCAACGACCAAGTACTACAGGAGACAAATGAAAATCGTAAACTGATTAGAGAAATTAGACGTAGACAGTCAACATTTTTTGGATGTGTTATGAGAAGAAATAAATTAGAGAACGCAAGATCGAAGGGAAGAGACCAAGGGAAAGATAAAGAAGTAAATACCTGGATGGCTTGACCACATGGCATGGTCAAGAAAAGAACACTGAGCTGATCCACAACTGTGGTGATCGAGTGAAATGGCGAATCATCACCGCCCACGCTTACCGGCATGGCACATGATGGATGGATGGAATGTTTGCTGTTAATTACTGTTTGTGACAAAAATATCTATTCTATTGATGCCACTGTATTTCTATATTTTATTGTTAACAAGTAAATTAAGAACCAACATGGCACCAATTAAAAATAAATTTCAAGGTGTGCCAGAGAAAATAATTACAATACTTAAACATGTTTTGCGTGTATGAACATGGTGGACTTCTACTGTTTTTAAAGTAATTGCCACAGTGAAACTTAAATCACTGATTTTAATTTATCAGTTGTCAGTTATGCCATGTAATTATACTGAAATAAATAAGTGTCCAATGTTCATTTGTTAGTCGGGTCTTGGTGAGATATTATTGAGCTACAGTATAACAGTTGACAGCATTATATGCTTTCTGTTAGCTCCGAATGTTGGGCGGCAGTCGCTAAACCTGACACTCCATATTGTGCCTATGGTTTTGTGCGGAAGAGTGCAGTTGGGAGGGTACAAGCCTTATTCTGATGCACGGAAATGCAGCCTAAAGACTAAATGTCAAGGCAGTGCAGGCCAGGCTCTAAGCCTTGGTTGGCAACTGGTCCAGGATTGAAGCTCCAATGGGTATAGTTAGATCATTGCTTTGCTGATCCAGCAGCTTCTGCAGCTTGTCTTGTTCCAAATGTAGTTGTGTTACCTTTCCTCTGGAGTAATTTTGCTGCATGGACAACATATGGTCTCTACACTTCAGCCCAGGCTTTGTGCTATGGAGAGATTATTATGCCTGTTTTTTAAGCACACTAATCATTTGTAAAGACGGCAAGGTGCGAGTAATAATTCTCATGTAGAGTTTCCTCTAAAATTAATTGCAGCTAAAATATAAACTCAGAGAGAGTTGCGGAGTGGGGGGGGGGGGGGTGTGATAAAGAGATCACTATCCACAGTTTAGGAACCATTGATCTAGAGAAAGACAACCTGACACAAACACATGCTGGGTGGCCTCCAAGATGGAAAGGTGCATAACTGGGTGTGGTGCACTCTCCCTTGATGGGACACTGAAAAAGAGGAAGACACCTTTAATATTCTGAAGAAAGCAAGTGGATTGATCAGCTGCTGTACCGGTTACATGATCTGATTGCAGGTAGGAAGTGGAGTGAGGAATCAATAACCTGCTTTGAAGATCTGACATATTGTGCCAAATGGAAATCTGTCCTAGCACGTGTGGTGACATACAAGACCCTGAAAGGTGACGTTAAACTGCCAGTTGTACAGATGTTTAATACAAGAGGACCTGAGGTGAGAACAAACTGTTAATTCTAAAGTCTGTGGGGAAGTCAGTTATAGATAAGATTAACACTAACTGTCTGTAGTTGCGTACTTAATACATGAAAGTATGTTTAGTGTCTTGAAAGTTGTAGAATATATAGAGAGAACAAAATACAGAGAGAGAACAAAATACATAGAGAGAACAATTGAAGGTATCCTTTCCTGTATCACAGGAGAACAGTTTCATTCCTTTCTGAGGAGGTGTCTTTTCTTTCTTATGGAAATGTGTGTATATAAAGTGATTTTCATAATCATCATGTGCTCCACAGACCTAAGCCCTTTATTTTCTGAATCAATTCTGTTGATGACATTCCTCCGTGCCATCACCCTAGACCATCCAGCATCATCATGTGTCTGCTGAGTGGCATTGGCATTTGTGTCCCTCCACAGATCTCAGCCCGTGATGTTCTGGATCAATTCTGTTGATGAAATTCCCTCACACCACTATCTTATACCATCAAATATATTTTCTCTCTGTCTCATCTACTAATGATGTTTCCAGTTGTCACAGCTTTCCCCCAATTCTTCTCCTCTCGTGTTATTTATTTTGTTGTCTATTTCTTATGGTTGTGTATAATGTTCTGCTTTCATTAGCCTTTTTCAGGCACTCGTTAGCTACTCTGGCCGTTGGTGGTATTTGCAAAATTTGTCTCAGAAATCACATCTGCATGGCCTTCAAACTCTTCCTAGTTTGTTCATTCACAAAAAACGAGGGGACCTGGCCGACGCTCGAAGCTCAGAGGAAAGGCGAGACGGACATATAATCAGATTGCTACTGGTACTATTGGTGTTGGAATTCTTCATTGGCTGCTGAGGATGGGGACGGGGCGCCTATGGGAATGCCCCGAATGCTGTGATGTCGGTTCCTAGATCAATCAATCAATCAATGAAAAACCTTTCCTGCTCTATCCCATAATTCCACCAGTCATCAGGGTACAACAAAGGATGTGTTTGTAGTCACGTTCTGCTACATCTGCCTGTCTTAGCAGTGCTGTCAGGGGTACTGCCAAAATCTGTCCATTCTCTAATGTTGTCAGTTCAGGATGTATTGTGTCAGCCTCTTTGTGAAGTGCTTTAACGAACTCTGTAATCATGATCTTCTACTCCAAGCTATCTTCAGCAATGAGTAAGTGTGGAAATGTCTAAATATTCCCATTCTCTAATGTTATCAGTTTGGAATGTGCATGTAATCATGATCTTCTACTCCAAGCTATCTTCAGCAATGAGTAAGTGTGGAAATGTCTAAATATTCCCATTCTCTAATGTTATCAGTTTGGAATGTGCATGGCCTGACTGTCTATTTGCCTCTTGCTTCAACTGTGCTCAGGATTTGACATGGTAAGGGAACAGTAACCTGCTCTGTGGTGAAGGATGGTGACCTCATCTCCCTGGGCTTGCTCAAAGCCACAGGTGTAGTGTAAGTCTTTAGGATCTCTTCTTTATTCTGATTGCTTGGGGTCAGCCTGTATCCATTACTTTGTTTACTATATGAGCTGCACTGTCTTCTGCAATGTTTGCAGCCTTCCATAGAGTTTGATACTTAGAGTTGTTTCATTCAGCATAGAATAACATTTTCCAGGCAAGTGGATCCACCTCATTGCACTGGTTGTATCCCATACCGCTTTTGTCTCTTTCTGCAGGGTGCCCTGCCGAAAGAGTCACACAAAGTACAAACTCTATAGCTCCAGCGATGACCCCTTGGAGTCTCCAAGAAAATTGCACTTGTGAACTGAACAACATTGGCTGGAATCAAACCCACAACCTGTGGAGTGCGAGGCAGGTGGTTAACCACTTGGCCACGGAGACTCCCAGCCATAGAATAGACCCTCCTGAGTTGTGTTTGATATAATGTTGTAGCACGTGTTCTGCAGCTTTAGATGCTTGTCAACAAGTACACGTTGCTGTAGAGCCCATCCTGAGCTTTTTTTTTAGTTGATTGTGTCAACTACAGTATATGAAACACTTTTTCTTTGTTAACACAATGGCCATAGTTTTATGAGGTGTTGAGGCATTGATATATAACTCTGCTGTATTCACCTAATAAAATGCAGCGAAATATGTCAGGCAATAAATCATGCCACGCATTGTCTGTGGCTTCTGAGTTTAAATTCACTAAGGGAATACACTGTTTTGAATTTCTGAAGCAGATATACTTGTTTTAAGGATTGCTGTTTTGGGATTGTAATTTGTTTTGCTTGGTGTGTCTTCAGGACATTGATGTGGGCATGGAGCTGGTTAAGAAAGGGCATGCAGTGCTATGTGATTCTGCCAAACAAGAAGATTGAGAATTTGAAAACACATTCCATAACTTGACATCTTGTGTCCTGGGCATTACTGAGCTGTATTAGCAGCTGAATCAACAAGAAGTTCAGATTGATAGCTGAGGGTCTTACAGAAAACCCATGTTGATTGTATTAAATTCAGCATAGATAGTTGTTTGATTTGTATGGCTTTGTTATGTTAAAAGTTGTTAGTAACTCATTTAATTAATATATTATAGATTACTGTCAGTGACTTATTGTAAATCAGTGACTAGTACATGGAGACTTGTAGCTGAGGGTCTGACTGACAAGTCATGTTGGTTGCCATAAATCTTCATCTTGTATGGCTTGTTTTTAAATGAAACAGATTCTTGGTAATTGATTTGTAGTCGAGGACCTAACTAGCAAGTCACTGTTGGTTGTCATAAACCTCATGTGGATATTTCTGTATAGTGTATGGCCCTTATTTTAGTGTTGTTTTCTAGTAAGGCGTTTCATTGTCAGAACTTAGCTTGGATTGACCCAGCATTAAATGGATTCCAGGAAATGTCCTGGAGGTCAAGTTGGCCGGCCTGACCTTGACCACATCACCCACCGAGTGCCGGTTGGTGTGTAGATATATAAATAAATGTTTGCATATCCTTTACAGGACATCACTGTCATCATCAGCATCTTTCAGCTGATTGTTGATTTCTTGGCAAGATTACGCTCAGTAGTTTGCCATTGCTTTCTGAACGGCCGGCTCAGACGCGATTCGAACCTACTGCTGATTCTCACTGTCGTCACGTTACTTACGAGAGTATACTGTAGTTATATGGGTGATCACAATATGCCCAACACACCTCAAGGTGTGGAAAAGGTTGCTTTACTTTGTTTTGTTGAAAGCATTGGATTTATCCATTGTGATGCGTGTTGTGGGCTCTACTCATGTCCTTCATATTGCGTGGAGAGTGGTTGCATATTCTGGATTGTTTCTCCAGGATTTGTTGAACATAGTTTTACATAGACTAGAGGACTGACTTCATTGCACCAGCTTTGATCCCATATGGCTCAGTCTTTATCTGCAGGGCGGCCTGCCGAAAATGTAACAAAGCACAAACTTTGTAGCTACAGCAACGACCCAGAGGAGTCTCTGAGAAAATCACACTCACGATTTGAATGATGTAGACTGGGATTGAACTCATAACCCTTGGAGTGTTAGGCAGGCGGTGTGGCCACTTCACCATGCAGACTGCCTTATCTAATGTTGTACACCATCCTACCGCAAACAACAACAAAGTTGATATCTGTTGGTTACAGGTCTACATTGAGTTGTTGCTGACACAGAAAAAGCAACAGGTTTGAATAGGGTCACCAAACACAGCAACCATGGAGTTAACTCAGACAAAATCCATGCAGACAAACAGTGGTGGGAGATTTTATGTGTAGAGAAACTCATAGAGAAGCTGATGCTATGAGATGAGAGGGTCTGGGGAAGCCTGTTTATAGAGAAACTCATACAGAAACTGATGCTATGAGATGAGAGGGTCTGGAGGACTGTGTATAGAAAAACTCATGTTACGAGAAGGTGGTCGCTATTTCATAAAGTTGAGAAGAATGTCTATCCGCTAGTTCATACTGGGGATTCATTGTGGTATTTGTTTGGTTCAAAACTGACAATGAGATTTTCGATCAGGACATTTGAACAGTTATTCTGTTTGTCAAAATGTTCAGCCACCCTTTTTTTATATGTCTGAAAATATGTTCCATAGATTGCAAGTTTGCACGGTCTGTCCTTTTGCAGTTGTGCTAATCTTTGATTGGGTCATCTTCATCTTCTTATGTTATCATTTGTACTGTAATCTTGCTCCTATTCATAATAATGCACATCTTCATATCTATTTGTTTATCAGTTAGTTGCATATTCTTTACAGAATGTTGCAGTCAACTCCAGCATTTTTTGGCTGTTTGTGTTTCCTGGTCAAGTAGTTTGCTACTACTTTCTGAAATACCGGCACTCATACCATTGTATGGAAACCAATGCAAGGCTGTATGCTTCCAAATCACCCGCAACTGTTTCGAACTTGGTATATGGGATTACGCTTCATCACAGAGCTGGCTTGTATATCAGTAACCTCAAAATATATTGGGTTTGTGTCTAGAATTTGCAAAATTTACACATATTTATGTGCTTCTGTTGAGACTTCCATTTCCTTCATGTGGTCAGGGTTTTTAATATGGTGGAATGCTTTGACATCTGACCGCGGTTGTTTGTAGCGGGAACTGCATGTTCAGAAAAACTGAAATAACTAGGTTGCTTTATGCAGTAATGTGTGGCTGTTGGTTTTCTAGTGACTGCCGCTTCCATCAATGATGAACTGTATTTTTCATGGCAGACTTTTGTGTTGGCATTCTGGCAGCGGCATTATGCATAGTATACCTGTGCGGGCTGTTGGTTTGTCGAGACTCATGTCTGTTCCACTTTTCACATGGTGCAGTGAGGCGCATTTTGTGTGATATTCATTGGCACAGGAACGGAGCGTAATGGGGGGACCCTTTGCTGTGAAGTTGGAACTGCGACTACCAAACAGGGTTTTTAATCAAATGATTTCATTATGTTAATAAATGCTGGTTGATTACATAGTTGTAATTATTTGTGTTTTGTATAGTTGTAATTATTTATGCTTTGTCTGTTTATACTCGGTTCCTTTGTTATGGCTATATATAGTCCTAGCTTTGATGCCTCTGATAATTGTCTGTTTTCTGCAAGACATGTTTTGCTCAGGATCAAAACTACCTCTTTCTTGTGGCAACGAATGTATCAGGACTGGCAGAGGTTATGAACAAATGAAATATTGTACATTTCTTCTTTTAAATCATGGTTGTGACTGTCAGGTCTGGTTGTAAAGAGCTTTCTAGACCAAGCATTTGTCAGGGTGGTCTTTGTTGCTTCTATCATGGACCAATTGTCTGTGACTAGTGCTCACGGTAGAAACAGCAGTTGCCGAGTGTGAGAAACATGATTTCGACTGGGTCCAGGAGAATAGAGGTTTCACCTGGACCTGACAATCAGAGGTCGACTGTGGTCCTGCGTGGGCACGTTGAGGCTCATTAATTCTTCTGAGATTAAATTCCCCAAACAATTGCAACGGTGCAGACCTGATAAGTGAACTCACATTGGAGCCAAGAAACAGTTCTTCTTGTCAGATATTCATCTTATAAGAGACAAGAGACAAAGAAGAAACATTGCTGGGGATAAACAAATTGTTCTTCACAACAGAAATTTGCCACATCCGAGATTGCCTTAAGCGATTTGCACTATTTGGTTTGCTGTAACTTGATTTTCAATGTAGAATTACAGTAAACTCCTTTTATATTTTGAAAATGCATCAAAGTATTCTGTATTTAGGGAGTTTGAATGTTATTGTCTTGTTCATAAAAATGTGTTGAGTTTCGAAGCCTTTGTAAAAATGTTAGATCTCTATTCTTTTAAATAGCATGAGAGGAAATGAAATAGTTATGATATGCTGTGTATCTGTGAGTGAATAGATTCACAAATTGACACAATTGTTGGCTGTACAGTTTTGTTTATTTAAAAAATTAAACTCATGCTGAAAGATCATGATTATCTGTGTCTTTGGTTTTCATTGTCCAGTTGTATGTAACCCTGTTGTGTTCATATTGAATATATTCTGTGAGCAGCAGTATCAACTGGGAGCCATGTTGACAGGTTTAGTGCACTTACTAACCACACCGTCTGGGTTCAGTCTCAAACAGTGACAGGGTGCTTTTTTCTTATCCCACGGCTCTGGTGTAGATCCAGCCTTATTAAGTCTTCTTCCTTTGATTTCCCAATGGAGCACAACCCTCGGCAAACTCATGCCAAACACTCCTCTACAGAAATATCAATTGGGGGGAACTCTTTGAGGCCACTATGACAGTTCATAAATAAATGCAAATTTATTGTTTGGTGCTCATAGAACACAATGGACACACCAAACAACATAAACATTGAAAGCTATAGTTATATAATTGCCCAGCTGGTCATATGTGGTAACACACTTCTTCTTGTGCCCAGCTGGTCATATGTGGTAACACACTTCTTCTTGTGCCCAGCTGGTCATATGTGGTAACACACTTCTTCTTGTGCCCAGCTGGTCATATGTGGTAATACACTTCTTCTTGTGCCCAGCTGGTCATATGTGGTAACACACTTCTTCTTGTGCCCAGCTGGTCATATGTGGTAACACACTTCTTCTTGTGCCCAGCTGGTCATATGTGGTAACACACTTCTTCTTGTGCCCAGCTGGTCATATGTGGTAACACACTTCTTCTTGTGCCCAACTGGTCATATGTGGTAACACACTTCTTCTTGTGCCTAGCTGGTCATATGTGGTAACACACTTCTTCTTGTGCCTAGCTGGTCATATGTGGTAACACACTTCTTCTTGTGCCTAGCTGGTCATATGTGGCAACACACTTCTTCTTGTGCCTAGCTGGTCATATGTGGTAACACACTTCTTCTTGTGCCTAGCTGGTCATATGTGGTAACACACTTCTTCTTGTGCCTAGCTGGTCATATGTGGTAACACACTTCTTCTTGTGCCTAGCTGGTCATATGTGGTAACACACTTCTTCTTGTGCCTAGCTGGTCATATGTGGTAATACACTTCTTCTTGCAGCGAGGCACTGTCATCATTTGGTGACAGATTCATATCCCAGTTAGTAACTATAGATTTCAATTGTAATGTCTGGTGTGTCCCGGCTCCGTGGCAAAGGAGTTATGGATGCAGTTCGTAATCCCACATACCACGTTAGAAACACAGCTGTGTTGGTTTTTTATGAAATGGTATGGGTGCTGGTTCAGAAATCAATGGCAAACTACTGAACGTAAACTTGCCCAGGAATCACGGACAACCAAAAAATGTTGGGCTTGACTGCTATGTCCGTAAAGGATATGCAACTAACTGGTGTGTCCTCTTAGTTTCTACTTCTTTGAGCACCAAACAATGCAAGTATGTTTATTTATGTACCTCCTCTACGAACGTGTTCATTGGTTGGTTGGATTTGCAGCTAAAGTTTTCAATGGGATGAGGAAGCCAGTGTTGTGCCAACCCTCCTTAGTCACATCTGACATGTATGGTAGGTTACCTTGTCACCATTCTTTGTTTCCCATAGGAGCCTGTAACACAAGGGCGTGCTTTATAAACTAGGTACCAGATCATTTTCAGAATGTTATTGCAGTTTGGAAAGGAGCAGCGAGAGGAAGGGAAATAGTCACTTCACCTCATGCCATAACCTAAAATATGTTAATACTGGACACCCATGATTCAGTATCTGCCATGGGAATATCTTTACCTTTGTTATCATCAGCTGACGGAGTGTCTGAAGTATTCTACTGTCTGTCAACTGTCATCTACTGCCTATAATACCTTGCAGTGTAGGGCACGGGGGTCTTGAACCTGAAGAATTAACGCCATCTGGTTATGCAAAGATTTTCACACAACCTCATAAACCATGTCACTAAGCTTCTACTCAGAATTATGAGAAGAAGAAAGAAAATAAAAATGGAAATTAGTGAAGAACAGTATGGTTTTATGGAAGGAAAGGGTACAAACAATGCAATATATATATTACGAACACTAATAGAAAGGTCAATAGAAAAGAGAAACATATATTTATGCTTCATATTTTATACTAAGGTATTTGATAAAGTAAAACATGATGAGCTGATTAAAATGTTGGAAGATATCAACATTGATGGGAAAGATTTAAGAATAATAAAGAATATATACTAGAACCAAGTAGCAACAATTAAAATGGGAAATAAAGAGGGTAGTTATGAACAGATAAATCTAGGAGTACGACACGGGTGTGTCTTGTCACCCGATCTCTTCTCCCTATATAGCGAAGTAATAATGAGAGAGATCAAAGAGAAGCCAGGAATACTAATCGGAGGATATAATATAAACAATATATGCTATGCAGATGACACAGTATTGGTAGCAGATAATGCAACAGATCTACAACAATTGTTGGACATTGTACTAACAGAGAGTGCACAGAAAGGACTCTCCTTGAATATCAAGAAAACAGTTACAATGGTGATATCAAAGAAAATGGGGACACCAAAATGTGACATAGAAATAGAAAGGGAAATTGTCAACCAAGTGGATAATTTTAAATACCTAGGGGCACTTATAACATCGGATGGAAGATTACAACAGAGATTAAGGGCAGGCAAAAGAGTCATTTCGGAAAATGAAGAATATCTTATGCAATAAGTCGCTATCAATGAATGTAAAAAAGAGAGTGCTAAAATTCTATATAGAACCAGTTTTGCTGTATGGCAGTGAATCTTGGAATGTAAATGAACAAATTAGGAAGAACTTAGAAGCAACAGAGATGTGGTTTTTAAGACGAATGTTGCGAATTCCTTGGACTGCCAGAGTAATTAACAACGATTGCCTGAAATAGGCTAATGAAACTAGAACACTATATACAACAATAAGAAAGAGACAAACAGCTTTCCTTGGCCATGTGATGAGAAGAGAGACTTTAGAGAACATCGTAACAACTGGAAAGATCGAGGGGAAGAGAGGCAGAGGCAGACCAAGAGAAATTATGCTGGACGGCTTGAGAAGGTGGCATGGAGGAATATCATCAGCAGAGTTGATCCAGAACACCAAAGATCGAGATCTGTGGAGAGCTATGAACGCCTACGCCAGCCGGCAGGGCACTTGATGATGGTTAGTGCAGTCGCCGCGAACTGTGCAGGTTGGGATTTGCTTTTTGCTCCTGACAGAAAAGAATTTACACCTTACCGAGGATCCGAACGCGGGTCTCCTGAAGGAAAGTCTGGCGTTCTTAGCCACTCGGCCAGCAGCTCCCCACGCATTCTACAATACGTGGAAATCAACAATCTCTTGTACGTGTTGGGGATGCCCAACACAATATGATAAGTGATGTCATTATTAGAGCCATTGACCCTTCATGTCAGTTTTATCTTCTTCCTCTTTTTCCTTTAGTCCCCCATTGTGGCAGAATACTTCAACCAACTCATCGCAAGCCATCCTATCTGTTGTTATCAACCTTCAGGTCCGTCCATATTCTTCCAAATCATTCATCTGTCTTTGATTCTCTTCTCCGTGTGTTTTTACATCTCCCACTAATCCGTTTGACCTATGGGTTCCAGACAAGAGAGTGTCTCGTTATATAGGGTGTGACACAAACTCTTTTGCACCAGAATGAGATTTGTCGTTGTCTAGGTTCTAATGCTTATACTATCTCACTGCAGAGTGAAAGCTGAGCTTGCCACCTCTCTCACACCACAAGTCACTAATGCAGCACACATCCTCGAGTCAGTGAACAAGAGTAAGTTTGCGCACATAATATCCTTTAATTATGAATGAATAAGGACACACAACACGTAAATCCAGGAACACTAATTCTCTCAGAATATATCTTTCTCACAACTTATAACTCACATAACGCTGCCTTCTCAGGGCCTACTTAATCTCCTCCACCACGACAGTTGTACTACTAGCCGCTCTTCCCGGTCCGAATTCACTCGATCCACTTCACACTGGAGCTAAGCCTCCGTTAACTATCCGACCCTCTCAAGGGCTAGGCTTCAATTCACTATGTCTGCTGATAACCGGGCTCAGTCTTTAATCCTTAGGCTCAGACTTCCTATCACTGAAAACCACATCTCGGAGTTCTCTCCTTAACTCCACTATCCTTCAATTTCTCGGACTGCCGACCTCTCCAGTCGGTTCCCAACACTCAACTGTCCAAAACGATTCGACCCTCTCTCGGTCTCAACTTCAACTGTCCCCTACAATGTTTGTCACTGTCTTTTTAACCCTTCTTGCAGCCCTCCCTAGGCTCCACACAACACTGCCCCACAGCTCACACTGTCTGCCCCACAATTACACTAGCGCGCCCCACACTTACACTCGCGCGCTGACTTCTCCTCAACTTCCCCTTAAATCTTCTTATTTTTCCTTTCCGGGGAATGCCCTTTCACCCCGTGAACTTGTTTATGTGTACCATTGCTACCCAGGACACTGACATTACTGATAGTGAACCCAGGCATGAGTCAGGGTGTATTTTTAATGACAGTGCAGTGTTTAAAAATATTGCCGGTCCAAGTTTTGTATTCACCCTCTGTAAAGTTCATCATTCATTCATTGGCACCTTGCCGTCTTGACAGACGATAGTTTGTGCTCTAAAAAGGCATAATAACTTTTAACTATGGCGGTAGCGAGTGTGACTGATAAGGCCAATTTGCGCTGTAAATGTCCGTTCACAGTGGGTGCATGTGAACACGTAGTCATTTCCACCATCATGCACCATCTTACGTCTCAAACGCTTGGTGTGTGACTTTTTTGCAATAATTTTCTCCTTTGACTTTATTCCATTTCTGATATTTGCCCTCCACGCAACACGTTCAGCGGCGACTTGCTCCCAATGTGCATTATCAATGCCTGTATCAATCATGTCCCGCTTACACACATCTTTGTATCGTAGTAGAGGCCGACCCTGAGATCTCTTACCCATCTGTAATTCACCAAAAAAGATATCCTTTGGTATTCTACCATCATCCATCCTCCTAAGATGTCCTATCCATCTAAGTCTACGAAGACTGAGCATGGAATAAACTGTCACACAACCTGATCTTTCCAATACTTCAGTATTTGTGATTTTGTCTTGCCACTTAATACCAAGAATTCTTCGCAGACACCGCATATGAAAGCTGTTTAAATTGTTCTCTTGGTGTGAGTAAGTTGTCCAGGTTTCACTGCCATAGAGAAGAGTACTAAGGACACAGGCTTGATAGACAAGGACTTTTGTTTTGGCAGTAAGCTTCCTGTTCTCCCAGACTCTTTTTCTTAACCTGTTCATTGTTGTTGCTGCCTTACCAATCCGGATGTTGATTTCCTGATCTAGGGATAATTTGCTATTTACCACTGATCCTAGATATGTAAAATGGTCTACTATCTCTAGTTCGGCGTCGTCAATAAAGATTGATGGTACCCCATGTGCACCTTGTGACATAATCTGTGTCTTCTTTTTGCTAATTGTTAAACCAAATTCAGAACAAGCATTGGAGAATGCAGATAGTAGACATTGCAATTCTTCCTAAGAGTGGGTCGTAACTGCAGCATCATCTGCAAAAAGCAACTCTCTGATCAGTACCCTCCTAATTTTGGTCTTAGCCTTCAATCTCTGAGCGTTGTAGAGGCCGCCATCTGAGCGTGAGTGAATGTATATACCACCATCCTGATCACGAAATGCATATTTCAGTAGAAGTGAAAAGTATATTCCAAAGAGGGTGGGAGCTAGTACACAACCTTGCTTAACTCCACTCTTGATTTCAAATTCTTCAGAAGTTGCACCATCAAACTTGATTATACCCTTCATGCCTGTGTGGAACGATTCCACAATGGACAGAAGAGTTGGTGGGCAGCCAATCTTCTTTAGTGCCTTGAACAGACCCTCACGACTGACCAAATCAAATGCCTTTGTGAGGTCGATGAAGGCAATAAACAGTGGTTGATTCTGTTCACGGCATTTTTCTTGCATTTGTCGCAATGAGAATATCATATCAGTGGTAGACCGGTTCTGTCGAAAGCCACACTGTGATTCGGGGTAGACTTGATCTCCTAGGACTTGAAGTCTGCGCAGAACAATTCTGGCAAATACTTTTCCAACAATACACAGAAGTGAGATACCCCTATAGTTGTTACAGTCGCTCCGATCACCCTTGTTCTTGTACAGCGTTATGATGTTTGAATCTTTGAAATCCTGTGGGACTTGTCCTTCTCGCCAGCATAGCTCTATTAGCTGGTGGATCTGTAGAGCGAGTGTGTCTTGCCCACTCCTGATCACCTCTATTGGAATCCCATCCTTACCTGGAGCCTTGCCAGATGCAAGTTCATTTATAGCACACTTAACTTCTGTTATGGTGGGAAGTGTGTCCAGGTGGTCAAGAGTTGGCAGAGCCTCTATGGCGTTGAGGGCATCATCCGCTAGTTTGGTCTCACTTGAGTAAAGCTCTAAATAGTGCTCGACCCATCTATCCATCTGCTGTTTCTTATCAGTGATGATTTCTCCAGTCAAGGTTTTCAGCGGTGCACTTCTTTTGATCACTGGACCACAGGCTTTCTTTATTCCTTCATACATGCTTCTTATGTCTCCCTTATCACTTGCGATTTGAATGGACTCACATAACTTGATCCAATAATCATTTGCACACTGCCTGGCAGCCTTTTGCACATCCTTCCTAGCTTGCCTTAGCTCACTCAGAGTGTTACACGTTGGTCTTTCCTTGTTTCTTAAGAGAGCTTTCTTCTTCTTATCAATCAAGGGCTACAGAGTCTCGCTGTTGGCCGCAAACCAGTTCTGCCTCTTATGATCCACAGTGCCGTAAACCCCTACGGCAGTTTTATAAAGAGTTTCCTTAATTTGACCCCACTTTTCATTTACTGTACAATTTTCTGGTGTATCAGTTAAAGCGTCTTCAAGTTGCTGTTGAAACTGAAAGCACTTTTCAGGATCCTGAGTGTTAATAATATTAATCCTGGGGCTAGATTTGTGTTTAGCTGTGTAGATTCTCTTTGGTCTCAGTCTAACTCTTGCAACAACCAAAGAATGATCTGTATCACAGTCAGCACTGTGGTAACTTCGAGTTAATGATGTATGGTTCAGATGTTGTCTCCGTGTGATGATGAAGTCCAGCTGGTGCCAATGGCCGGATCTTGGATGTTTCCATGTGACCTTATGCGTCTCTTTTGTTTTAAAAAAAGAGTTTGTAATACATAGGTCATTACTGGTGCAATGCTCCAGCAGCCTTTGCCCATTTTCATTCATGCGACCGATGTTGTATTTTCCAAGGGACACTGGCCATGAACTCGAGTCCTTGCCCACACGAGCATTGAAATCACCGAGCATATAAATGTAGTCAGATTTTGGAACTGCCTTGATCACGGAGTCTAACTCCTCATAGAACAAATCCTTCACATCATCAGAGGAATCGAGTGTCGGTGCATATGCAGTAATAATGGTGGCAAACCCACAAGAGGTTGCCAAGCGCAGGGATAATAGTCTTTCATTTCCTCCTGCTGGAATTTCAATCATTCCCAGTAGCGAATTCTTCGCTGCAAAGCCCACACCGTGTTGCCTTTTTTCTGCCTGCCCTCTACCCTTCCAGAAAAAGGTGTAGTTGTTTTCCCTGAGTGACCCTTCCTCAGCGAGGCGAGTCTCCTGCAGGCCAGCAATATCAATGTTAAGACGATTGAGTTCGGCATCAATCACAGCGGTTTTTCTCACATCGTCAATATTGATCAAGTCAGTGGAAAATCCTGGACACATGGTTCTCACGTTCCAGGTTGCAAGCCGTAGCTTGAGGTTTCTATTTTTATTTTTGTTTGTACCTGGTGCATTGGTTTTACAGCCTGCGATTCAGATTTTGTCCTAGCTCCAAGCACCCATTGAAGCAAGCAGGCTGTGGCGGATCAGCACCCAATTGGCTGGGGGCTGCCCAGCTTGAGGCGGACGGTAGCTGATCAGTGACACCTATAGGTGTCTCCCACCGTCAGAGGCAACGCGTGGCGCCCCATGTCTACGCCAACTGACAAGGACTTATAACCCGTAACAGTTGCCTCTCGCTTTGATTCCGAGACCAGTTAAGACCAGGGATGGAGTTATTGCCTCTCCATAGCACAAAGCCTGGGCTAAAATATAGAGGTCATGTGTTGCCCATGCAGCATGATCCCTCTCTCGGCCTGCCTAGTTCACTCCAGAGGAAAGGTAACACCCCTACATCTGGAACAAGACAAGCTGCAGAAGCTGCCGGATCAGCAAAGCAATGCTCTAACTGTCCGCCTGTCGGAGCTTCGATCCTAGACCAGTCGCCAACCAAGGCTTAGGGCCTGGTCTGCCCTGCCATGACAGTTTTGTCTTTAGCTTGCATTTCCTCGCACCAGGGTAAGGCTTGTACCCTCCCAATTGCGCTCTTCCGCCCGAAGCCGTTTGCACAATGTGGGGTGTCGGGTTTGGTAAGCGCCGCCCAACGTTCGGCGCTAACAGAAACCAGGTAGTACCGTCTACTGTTATACGGTAGCTCAGTCATATCTGACTAAGACCTGACTGACCTGACTATATATATATATTACGGACACTAATAGAAAGGTCAATAGAGAAGAGAGACATATTTATGCTTCATAGATTATACTAAGGCATTTGATAAAGTAAAACATGATGAGCCGATTAAAATGTTGGAAGATATCAACATTGATGGGAAAGATTTAAGAATAATAAAGAATATATACTGGAACCAAGTAGCAGCAATTAAAATGGGAAATAAAGAGGGTAGTTACGAACAGATAAAGCTAGGAGTACGATATGGGTGTGTCTTGTCACCCGATCTCTTCTCGCTATATAGCGAAGTAATAATGAGAGAGATCAAAGAGAAGCCAGGAATACTAATCGGAGGATATAATATAAACAATATAAGCTATGCAGATGACACAGTATTGGTGGCAGATAATACAACAGACCTACAACAATTGTTGGACATTGTAGTAACAGAGAGTGCACAGAAAGGACTCTCCTTGAATATCAAGAAAACAGTAACAATGGTGATATCAAAGAAAATGGGGACACCAAAATATGACATAGAAATAGAAGGGGAAATTGTCAACCAAGTGGATAATTTTAAAAACCTACGGGCACTTATAACATCAGATGGAAGATTACAACAGAGATTAAGGGCAGGCAAAAGCCGCATTTCAGAAAATGAAGAATATCTTATGCAATAAGTCGCTATCAATGAATGTAAGAAAGAGAGTGCTAAAATGCTATATAGAACCAGTTTTGCTGTATGGCAGTGAATCTTGGAATGTAAATAAACACATTAGGAAGAACTTAGAAGCAACAGAGATGTGGTTTTTAAGACGAATGTTGCGAATTCCTTGGACTGCCAGAGTAATTAACAACGATTGCCTGAAATAGGCTAATGAAACTAGAACACTATATACAACAATAAGAAAGAGACAAACAGCTTTCCTTGGTCATGTGATGGGAAGAGAGGCTTTGGAGAATATCGTGACAATTGGAAAGGTCGAGGGGAAGAGAGGCAGAGGCAGACCAAGAGAAATGATGCTGGATGAATTGAGACGGTGGCATGGAGGAATATCATCAGCAGAGTTGATCCAGAACACCAAAGGCCGAGGTCTGTGGAGAGCTATGCACGCCTACGCCAGCCGGCAGGGCACTTGATGATGAGGTGATAATGATGATGGTTAGTGCAGTCGCCGCGAACTGTGCAGGTTAGGATTTTCTTTTTGCTCCCGACAGAAAAGAATTTACACCTTACCGAGGATCCGAACGCGGGTCTCCTGAAGGAGAATCCGGCGTTCTTAGCCACTCGGCCAGCAGCTCCCCAAGCATTCTACAATACGTGGAAATCAACAATCTCTTGTACGTGTTGGGGATGCTCCACACAATATGGTAAGTGATGTCATTATTAAGCCATTGACCCTTCATGTCAGTTTTATCTTCTTCCTCTTTTTCCTTTAGTCCCCCATTGTGGCAGAAGACTTCAACCAACTCATCGCAAGCCATCCACTATGTTGCTATCAACCTTCAGCTCTGTCCATATTCTTCCAAATAATTCATCTGTCTTTGATTCTCTTCTCCGTGTGTTTTTACATCTCTCACTATTCTGTTTGACCTATGGGTTCCAGACAAGGGAGTATCTCGTTATATAGGGTGTATTTTTAATGACTGTGTTCAGTGTTTGAAAATATTACCGGTCCATGTTTTGTATTCATCCTCTGTAAAGTTCATCAACATAATAGGTAAATACAAAACTTAGACCGGCAATATTTTCAAACACTGAACAGTCATTAAAAATACACCATGTACTAACTATCGTCGGATTTTCTCTGTGTGTATCCTATCCATCCCTAGCGTCTTCTCCTCACCGCTTGATTTACCTGCAGTAGGGTAGTGGCTGGCTAGATAGTCACTTGCCAGTTCTGTGCTCATGGATTTGAATCCATATTTGGATTTTTAAAAATCAGGTAGGCCCAGCCAAAATGGGCAGCAGGACATGTTTTATGAGGCAATGGCAGCTGAGCAGCATATGTCCGTGTACTTTAAGGCCTGTAAAAGGGTCCTTTACTTTGCATTCACTTTATTTCCCAGAAAATTGGTAACTTAATTATGTGCAGTATTAATGTTACCCCTGCTGTCTCAGACATTCGTAGCTTAACTCTGTCTGTCTGTCTGTCCTAGATATTTGTTACTTTAATTCTTTCTGTCTCAGGTAGTTGTTAATTTACTCTTTTATTCCAAGTGGTTGCTACTTTATTGTTATAACTTGGTGGTAAATTGCCTATGGACCAGGGGAAGGTGGTCGTGCGCTTGTGGGACCAGGCGGAGAAGGCGGAGGAACAGATTGAGAACCCTATGTGGAAAGAATGAGATTGCGGGGGATCGGCAGGGGTTCTGGAATAATCTCAAAACTGAGAGGGAAGACCATGAGAACTTTTAATCAGATAGCGGTGGGAACGATTAGTAGTATGACTCTGGCTGTTTAACGAGGGGACGGAGCACGTATGGGAATTCCTGAGTGCAGTGATGTCGGTTCTTAACTCAACTGTTTATAACTTTAGAATTGTTTGGATCTACAGGAGTTCCTTTCGTACACATTCAGACGTCAACCGGAATATATTGAAAGAAAGCAGCAGTCAACTTGAGGTTGTTGGCATGCCCAGTCAAGTTTGATGTAGCGCAAGTGCCGGTAGTTGATGGTGTTGCATTCTAATGAGATCGTCTGCCTTTCAATGAAGAGAAATGATAGAAAGTGCACAGTTTCGAATATCAAGGTTCACTACTGACGGGCGATGTAATTGTGATGACAGACATTATAAGAAGAACAAACCCTGCAAAGACTAAACTAGTTGACAACAAACTTTCATGGATTGGAATATTAAAAAAAAAGAAGTCTGAGTACTGAAGGCATGCATATTCCCTATGTGTAACGGGTGTAAAACTGTGTCACTTAACAAATCAACTGAAAAGCATACATAGATAGGCCTTTCAATATAAATGTTGCAGAAGAGTATTAAACAAATTCAGTGCCAAACAGAAAGTAAATTTAAACAAAACAACAATGGATGGCAAAAATGGAGAGTTGGGATGTGTCACATTTATGACTTCAAAGTTGTTATTATAGTAGCAGACATGATGTATTATAACGGGATAACAACCTCTCGGCGATATATAAGCTCATGGCAGATACGGGAAGTGGCTTCAGAATTAATCACGTAATTAGTTAAACAAATTCACTGGATGAAAAAGAGAAAAAAAAAACAGATGTACCCATGAGTCATTAAGACAAATCAATTGAGGAAGATGAAATATTTTCTTCTTCTTATAACCGTGTTACGTTGGTGATGGCATTTGCCCGCAGCATTTTGTCTCGTATACTGCCAATCATTCCTGATACCGATATTCCCCCATGCCACGATGTCACTCATCTCTCTCTCTTTCGTTCCCTGTCTCTCCTTCCCTTTAATTTTCCAATTGTCACCACGTACTTCAGCTATCCTCTTCTCATGATTTGCCCAAAGAATGTGGACTGTCTTCTTCTGATAAGAGTAACCGGTTCTCTTTGTGAGTTAACTTCTTTCAAGATATCTTAATTACGCCTTTTATCTGCCCGCAGTGTCATCATAATTATAATTCCTCTGTACAGGCACATCTCCACCGCTTTCACATAATTCCCCGCTAGTCTGTTATTTGTGCATGATTCACTTTCCTACGTCATGACTGGTTCTATATAGCGCTTTTCATGATCTCTATTGACAAAGATATATTGCACAGACTACATTTTATAATCCCGGGGTACATACTGGGTTCCAAGTGTACAGTCGCTTTTTGGTTAGGAGAAGATGCTTTGTGTTGATTTTCAAATGGTACGAGCGTCGGCCGTTCAGAATTAAATGGCAAACTACCGAACATAAACTTGCCTAAAATCACAGTCAATAAATTCTGGGGTTGTCTGTGACGCCCTGTGAAGGACCTTATACTTTTCAACTTTTGTGACTAACAAGCGTAAATAGAAGATTAGAGTGAGTAATAATAATGTTTTGCATATCATTTACAGGACATCGCTGTCAATATCAGCATCTTTCAGCTGATTGTTGATTTCTTGGCAAGATTACGTTCAGTAGCTCGCCATTGCTTTCTGAGCGGCCGGCTCACATACCCCGTAAGTTCCGACGCGATTCGAACCACTGCTGATTCTCACCGTCGTCACGTTTCCTACGAGATTAGAGTAGTTCAAGTTAAAATTAGGTGCACGGCCTTTATACGACGCGACGTTGCAATCAATCCCAGCATTTATGGCTGTTTGTGATATACTAGTTTCCCATTGCTTTCTGACGGTCGAATCCACATACCATCGAAATCAACGCAAAAGGTCTGCTTCCAGATCGCCCGCGGTTGGTTTCTAACCCTCGACTCGGAAAAGGGCACATGCGTTCCATGCCTGCCTCACAAGGGAAACTACTCGAAATATTATTTCCAAGGACAAGCACTCTTAATCCCTCAAGAAGCAGACGACTTCGTGAACAGAAGCTCAGCACGAGTTTACGAACGTAGTCAACATTAACTTGTGAGAACTTTTCTCAAACCTTTCTCTGTCATAATTGCAACCTCTCAGTCATTTTACTTGCAAACTGTGAATTAATTTTTAAACTTTGAAACACAAATGAGAAATAGGCATTCTTTTAACCAAATTAAAGCGATGACCCACTCACTGATTTCAGATTTGACAGTTATTTGGTTAAGATTCTAAGACAAGAAGCTTCGAGATTTAATCGATATAGAATATTGATACAATATAATATACTAATACTTTTTTTTCCGCGTTTACATCCTGTTTCAGGATATTGCGGTCAACATCAGCATCTCTCAGCTGTATGTTGATTCCTAAAACGCCACAACTTTTTGAGCGACCGGCTCCATGCTCTCATAAGTCACTGGCACAACTGGAACAACTTCCAAATCTCGTGCGCTCACGTCAACCACGAGAGTATTCAGGGTTATGGAGAAAGCTGCTAACTCCTCGGCTAGGGAGACAGGCAGGTACTTCAATTTTAATTCACCGCAAACAACCGCAAACAAAGAAGAATCCCTTCGAGCCTCATTTGCATCGGTCTGGCAATCATTTTCCGGTTTAGTGTTCGGTGGACTGCTAGACCGATCGATGGATGTTTTTAAGTTTTTGGGCCCGTAGGGCCCTTACTGTCAACGACAGTCAACGACAGTGAGGGCCCTACGGGCCCAAAACTAAAAAAACATCCATCAATCGGTCTAGCTGTCCACCGAACACTAAACTGGAAAATGATTGCCGGACCGATGCAAATGAGGCTTGAAGGGATTCTTCTTTGTTGCAGGTGAATTAAAATTGAAGTACCGACAGGCAATATCAAATAATTATATTTCAAATAGGTCCTAATTTAGTAATAGAAATAATCACCTCTTCTCACCATTCCAACAACAAGTATAAAGTCCAAGGAAACAAAAGTTGCAAACTCTCCATTGTGCCCTTTCAGAAAATAAAAGTTAGTTGCATATCCTTTCTTTTACTTTTACAGAACATCGCAGTCACCCCAGCAAATTATTTTTGCTGTTTGTGATCTCTTAGCAAGTTCATGTCCAGTAGTTTGCCATTGCTTTCCGAACGACTGGCACCCATACCATATTGTAAACAACCAATGCAAGGCGGTCTGTTGCCAAATTACCTGCAGCTGTGTATTGAACGTAGTATGCGGGATTACAAACTGCACCCATAACTCCTTCGCCATGGAGCCGGCTACCCTTTCAAGGTGCAAGAAAATAAGGCAGTAATTTAGTTGTCTTAGTCCAGCACCCATGGGAACAGGTAACCATTACTTGTGTACTTTACATTATTAGTGCCCCTCTTGATATACTAATACAGCTGTTGACCATGACTGGATTTGAACATAGCTACACCACTGATTGGGAGCCATGATAGACTGTGGCTAGCATGCTTGCCAGCTGGCCCTGTGATCATATGTTTGGATTCCCCAATTAGGCAGATTGTAAAACATTGACCTGGGCTCCCCCAGGAATGCTAACCTGGTCAAAAATGCACGCAGAAGCCGGATGTGTTGACCTAAGGGTTCCGACCCAAGGGTGCCTAACGCACACCGCAATCACATCTGAAAAAACACTCTGGATGAACGAAAAGAAGAAGAATCGAAAACTTAAAATGGGTACCTGGAAATATCCTAAGAACAAATGGCAGCTAGCATGATATTGACCATATCACGCAGTGATTGGGCTATTTAATGAAATCCCCAGTCATATCCCCAATACACCTCAATATCCTCCTTTCACACCAGTGACCAAGTCTTCCTCTAACATTGTAAACTTTACAAAAACTACCTTTGCTGTGATTGCAAAGACATGCGTAGTTGATGCTAAACCCTTAGCATGAGGTTTGATCTTTGGTGGAGGATCACTTTCATTGCACATGAATATCTCCATAAGTGCTCCAGCTTTCTGCCATCATATTGGAGTAGATCCAATGTATGTTTACCAGAGTCACACCTGCTGTAAATATCCTTTTTTAATATTCACATTTTTCAGAAGAATATGGGATAAAAGGGCCTCTCTAGATAACAAAGCTCTGTACAGAATATGCCAAAGTAAAGTCATTATCATCATCTTTGGCTTTTGCTGTCTAGCGTTGTGGGGAGGTATAGTTGATTTTCCAGCGCCTGATGGGTGGCACTGGATAGTGTCATTCCATGTGATTGTACATTGTCTTTGATATTGTCAATACATTTCTTCTTGGTGCCCACTTTCTCTCGTATCAGGTCTTGTTTGATGTGGTGCCAGTGCTGGTAGTTGATGGTGATGCATTCAAATGAAATTATCAACCATTTGATTTTCTGCCTTTTGATATCTG
Source organism: Cepaea nemoralis (assembly GCA_014155875.1). Classification (NCBI taxonomy): domain Eukaryota; kingdom Metazoa; phylum Mollusca; class Gastropoda; order Stylommatophora; family Helicidae; genus Cepaea; species Cepaea nemoralis. The sequence goes on along the minus strand of JACEFZ010001169.1, from coordinate 74,053 downwards.
TAACACTAGGTGTTGATCCCACTGTCTGTCTGATAACATCATTTAATAATTGGTCTTAGATAGTTCAGTTCTTCTCAATCATCTTGTCTTGCAGGTGTTGATTTTGCATTAGTGTGGTTTGGATAATGTTCAAATTTGATATTGGTAGCTATTTATTATCTGTCATTTTGCAGACCTAGATTTATTTAGATTGTTCAGTATGGGTAATAGATGATATTTAAGCACACTTGCTTTTTGACATCTGATCTTTATTTCTGTCTATTATGCCATCTTCTTTGATCATACTTTCTAGATATTTAGGCGTTGATCTCCTGTAAAGTAAAATAAAAGGGATTTTTCACGCCTTAAGATGGATTGGGCAGATGGTTTTAAACCCATATTTTTATAGATCAGTTGGCACTTGATGATAATATAAACAGTATCACACCAGATGTTCTTACTTCCCAAGACATTTCGGGTACCAATATTTAAGGCTGGGTTGCCTTGGGAGCCCAGGCCAGTTTTAAAAAATCCACCCTGTGTGGATTTGAATCCATGATTACCAGGCTGGTGGACGAGCATCTACTCACTTTGCTCCACTTCTCTCATGCCAAAGTATAGTAAGAACTAATGAAGAACACCCTGAGCCATTAGGAGGATTACTATCAGAGATAGAAATCAATTAAACAATTCAGGAGCCAGATCCTTTGTTTTCAGGAGCCAGCATATATGTTTTGCAAAAATACGCTAAGAAAATGATTGAACATTCAGATGCCACATAAACATGTCTAGACGCCATAGCTACCAGGCACACTTGATTTTGATACCCCTGTTCAGAACACCATTACTATTCATCATCTGTATGGATAAATAACAATGGCAAATTTAGTATTAGAATAATGAAGACAAAAACAGTAGGTGCACAGCTTATTGCTTGGCATATTTTGCTACATCATGTTAAGTGCATACTGCAGAAGTCACACAAAATAAAATAAAACAAAACAATGAATCCTTCAAGCTGACATAAATAATACACATATTCCCACAGTATTTAAATTGTTTAGCACAGATTTAGAATTGGAAAAATAAAGTGAAAGAAACTCAGAAGGCATTGACAAACTAACCCTAAATTAATTACTCTTCGCAGGCGATCAGCGCATACTCTATGAACCTGAGGAATAATTACAAATGAACACAGAATGACAATTAATACTGCTTGTTAAGTAAGTTAGTTGCATATCCATTACAGGATGTAGCAGTCAACGCTAGCAAGTTTTGGCTGTTTGTAATTCCTGTGCAAGTTTACGTTCAGTAGTTTGCCATACCACTTGAGAGAAATAAAATATGAAACAATATCACAATCAGCACATCTAAGACAGAAACTTTGTCCACGTAACATTCATTATGACAACTATAAGATCAAACAGGCCCCTGGGGTCAGCTGCGGCTTAGAGGTTATGGTGTCCCCTCAAGCTGAGAGGTTATGGTGTCCCCTCAAGCTGAGAGGTTATGGTGTCCCCTCAAGCTGAGAGGTTATGGTGTCCCCTCAAGCTGAAAGGTTATGGTGTCCCCTTAGGTTGAGAGGTTATGGTGTCCCCTCAACTGAGAGATTATAGTGTCCCCTCATGCTGAAAGGTTATGGTGTCCCCTCATGCTGAAAGGTTATGGTGTCCCCTCAAGCTGAAAGGTTATGGTGTCCCCTCAAGCTGAGAGGTTATGGTGTCCCCTCAAGCTGAGAGGTTATGGTGTCCCCTTAGGTTGAGAGGTTATGGTGTCCCCTCAAGCTGAAAGGTTATGGTGTCCCCTCAAGCTGAAAGGTTATGGTGTCCCCTCAAGCTGAGAGGTTATGGTGTCCCCTCATGCTGAAAGGTTATGGTGTCCCCTCAAGCTGAGAGGTTATGGTGTCCCCTCAAGCTGAGAGGTTATGGTGTCCCCTCAAGCTGAGAGGTTATGGTGTCCCCTCAAGCTGAGAGGTTATGGTGTCCCCTCAAGCTGAGAGGTTATGGTGTCCCCTCAAGCTGAGAGGTTATGGTGTCCCCTCATGCTGAAAGGTTATGGTGTCCCCTCAAGCTGAGAGGTTATGGTGTCCCCTCAAGCTGAGAGGTTATGGTGTCCCCTCAAGCTGAGAAGTTATGGTGTCCCCTCAGGCTGAGAGGTTATGGTGTCCCCTCAGGCTGAGAGGTTATGGTGTCCCCTCAAGCTGAGAGGTTATGGTGTCCCCTCATGCAGAGACATTATGGTGTTCCCTCAGGCTGAAAGGTTATGGTGTCCCCTCAAGCTGAGAGGTTATGGTGTCCCCTCAAGCTGAGAGGTTATGGTGTCCCCTCATGCTGAAAGGTTATGGTGTCCCCTCAGGCTGAGAGGTTATGGTGTCCCCTCAAGCTGAGAGGTTATGGTGTCCCCTCAAGCTGAGAGGTTATGTTAGTTAGTTAGTTAGTCGACAGATCATCCTCGTTGCACATCGGACCATTCAGTCCATAAGTGCTCGGATCCCCTCCTCAGCAAATCCCGCAGCGTGTAGCGGCTAACGACGCCAGTTCTGTGTTGGTTTATCAATCTTCTTTGGCTTCCTGCGTAGTGTTCTTGTTTGGCCACCCCTCTTTTAATTTGCTGCTCTCGCAGTCTGGCCATTGTTGTAGATTCACAGTCATCACTTGGTTCTTGCAAAAGTCTCACTTCTCGTAGAGCATTCAGAATGTCAGCCTGGTCCATGGCGCGTCCCTGAAAGGTTATGGTGTCCCCTCAAGCTGAGAGGTTATGGTGTCCCCTCAAGCTGAGAGGTTATGGTGTCCCCTCATGCTGAAAGTTTACGGTGTCCCCTCAGGCTGAGAGGTTATGGTGTCCCCTCAAGCTGAGAGGTTATGGTGTCCCCTCATGCTGAAAGGTTATGGTGTCCCCTCAGGCTGAGAGGTTATGGTGTCCCCTCAAGCTGAAAGGTTATGGTGTCCCCTCAAGCTGAGAGGTTATGGTGTCCCCTCAAGCTGAGAGGTTATGGTGTCCCCTCAAACTGAAAGGTTATGGTGTCCCCTCATGCTGAAAGGTTATGGTGTCCCCTCAAGCTGAGAGGTTATGGTGTCCCCTCAAGCTGAGAGGTTATGGTGTCCCCTCAGGCTGAAAGGTTATGGTGTCCCCTCAGGCTGAGAGGTTATGGTGTCCCCTCAAGCTGAGAGGTTATGGTGTCCCCTAAAGCTGAGACATTATGGTGTTCCCTCAGGCTGAAAGGTTATGGTGTTCCCTCAAGCTGAGAGGTTATGGTGTCCCCTAAAGCTGAGACATTATGGTGTTGCCTCAGGCTGAAAGGTTATGGTGTTCCCTCAAGCTGAGAGGTTATGGTGTCCCCTAAAGCTGAGACATTATGGTGTTCCCTCAGGCTGAAAGGTTATGGTGTCCCCTCAGGCTGAGAGGTTATGGTGTCCCCTCATGCTGAGAGGTTATGGTGTCCCCTCAAGCTGAGAGGTTATGGTGTCCCCTCAAGCTGAAAGGTTATGGTGTCCCCTCATGCTGAAAGGTTATGGTGTCCCCTCAAGCTGAGAGGTTATGGTGTCCCCTCAAGCTGAGAGGTTATGGTGTCCCCTCAGGCTGAGAGGTTATGGTGTCCCCTCAGGCTGAGAGGTTATGGTGTCCCCTCAAGCTGAGAGGTTATGGTGTCCCCTAAAGCTGAGACATTATGGTGTTCCCTCAGGCTGAAAGGTTATGGTGTTCCCTCAAGCTGAGAGGTTATGGTGTCCCCTAAAGCTGAGACATTATGGTGTTGCCTCAGGCTGAAAGGTTATGGTGTTCCCTCAAGCTGAGAGGTTATGGTGTCTCCTAAAGCTGAGACATTATGGTGTTCCCTCAGGCTGAAAGGTTATGGTGTTCCCTCAAGCTGAGAGGTTATGGTGTCCCCTAAAGCTGAGACATTATGGTGTTCCCTCAGGCTGAAAGGTTATGGTGTCCCCTAAAGCTGAGACATTATGGTGTTCCCTCAGGCTGAAAGGTTATGGTGTCCCCTCAAGCTGAGAGGTTATGATGTCCCCTCAAGCTGAGAGGTTATGGTGTCCCCTCAAGCTGAGAGGTTATGGTGTCCCCTCAAGCTGAGAGGTTATGGTGTCCCCTCAAGCTGAGAGGTTATGGTGTCCATCTCAGGCTGAGAGGTTATGGTGTCCCCTCAGGCTGAGAGGTTATGGTGTCCATCTCAGGCTGAGAGGTTATGGTGTCTCCTCAAGCTGAGAGGTTATGGTGTCCATCTCAGGCTGAGAGGTTATGGTGTCCCCTCAGGCTGAAAGGTTATGGTGTTCCCTCAAGCTGAGAGGTTATGGTGTCCCCTCAGGCTGAGAGGTTATGGTGTCCCCTCAGGCTGAGAGGTTATGGTGTCCCCTAAAGATGAGACATTATGGTGTTCCCTCAGGCTGAAAGGTTATGGTGTCCCCTCAAGCTGAGAGGTTATGATGTCCCCTCAAGCTGAGAAGTTATGGTGTCCATCTCAGGCTGAGAGGTTATGGTGTCGCCTCAAGCTGAGAGGTTATGGTGTCCCCTCAAGCTGAGAGGTTATGGTGTCCATCTCAGGCTGAGAGGTTATGGTGTCCATCTCAAGCTGAGAGGTTATGGTGTCCATCTCAGGCTCAGAAGGTGTCAGATTCAATCTCAGCACAGTGCATGGAATTTTTCCAAGAACCCTTGGTATGAAATGATATCACACATTTCCCTGATCTCTTGAGTAGTGATATAAGAAACCTAGCCTTCTCGGGTAAGGGAATAAGGGTGAACAACAGGAGGTTCCATGGGCTAGTTATGCATGTTAAAGATCCCACGTCAGTTGCAAAATGCAAAGAGTAGGCTGTAAGGCTACTTCCCTGGCAACATTTTTAGGAAAATACAAACTGACCCATGGCTAGATAGAACCCATGACCTTGGATGGAATCTATCTTAGAGGAAGCAGACCTGACACAAATGTATGTTGAAGTCTGACACACTGACCTTTGAGGCACATAACCAGGTGTGGCACACTTCCCTCGAAAGAGGAATGAAAGAGAAGAATAAGAAACAGACCCGGAAACTCAAATACCTTCAAAGCATTTTTACAGAACATGGGCGACTTGACAGGGAGATGGAAATAAGATACCAGATGGTCAGCACAGTCATTTATCAACTCTCACTGCTGCTCAAACACTCAACTATCAGCATGGAAACAAAAACACACCTAATCAACCAAACATTCATGCCCTCTCTTTGTTATCAGTGTCAGGCTTGGCCATTAATGACGGCACGAGAGGGGAATATCATGAGTGAAGTGAGAGGCCTGGCCGATAAAGAACAGATGGATGAATTCCCTGTCTGAACTCCCTGTAGAAAGTAACCACAAGAGACAGTGACATTCTTTTGTGTGTGCTCCCTCATTTTGAACTCAAGCCTAGTCCATACAAATGCTACTACTTATAGTGCACTGAACTGATTTTTGTGTGTGAATTAGCTTTCCCTATTACCAATGTCCCTTGCCATCAAGCAAACCAACTCTGACTTCTGAGGTACTTGTCATTTACATCCCCAAGTCAAGGATGAGAGGTCAATATTTTAGTCCAACTAACCGGTTACCTCAGCATCAGCACACTGGATGTTTAAGAGTGAACGGCCATGCTGGCCTCCAGACTATGACATGATGACATCTGAGAAATTGTAGAAGCAACACCTTAGGCTGATTACATCATCGTCCTGTGCCTTGCTGGATGGCATGGGCGATCATGCCTCTCCACATTGATTACATAGAGAAACAGAATAAGATGGTGAGGTTATCTAATGAGAATAGAGCCTGCAAAACTACTCTTGTGTGCCTACAGTAATAGAAGAATGGGTTACAGAACAAGAGGAAGACCAAGTAGTATTTGGATTGACAATACCTTACAACAACACAGGTTCACATTAACCAGTGCACAACCTGGCACTAGGATATAAACTGTAACTCCCCACACATCACAAGAATATCTGAACCAACAGGGGACAGAACACTAGTAGTTACAGCGTAAAGATGAGACATGAAAAGATGAGGCAAATAAAATCACAAATGTCAAGGAATAAAATGAGTTAAAACAACTGCTGCCTGGAACTGAAAGAAATCAGTTAAAACAGGCATTGTATATCCTTTGATTCCATATTGAGGCAGGGATAAAAAAAACATTGAGTTGGGCTTCCAAATCACCCCAGCTTCAAATAGGTACCAGAAATATTCTAAGAAGTAAAGGCAGCCAGCCTGATATTGACCACATCATCAGTTGAGTGCCAACTTGATTCATTCATTCAATAGCATGTCCTTTGCAGAACGTCGCTTCCTATAACAACCTTCCGGAAAACTTCTCGATCATAAGCAACATGTCCCATGTCCGATACACCATCTGGAGATCATCTGCCACATCCTGCACCCATCTTCTCTTTGGCCTTCCTCTTCTTCTCTTTCTGGGCATATACTCCTCCATTATAGTTCTCTCCAAACTTTCATGACGTTTTCAGTGACCAAAATATTTTAATTTTCTTTGTTTTATGGTCTTTAGTAGCTAACCTTCCTCAATATTCAGATCTTGTCTTATGGATGCATTTGTTCTTTTCTGTATCCAAGATATTCTTAGAACCTGTCTATAACACTTACGTTCAAAGGCATTTATGTACTTTTCAGCTTGTGTCCAGGTCTCACTGGCGTTTGTTGCAATAGGAAAGATGCATGCTCTTAAAAATCTAATGTTTGTTGTTCTATCTGTCCCACTCTACAATGTATTCAGTTGTTGTTGTTGAAGAGCAATAGATATTTGTCTTTTAATTTCTTCGAGTGTCAATTGGTCTATGAACATATGGAAATAGCACCATATACTCAATATACCTAAGAATGTGTAAAAGGGTCCCTTACTTTTCTTTTCTTATTGTATATCAATGTTGCAACTCAGAGAAACATCAGAAGTGACTTGTTAACAAACAAAATTGTTTTCATGTTTCCTCAGAGATTTGTTTCACATTGCTGAACTGTATGTCTTCCCAGCCATACATTTGCTTGTGTGCAGGATTACGTGCTTCCAGAAATTTCCTTCCCATCTTGAACCAAAATTTAGGGTCCTTGCCAAGACAACATCTGCACAGTTTACAGCCACTCAGCAGTGGTCCACAGAAAGCCAGCAACCAGTGGAAACCCCTGTTGACCTGCCCTAAATTGTCCACAGTCTACAAGAAACTGTCTGGTAGTGTAGACATGGCAGTTGATGCTCCACACCTGAAATATTTGGGGTAAGTTCAGCATGTCGTGACTTTGTCTTCCTTGTTACGTGAAACTCTTGGTATCAATTTCTTCTTAGTTGTTTAGTGAAACATTTTATATCAACTTCTTCTTAGTTGTTTAGTGAAACATTTTATATCAACTTCTTCTTAGTTGTTTAGTGAAACCTTTTACATCTACTTTTTCTTAGTTGTTTAGTGAAACACTTTATATGCACTTTTTTGTAGTTGTTTAGTGAAACACTTCTTCTTCTTCTTTTGATCGCTTGAAATACATCTATAACTGCAATGTTGTCTCCTGTATGAATCTAACAGTCTCTTTTAGTTCACCTAGCTGTCCATAGAGTTTATCTTCCACTGTTGTCTCTCTAGGCCAGAAGGTTCGCCTGGATATGTTGTAGGTTGGGCAGTCTTGGAGTATGTGCTCTGTTGTCTACGGCGCCAAACCACATGTGCACAAGGCTGAGTCACCAATCTTGAATTTTGTATACATGTGGTTGCGTAATCTATTGATTCCTGTTCTAAGGCGCAGAATAATGACTTGTTCTGGTCTGTCCATAATGTGGTAGTCGTCTTGAGCAGGTTTTGGTGGCCTTCTGTAGTCAGTCAGCATAAGTTCACCATGCAGTGGATACCATCCCACTGTGGAGTACCCGGAAACGACAGAGCTGATCAATTGGCTAAGGAAGGAGCAAAAGAAGAATTACATACCACCAAAAGAAAAGACCACCAAAAGAAAAGAATGATCAAATCAGTGAAACACTTTTTATATACTATTTCTTAGTTGTTTAGTGAAACACTTTATATCTACTTTTTCTTAGTTGTTTAGTGAAACATTTCACATCAGCTTTTTTATTATTAAGTAAAACACTTAATATCAATCAATTTCTTCATTATTAAGTGAAACACTGTGTCAATTATATTGTTATTGTTAAAGGAAACATTTTATGTCAGCTTCTTGTTTGTTAAATGAAATACTTTGTAACATCACAGTATCAACAATTCTTGGTTGTTAAGTGAAATATTTTGTATCAACAATTCTAACACCTGGTCAGATGTTACATTTTTTAGCATTTATACATTGGACTCTGGTACAGATCATCGATGGCAATAGTTCTGACCTGGTTCTCAGAATAGCAACAAGATTATTAGCAGTATTTTTGCTTGCTTTTCTTGTAATTTGGCATCTGTGGCTTAGGGGACAGTGCAACATGCAGTTTCTTAATTCCCCAACATTCTAAATTGAGGGTTTGAAATCAGCATTTGGAAGTAGACCGCTTTGTGCCGATTTCCATGGTATGAGATGTCGGCCATTCAGAAAGCAATGGCAAATTACTGAACTAAACTTGCTTAGTAAATCACAAACAGCCACCAATTGCTGGGGTTGATTGCGATGTCTTGTAAAGGACAAGTAACTTTCTGATAATTAACATGCATACAATAGATGTTACAGAGAGAGTAAAGACAAATTTCTTTGTGCGATTTACCAACAATAATAACGGGTCTCAATTGGCTTATTGGTATAACTGTTAGGACATTATGCTGACAGTGGCATGAGCCCTGTTGGACAAAGATTTGATGCCAGCTCTTGTCATTTGCTATGGGAGGGAAAGAGTGGCCACCTATTCCTGAATGCACTAAGGCCTACATAATATCCAGTAATGTATGGCTGCTGGTTTTCTAGTGACTGCCGCTGCCATTCACAACGAACTGTTTTTCGTGACGGACTTTTGTGTTGGCATTCTGGCAGCGGCCTTATGCATAGTATACCTGTGCGGGCTGTTGGTTTGTCGAGACACCTGTCTGTTCCACTTTTCACATGGGGCAGTGAGGAGCATTTTGTGTGATATTCACTGGTACAGGATGGAGCATTATGGGGAAGATCTCTTGCTGTGAAGTTGGAACCGTGACTAACTAGCTACATAATTTGCCTTCTATGAACCCACATTGTTCTTCCCCTATTTCGGGTTGTATTTTCTTCCTAATTCTTTGCATGATAATTCTTAGCAAAATCTTATGCTAATTGTTTGATGTTGATCACATTCTAAGGCTCCTGATTTCTTCGGAATTGCAATAAATATAGAATTACATAATTCAGGAGGTATATCTCCAGTATCATATATTGTGTTCAGCAGTCTGGTGACCTGGTCTATTCTATATTCTTCTAAGGCATTGTTAATTTCTGTTGTGATGTTGTCTGGACCTGAGATCTTGCCTGTTTTCATATGATTAAGAGTATTCTGAACCTTCGTCTTCAAAATTGATGGTCCTTTATTATTATTCAGAAAATATACAGTTCCTCTCTTGTATCAGTATAAAGGTCTTACCATGCATGTAAAATCTGTCATTTTTCTATTATGAGTTTGCCATCTTTGGATTTTAGGCAAACTGTTGATGTGTGTGTGTTCTTTTGTTAGTGATGTCATTAATTCTTTTGTGCATTAATTTGGTATTCTGGGTGTTGTTTTTAAATTTCCCTGTAATTTTCCTCAAACCATGCTTCTTTTGATTCGTTGCACAATTTCCTAATTTTCCTGTGAATCTCTTCATATTTTTAATGGTTATTTTTGTTATTTCTTCTTATTTCCGCTAGTTTTAAGATGTCTTCCGTCATACCTTTCTTAGTCTCATCATCTTCATTTTTGGGGTAATTGTTTATGCAGCCTTGCTGACTGATTTCTTCAGTATTCCCCATTGGTCACTGACATCTTGAAATAGAATTTCCAGATCAGACAATGCATCAAATCTGTTTATTTACCTCTACGTTGAATTTATCTTTTATCTCCTCACCCTTCAGTGCACATGATCAAATTTAGGGTTTCTCTGTGTATATTTGACCTTTAATTTTATAATCATATTGCTTTTGACTAATCTATGATTGTTGTAGCAGTCTGGCTTTGGTATAGTTTTAGCAGCTTTTAAGGCATTTTGAAATCTTCTGTTGATGAAGATATAATCAATCTGGTTTTTAATAATATTGTCAGGACTCCTCCATGTCCATAATCTGCTTGGATGCTTTAGACACCATGTGTTTCCAATAATCATATCATGCTCTTTTGCCCACTGTACAAGTCTGCAACCTCTTTCATTCCATGTCCCTAGTCCATACTTGCCTACTGTGCATCAGTCTTGTTGATACCCCACTTTAGCATTAAAGTCTCCCATAATATTTAATTCTGAATACTTGCATTTCTTGAAGGCATTATCCAAATCACTATAAAATAAGAATTCATCGATGCTGTCATCACTGCTGTTGTTGGTGCATAAACATGTATGATGCTGATTGAGATCAAAAGGTCTACCACTAAACTTTACCAGTAATATTCTGCCTGACACAGTCCAATAGCTTTGATAGATTTTGGTCCCTCCTGATCCATTATAAGTGCTTACCCTCGCTGTTTATTCTGTCCACCAGAATGGATTATTATGTTATATTTCTTGGATGTTTCATACCCATTCCTTTCCATCTGGTCTCACATATACCTAAGGTATTCAGTCTTCTCCTTTCATGCTTGATATTATTCAGGTTTCCATCCCCACTCATTGTTCTAATGTTCCACATTCTTAATTTAAATGTTAATCTTTTGCACTCAGTTGCTTGTTGACGGTCTGGAGTCACCTGATGCACATGACTACCCCTACCGGGCAAGGCTACTCCTTTGGAGCACCCATTTACATTGTTTTTCTGACTCTCTGTTAAATTATGAAACGTGATTATCTTGGCATCTGTAAAGTAGGTAGTTTGCCATTGCTTTTCTTCTTGGCAGTGACCCTACTGGTTGATGACCATAGCCACTGTCTCAAAAAAAAAGAGATCCTCTGCCTACCATTGTGAAATTGGAGACCATATCCTACAACTATTCGTCGGCTCCTCTTCAACTTCATTCACCACACGCACCTATGGTTTACATGACCCGACCGGTTTGGGGTGGGGGGTGTATAAATGGGTATTATCTCTTGCCCAAGTGTGTCCGGTAAACTATCGGAGGGAAGGAGTCACCTTACTTCTCCTTTGATAAGGGATACCTCTTTCCCACCACTCTTCCTTCGCACACTCAGATAACATTCTGTTATATTAGTCTAGCAAGGATTTCTTCAGATAAATCTTACTTTTACTCATATATCAAAGTGTCTTGATGCTAATTCATCAGGAGAAAATTACATGTTCCTTATAATCAAAACATTTCAGATAACATTTCCACCTACAAGTCAGTAGGTAGACAAAGGCTGTTTACGCGGTAAGGGATGGATTCAAGTTGGCTGAAATTCTATAGCTCTGTTCAGCATACCAAATATTTCTTGGTTTGCTTCTGTTTTTTTTTCAAAGTATACTTTTGCCAAGCCAACTAAGTATTCTTCATCTTCTACCTCCCATCTCCCAGTGGAGCATAGGCCTGTCAACTAACTGACGTCAACAACTGACGTCAACCAACTGACGTCAAGACTTGTTAATGATTGGCTGGATATTACAGCTTTAGTTTTACCAACAATGGTGACACAATGAAAGAAATTAAAAGATGAATGTCTGTTGCTCTTCAAAGACTAAAACAACTGAATAAATTGTGGAGGGGACAGATAGAGCTACAAAAATTAGATTTTTAAGAGCATGCATCTTTCCCATTGCAACATACGCCTGTGAGACCTGTACACTTACTAAACAAGCTGAACAGTGCATACATACATTTGAATGTAAGTGTTATAGATGAGTTCTAAGAATATCTTGGATACAGAAAAGAACAAATGCACCCATACTTCACGAGCTGAAGTTGGTTTTTAAAGACGATAAAACAAAGAAAATTGAAATATTTTGGTCCCTTGAAAAGTCACAAAAGTTTGGAGAGAACAATAATGGAGGGGTAAATGCCTGGGAAGAGAGGAAGAGGAAGGCCAAAGAGAAGATGCTTATGATCGAGAGGTTTTCCAGAAGGTCATTATGGGAGCGAGGTTCTGTACAGGACATGCTACTGAAGGAATGAATAAGTTTTCCAAGCCCCAAAGACATTTAATTTGGTCAGAGTATTTTATTTTCCAAGACATGACATTTTATGAGTTAGTTTTCATTGATGTTAAGGTCTTTTAACATTTCTTCTTCTGGATCCATGATAATGTAAGAATTCCCCTATAACATTTGAGCCCAAAAGCCCCAATTTTGTTCTTTTGTGATTGCGAAATGGTCTAGGACTTAATGTACACAGTGAACAGCTAGGGTTAGAATGAAATTGTAAGAAAACAGAGATAATGGTCATCTCTAAGTAGAAAGAAATACCACGAGTAAATGGGAACATTCTTAAACAAGTGAATGGGTACAACTATCTCGGAACAGTCATAAGATCTGATGGGAAGTGCTTTGAAGACATTAGAGCACGAATTGCTATTGCTAAGGTAGCGTTTTGCGAGATGGAGAACATACTGACTAATAAAAAGATGTTCGTTACTAGAAACAGTGTTGGTGTGCTACATAGAACCTGTACTTTTGTATGGATGTAAATCGTGGACAATACAGTATACAGCAGACAAGCTGAGAAATATCTGATAACAGTGGAAATTTGGTTTCTTAGGAAAATGCAAAGAATGCCACAGACAGACAGAAAAGCCAGTGAGCAAGTCCTTCAAGAAACAAATGAAAACCGTAAATGTTTTTGGGAGACTCCTGGGGGTCATCGCTGGAGCTACGAAGTTCATGCTTTGTGATTGTGCGGAGCTTTCGGCAGGCTGCCCTGAGGAAAGGGACTGAACCATGTGGGTTAAAACTGGTGCACACGAAGTAACTAGGTTACCAACTAACAGTACACCACAAAAGGCAATGATGTACAGACCAAATGGAAGCAGAGGAAGAGACCGATCACGTAAACGATGGACAGAGGGAATCTCGATGCATGAAGCCCATAAATGGACACTCTCCCGCTGTTTATAATTCACCTCGACACCTCAAGGTACAAGAGGAACATGATGAGATGAGAATGAAGTTGATCTTATGTCTCTAGTGTATCTTCTATATCACTGGTTCTCAAACAGTGGGGAATTCCCCCCCCCCCCCCCCCCCCCCAGATTGGAATTTTAGGGGTTTCATGGGGGCAAGAACCAATTACTTGATATTATTTTTTCCCTCCATTTCGCTGTTTCATGTTATAACGTAAGCAGACCTGCAAATCACATTTTATGTAGATGTCTAGACCTTCCTTCCTCCCTCCTTCCTTCCCTCCCTCCCCCCTCCTTCCTTCCTTCCTTCCTTCCTGTCTGTCTGTCTGTCTGTCTGCCTGCCTGCCTGCCTGCCTGCATGCCTGCCTGCCTGCATGCCTGCCTGCCTGCATCATTCTGTCATTTCACTCACCAATAGACCAATCAACCCATCTCTTCACATTCATCCATACATTCACACACAATCCACCTCTTTCTCTGTCTGGATTTTAACAGTCTGGCCGAATGACTGGAACATCGGGCTTTCATTTGGGTGACAGAATTCGAGTCTTATGTAAGGTGATTGTTTTTTTTTTTGGTTTGTTTTCAAGGTGTTTTTTTTTTTTTTCTGTCAGTGGCATAAAGAAAACCCTAACCTGCACAGTTCAGGGTGACTGCACTAGCCAGGCGGTCTTCATTCCTCAGGCTGAAATGCCCCCTCCCTGTCCTACACGGCAAGTGACTGTAAGCAGTAGATGACAGACAGTGTTAAATATACAATTAATGTATGCACACTAAGTGGTAAGAACAACAGAATTGAAAATAGTTATGTGACCTCAACTCCTGTCTCTTTGAAAATAGCTTCCTTCCTTACTGGTCTTTGTGTCTTACTCGCTGTATGTTTTTCGGTTCGCCTTTATAATGTCTTTATTTTTCAGAACCGAAGATTGCATCTAAATGTATCTTTCATATTCAGTTAATGTACATTAATAAACATTTGATTTTATAGAAGCACTCCAGTAAACAAACACTCCCGCCACCTCGCCTCTTTGCGAAAAAAAAAAATGAATTTTAATTTCTTTGACAAGTAAAAAAAAACGTTTTAATATAAATAAAACGAAAGCTATTTATTTAATCCGAAGATTGAAGAAATGCATGAAAAAAGTGATCGATGAGAGGAAGAATAATACTGCGAGAATGATAGGGAGAGTTATGCCTTGATCTAAAGCAATCCTCAGTCTCCAGTTATAGCCGTGCCATTTGGGAATTTTCACCTCATTTATTTCTCCCCTTCCGTTTTCCTTTTTAAACGGGCCATTCTGTCTAAACGTCCCTATACCCTGTTGGCACCCACTCAATTTCGGCTGTCTGTTAATGTGAGTGACCCCCATCTGTGACCTCCAGTTTCACATTGTGTTCTTCTCTCTTATGATGTAGTCTGTGTTGTTTGAATGTTTTCTTCTCTCTTGTAATGTAGTCTGTGTTGTTTGAATGTTTTTTTTTCTCTTGTAATGTAGTCTGTGTGTTGTTTGAATGTTTTCTTCTCTCTTATGATATAGTCTGTTTTGTTTGAATGTTTTCTTCTCTCTTATGGTGTAGTCTGTGTTGTTTGAATGTTTTCTTCTCTCTTATGATGTAGTCAGTGTTGTATAAATGTTTTCTTCTCTCTTAGGGTGTAGTCTGTGTGTTGTTTGAACTTCTTTATGTTTTAACAGTCTGTTTCCTTTAAAATATGCATTTTAATGAATAACAGTTTCAGACGGATATATTGGTTTAATATATTTCTTAGAGATATTTCCTTAGACCCTCTTGTCCATATCCTTCCCATTGCCCCTGTCTTTCCACTTCTCGTCTCAGGTCTTCCTCTATTAATCCTTTATATCCTTCTATTCCGAATATTTCACTGATTTCCATGTCTCCTATCCTTTCCTCTGTGTTTTTGTTTCTTCCTCATTTCTTTTCCTCGATAGACGTTGGCCATATTAAACGTTGCAGCGGCTTAAAAAAAAAAAGCAATGATAGGGGAGCTTGGTTTCTGCCAGAAGCGGCAGGGTTTAACCAGGACGAAGATGGACACAGGGCATTTGCTGACACCGTGGGCATGAGGCGGGATACATGGCCAGAGATGGAGAAACTTGTCGGCGGGCCATGATGAGGCCGGCGTTTTGCAAAGGAACTGCTATACGATTATATGCTCTTGTCATCATTCTTTTATTCCCTGTTTAATTTCTTCTTCCCTTCTTTACCACAATGTCACCTCGCAGAAGTTATTTTTATATAGCATGGACAATACCAGAAGATTCATTAATGATACACCATCGAGTTTGAGTACAGTCTTGTCTCTGCCTTGTTGCTGTCATTTACTGCCTATGTACTTTACTGTCTCTACTGTCAGAGAAATCATTTGCTGTCTTTTCTGCCAGTTAATGGAAGCAGCGGTAGTGGCGATGGCTAGAATGTTTGTTCTACAGGTCCATGGTCATATTTTCGAATCCCCTCAAGGTGGATTTGTCAGAATTTGACCTTGTCTCCCAGGTCTACTCAGCCTCAAATGGGGAGAATGGCCGGGAAGAATGTCAGGTCAGGTAAAGCTATATATATCATTGACCACATCACCTATGGAGGACCGATTGTTTATAAAATAAGGTGATAGGGCCATATACCCATTGCGCCTCTGGGCGTGTACTATGGTTATTTACTTAAAGATAGTTGCATATCCTTTACAGGAACGTGGCAGTCACCCCCAGGTGGTTTTTTGCTGTTTGTGATTTTTTGGAAAGTTTAGTTCAGTAGTTTGCCATTGCTTTCTAAAAAGAAAACCGACACTCATACCTTTATTTAGGAATCAACGCAAGGTGGTCTTCTTCCAAATCTCCCGCAGCTGTGTTTCTAACGCAGTATACGGGATTACGAACTTCGTCCGTAACCCCTTCGCCACAGAGCGTATTTGTTTGTTTCATTTACTTACAGACAGTTACTGATTGTTTATATTATAACCCCCGGTTAGTATTTCTGGCTTCTATCTGATCTATCTCATTATTACTTCGCTATATAGAGAGAAGATAGAAAGGAATCATCATTGGGGGAAGAAACATTAACAACATTAGATATGCAAGATGATACAGTAGTTGATTGCAGACAATGGATAGGATCTGTAACAGTTAGTAGATGCGGTTGTTGCACACAGTGAACAACTAGGGTTAGAATTAAATTGTAAGAAGACACAGATTATGGTCGGCACTAGGAAGAAAGAAATACCATAATGTAATATACAAGTAAATGAGAATATTCTTAAGCAAGTGAATCGGTACAATTATCTCGGAATAGTCATAACATAACAGCTGATAGGAGATGTCTTGAAGAGATTAGAACAAGAATCGCCATGGCGAAGGTAGCCTTTTGTAAGATGGAAAACATACTGACCAATAAAAAGATGTCATTTGCAACGAGAAAAAGAGTGTTGAGGTGCTACATAGAACCTGTACTTTGTATAGATGTGAAGCGCAGTCAGTAAGCAAACAGGTTGAAAAACATCTGATGGCTGTGGAAATGTGGTTTCTGAGGAAAATGCAAAGAATACCACGGACAGACAGAAAAACCAATAACTATGTCCTGCAAGAAACAAATGAAAATTGTAAACTGATTAGAGAAATTTGACGTAGACAGTCAAATTTTTTGGGTCACTTTATGAGAAGAAATTAATTTAAGAACTTGGTGACAACTGGCAAGATTGAGGGGAAAAGAACAAGAGGAAGGCAGAGAAGTAAATACCTGGATGGCTTGACCACGTGGCACGGTCGAAACAAGAACACTGAGCTTTTCCACGGCTCTGGTGATCGAGTGACACGGCGAGACATGACAGCCCACGCTTACCGGTATGGTACATGAGGATGATGGTTATATAGAGAGAAAAGATCCGGTGACAAAACACACTCCTTTCATACTCCTAATTTTATTTGTTCATAGTTACCCTTTTATTTCCAGTAAATATTCTTTATTATTCTGAGACCTTTCCCATGAATTTTGATATATTCTAACATTTCAATAAGTTGATCGTGTTTTACTGTACCAAATGCCTTGGTATAATCTATGAAGCTGACTATAGCCTAGATTATTTACTAAAATTGTCCTGTAAACCACCAACAGCCAAAAAATGCTGGCATTGATTGCATAGTCCTGTAAAGGACGTGCAACTAACTCTAAGGACGTGCAACTAACTCTATCTTTATTTCAACTGCTGTCTTTATGTAAATTGTTGGCGTTCATGTCAATTCCTCTCAATACCTCATTTGCTCTGTTTATATTCATGCCCTAACAGAATATGTATGTCATTTGCAGTATGATTGTATGTTACACATTATCACTACACAAACAACACACCCGATAGAATCAGTATGGTGTACGTATGACCTGTTTATGCGTCAACTGTTACATTTCAATTACAAGCCGTTTCTCGCAATGACTTCTCTATTCACCCAGTCTACACATGTTTGCCTTGTATTATTGAAAAGATTTGCATTCGTTATTCCAGTGGGTATTGTATAGTTGATTGTTTTATATAAATTACCTTCCCTACAAAATAATTTTTTCTTTTCTAAACCTACAATTAGAGGTTGACATGACCGAAAGGATTAAAGTGCTTTGCACTTTAACTTCCTGTACGCTGGTCAAGGCGTACAGGGTTCATTCCCTATATCGGTCAGTTACACTTTAACGTTGATTTTTCGTTGAGAAAGCAGTGGCAAACTACTAAACGTAAAATGGCCTAGTAAATGGACCTGGGGTTAGGGTTGATCGCGGCGTCCTGCAAAGAACATGCAACATGTTATAACCTACAGTTGTTGGAAACAGTATATAGCATGTTATAACCTACAGTTGTTGGAACAGTATTATAGCATGTTTTAACCTACAGTTGTTGGAAACAGTATATAGCATGTTATAACCTACAGTTGTTGGAAACAGTATATAGCATGTTATAACCTACAGTTGTTGGAAACAGTATATAGCATGTTATAACCTACAGTTGTTGGAAACAGTATATAGCATGTTATAACCTACAGTTGCAGCGTGAGTGCATGCTTGTTGTAACTCCACTTGTTGGAAACAATATATAGCATGTTATAAACCTACAGTTGTTTGGAAACAGTATATATCATGTATACCTACAGTTTGTTGGAAACATTATATAGCATGTTATAACCTACAGTTGTTGGAAACAGTATATGGCATGTTATAACCTACAGTTGCAGCGTGAGTGTATGCTTGTTGTAACTCCACTTGTTGGAAACAGTATATAGCATGTTATAACCTACAGTTGCAGCGTGAGTGTATGCTTGTTGTAACTCCACTTGTTGGAAACAATATATAGCATGTTATAACCTACAGTTGCAGCGTGAGTGTATGCTTGTTGTAACTCCACTTGTTGGAAGCAGTATATAGCCCATTTTTAAACCTACAGTTGCAGCGTGAGTGTATGCTTGTTGTAACTCCACTTGTTGGAAACAATATATAGCATGTTATAACCTACAGTTGTTGGAAACAGTATATAGCATGTTATAACCTACAGTTGTTGGAAACAGTATATAGCATGTTATAACCTCAGTTGTTGGAAACAGATATAGCATGTTATAACCTACATTGTTGGGAAACAGTTATAATCATGTTATACCTACAGTTGTTGGAAACAGTATATAGCATGTTATAACCTACAGTGTTGAAACAGTATATGGCATGTTATAACCTACAGTTTGCAGCGTGAGTGTATGCTTGTTGTAACTCCACTTTGTTGAAACATAATAGCATGTTATAACCTACCGTTGCAGCGGACTGAGTGTATGCTTGTTGTAACTCCACTGTTGGAAACATATATAGCATGTTATAACCTACAGTTGTTGGAAACAGTATATAGCATGTTATAACCTACAGTTGTTGGAAACAGTATATAGCATGTTATAACCTACAGTTGTTGGAAACAGTATATGGCATGTTATAACCTACAGTTGCAGCGTGAGTGTATGCTTGTTGTAACTCCACTTGTTGGAAACAGTATATAGCATGTTATAACCTACAGTTGCAGCGTGAGTGTATGCTTGTTGTAACTCCACTTGTTGGAAACAATATATAGCATGTTATAACCTACAGTTGCAGCGTGAGTGCATGCTTGTTGTAACTCCACTTGTTGGAAACAATATATTGATATATACATGTTGCGTTGAGTCGAGAACCGACATCACAGCATTCGTGACATTCCCATACGTGTCCGTCCTTATATGCCACAGCCAGCGAAGAGTCCCGATACTAATAGTACCAACAACAATCTGATTATGTGTCCGTCTGATCTTTCCTCGGAACTTTGAAGTATAATAGTTCGTTTATGTGATACTACACTATATGGAAGTATAACGGATCTCTCATGTGGCACAATACACATATAGACGTGTAGCAGCTCTCTCATGTGATGCCGTACACACATATAACAGATTTCTCATTTTACACCATAGGTATATGAAAGTATAACAGATCTCTCATTTGACACCATAGGTATATGAAAGTATAACAGATCTCTCATTTGACACCATAGGTATATGAAAGTATAACAGATCTCTCATTTAACACAGTACACGTATGCAAGTATAGCAGATCTTTCATGTAACGCTGTACTTATTTTAAAAAAAAAAGTTAGTTGCATATTCTTTACAGGACGTGGCAGTCAATTCCAGTATTTTTTGTTGTTGTTGGCTGCTTGTGAGTCCTGGGTAAGTTTTTACGTTCAGTAGTTTGCCATTGCTTTCTGAACGAACGGCACCAATATACATTGTATAGAAACCAACGCAAGGCGGTCTGCTTCCAGATCGCTCGCAGCGCTGTTTTTCCAACGCGGTATGCGGGATTTCGAATTATGTCCGTAACCCCTTCGCCACAGAGAAGGCGCTGCACACCCATAGAAGTACAGGTAGGCCCCGGTTAACGTCCGGGTTACGTTCTTGGAAAACGCGACGTATAGCGAAACACTATTTCCCATAGAATTAAATGACATACAGTGTATTATGTACCACAGTAATGTTTATTTTGATGGTTGTTGATATTTATTGGCTAAATAGAGGTGGGTTGGAGGGCGAGTGGTAGAGTTATTGGGACGTAGAGGCATTAAATTCTGCCTCTTCATCTGAGGATGAAACTGTAACCTCTTCCTGCCTCTTTTCCTGGCTCTTCTCTGCTTGAACAAAAAATGTGTCCAATGTCTGCTGCACAGTAACCACCCTCCTCAGTATCAGCACTCGCCGCTTCACCTGTTGTCTGAATGTTGTGCAGGTGTGAACGCTTCTTAGAGCGCTCAAACCAACCACGACTCGCTCTAAAACTATCATCGGCACTACAAGTACTGCTCTCATCCGCTTTCTTAGCTAGATCTTCATAGATAGAATTTGCTTTCTCTTGGATAACCATCTTGCTCACAGGCATATTCCGTTGGTTCTGATCTTCAATCCAGACGGCCAATTGTGCTTCCATGTTCTCCATAAGAATACTTCTGGTACAAGTGATCTTGGAAGCACTCAAAGGGATTACGTTTTTAGCACCCTCTTTGATTTTGTCAGCACCTGCATGAATTGTCCTTACCGTCGTTGGAGGTAAACCATGGACTTTACCGATATCAACAGCCCGATCGCCAGCCTCAAAACGACGTTATGGCGAAACGTAGCGACGTAAAGTGAAGTTAGTCCCCTATGTGACAACGACGTTATAGCCGAAACGACGTATACCGAGGCGACGTTATCGGGGCTTACCTGTATAACAGATCTCTCATTTAACACTAGACACATATGGACATGCTTGCTTCGCTTCGCTTCGCAAGTCACGGGTGACAAGCATCGTCTGGATCTTTTCTCCCTTGGCATGTTGGTGTGCTGGGGAATGAACAGGCGGACAGATTGGCTGGCTCTGCAAAACTTGGTGGAGTATTGATGCACGATAAGGCAGATGTGGTTGCGACCTTGTGGGAGCACGTGTACACCTCGGAGGAGCAAATGGATCACCATGGTCTGGCAAGAATGCGACAGCGAGGGGTGACGAGGGGATCTGGCCGACGATCGACGCTCAGAGGAAAGGCGAGACGGACATATAATCAGATTGCTACTGGTACTATTAGTGTTGGAACTCTTCGCTGGCTGCTGGGGATGGGGACGGAGCGCTTATGGGAATGCCCCGAATACTGTGATGTCGGTTCCTAAATCAATCAATCAAAAACATATGGACATGATAGCAGATCTCTCATGCACGGAGTAATTTTATGAGTAAGCATTCAGATTGAATTCACCTACTTACGTGTTAATGTTACTTCATTATCATCATCATCAGCACAATTGTCATCACCATCAGCATCACAGTGTCACCTCCCCATTGACGGACGCTGTAATTAGCATTTAATGCACTAATGCATCTCTCTTGC